>VDFB02256132.1:184256630-184309002 GCA_007258455.2 Sequoia sempervirens | reverse complement strand
AACCAAATCGGATATCTTATTCAAAACGGATATCCGATTCAAAATGGATATCCAATTTGAAACAGATATCCGATATTTCTGACAAAGAATTTATTGCCTTGGGATTAGCCTCGGGCTTGCTTTGGTATTTGGCTTGGACATGCCAATCCTAAGAAGTCAACGCAAAAATGTGTTTGACAACTTACCTTGTTTTTCTAGATTTCGTCCATGTGGCTGACGACTTTATTTTTAGCCAAAATTGATGAACTAAAGGTTTGTAGAGAGACTCTCAAATTTTCCACCAATATAAATTATTTCCTTACTTGAATTTAATAAATAATTATTATTCATTTTCTATTAGAATTACGACTAAAAGTCCTCGGGATGACAGGCTGATTGAAAACATTCATAACTTTCAGTAGGTCATATTTTTGAATCCAAAATATAAGGGCCACATTCTATGTTTTTCATACTATAGGATTAAGTCCCTTATGTAGAAGTTTTGACCAAGTTAAGGTGGTCGATGATACAAGTTTTTATATTTTTAAAAGTTGTAATAAAAAAATTCATAATTAATTATTTACTTGGAAAAAATTACAAAAACATGCATCACATCCGACATGAGTCCCTCTACTCTATATCTAAAAATCTTATAAAAAATATTATCAATTTATTGTGGTTAGGGTGGTCACGTATTACCTACTTTATTTTCCCCCTGAAATTCTAAGGTAATACTGCATTGAAATTTCAATTTTCACCAAATAGGACTTTAAAAATAAAATAAACTTAGTAGTTTAGAAACTACATTCAATTTTCCACAAATTCTATTCTTACATATTTTTGAAATAATATAGATAACTTATTCAAATTTTTATGTCAAGTTGCCTAACTCTGATTTTTCTGAATTTTCATTGCCACTTAAGGGCCTGTTTTTTCCATGATAATCCTGCACATACCCTGATAATCAAATCCGATCGTCAGAATCAATCTCATCGCATCATCTAATCATCCTAATCTGAGCTTTAATCCAATCCCGATCTGAGCTTGACCTAAATCCTGATTTGAGCTTTAGTTTGTTCCCATCCAAAATATTCGATCCATCCTCTTTATCCTTTCATCATCATGAATCCTTATCCTCCATCAATAGTAGTCAAGGGAAACCCTAATTACATCGACAATGATAACGAGAGTCTTTTCAATCAAGAGGAATATGACATAGATCCCCCTGACACTATCGTCATTAGTAAGCTTTCTCCACCTGCTTCCCAAAATCCAATCACCCCTCCAAGCTATCCCATTATGTTGTCATCTATGTGTAGTCATGCTCCTTATGCTACCTTTGACAAGGGATATTCACTACCTTCCTCATCTGCATATCCATCATATCCTTCATCTACACCTTCCTCTTATCTGACACCCGCACCTTCTTATCTTAATCCCCCATCCACATCCTCCTATCTCAATCCTTCATCCGCATATGCCCACTACCCTAATCCTCCATACCAATCTGCTCACCCTAATCCTACATCCACATCAACTTATCCTAATCCAACATCCAAATCAACTTATCCTAATCTAACATCCACATCTTCTTATCCTAATCTGTCATCCACATTTCCCTACCTCTATCTGCCATCTCAATCTTCCCATCCTAACCCACCATCCCAATACCTTTATTACAACACACTGCCCATATCCTCTAGCATCAATCCACCATCCATGTCATCCAATCATAATTTAGCATCCCATATCCTTACCTTAACCCTCCATCCAATCCTAATCCTCCATCGAATCCCAGTCCTATATCCAATCCCATTCCTCCATCTAATCCTAATCCACCAATCCATAGCCCTAACCCCCCACCAATCCATAATCCTTCATCCACTCCTACCTCTCCATCTCAGCCTAGAGTATTGAAGTTTCTCACTCCAGGAGTTCTCCAAGGACTTATGACAAAGAAGACATCTCCCACTCCACACCTTGAAGTTGTGGAATCATGCCATCCCGATCCATCATCTACGGTCACTAGTGATGAGACCCTTCTCCAGCCCACACCTATCATTGATGCTACCACCCCTAGCACCACTCAAACTATCAAAACCATCACATCCTTTGAATCCATCGAACCCATCAATGATAACCAAATCTAATCCACTCCCCCTACTCCTAGCTCCATCCAATCCATCGAAGACACCCAAATCCAATCCACTTATCCTACCCCTAGTATCACTGAAATACATTCTAATGAATTCATCGAATCCTCCATCCTTCCATCTCCCCAACTTGAAGAGTCCCTCCAACACTCTATCATCTTGCCATCCACACAAGATGATTCATGCCAAGAGTTTGATCCAAAGCATACCAGCATATCCCTTTCTCCAGATCAAGATCCTACCACCCCATTTATTCTACCTCAAGATCACAGTCCCCCATCCATTCCATCCCATGATCCTCTTGTCACTCAAGATTTCGTCACTCCATCACATGAGCTCCTATCACCTACTATCACAAATCTCGATCCTATCATATTGCCTAATCCCTCTCTTGACTCCTTATCACTCACTCATCCTGATTTAGATATTGCTATCCCATCATCTCCATCTCATGATCCTCCATCGTCACCTAAACCTACTATCCCCACACTACTTGTATATCCCCTTGGTACCCTCACATTCTTCCATGGTGGTCTCCTTGAAGAAGAAAAACACAACGTATATACCACCCATCATCCTCTACCTAATTATGGACTCGCATCATGTTTTTAGAATAACAAAAATCCTATCATGGATCGATTGCTCAAGAACATGAACTATCAAGGAAAAGGTTTAGGCCTTCATGAGCAAGGTATTTTAGAGCCCATCCAAGTCAAAGAACAAATATGTATGCAAGGTCTTGGACCTATTTCCCAAGACTCGCAATCTAAAGATGTTGGTACAACCTCTAGACATCCTCAACGAGCCTCTTCCAAAACAAATATAGGCTCTTCACATCGCTCCACCAAATCATATGCTGCCATCCCTCCTCCTCCATCGTATCACCTCAAAGCAACCATCCATATTCCTCCCTCATCTGCTCCATCCATTTTGGGTCCTTATGTCCCTCCACCCACTAAGTCCATTTTGGGCCCTTATATCCCAAAATCACCCCCTCCATCTCATCATATTCATCCTTTCATCCATCCATCACCTATCCATGTCACCCATCATAAACATCCCACTCACATATCCCATAATCAAGATTAACAAAGGAACATACCTAAACATCCTCCATCTACACATAATCCCCATACTTCTACCTCCATCACTCCATGTCATCCATCTCCTCGCACCCATCCCATTTCTATAAAAAGCACTTTGGATACTAAAGAAAAAAGGAAAAAATCCAAACATTCACATAAATATAAAGCTCCCCATGTCTCCTCTAAAAGACATGGTGATGAAAAAGAAAAATCAAATACACAATCAAAATCAAACCCATCAGCCACAAAGTCCCACCAAAGAAAAGATCAAAACCATGTGGATCCCAAAGAAAAAAGATGCCATGCCTTCAAATGAAAAATTTGTAACCACATCCAAAGTTGCTAATCCAAAAGCTAATCATACACCCCCTCCATCTCCTAAATTTTTTTTGGGTCCTTATGTCCCAAAATTCACCATCCCATCTCCTCCATTATCCCCACATTCTCCATCCATTAATCCTCTTATCATTTCACATCCATCACCGTATGTGCCAATGTTGGTCTTGAACTCACCACCCCATCACGCACCTACCCCATCATTCTATCTATACCCTTTCCAGCCTCCCATCCATTATCCCACATATCTCCCCCATCAAATCCCTCTAATTCATCCTCTTCCATAATCCATTTATCCTAATATGGTTGTACCAATATCTAATAGTCACTTCGAACATGGGCTCTTAACACCTTGTATGGAACTTGATGCTTAAGTACTTCATCCATCTCCCTGTCGTATGTCTTCTAAATCCACTTATCCACCTCCCTATCCTTATCCATCTCCTTCCACATGCTATCCAAAAAGTCAAAAATAAAAAAAAATAAAAATAAAGAGAAATAATTCATCCAATGGTGAAAAATTAGCAAACAATCACCTTGGATAAGTACCATGATGAAAACCTGGCAAACAGGCATCATGCATAAATACCCATCTGTCCTTTTTCACACTCGGGGGCAGCTTCCTGATATGCATCCCCTCTATCCACTATGCTTCCTGCTACACACACATCTTCCTACTATACATCCCCTACATATTTTTCCTCCATCCCACCTATCTTACGTAGCCTACCATCATATCCTGTTTATCTCCCGTCCCTCCATCCTTCTTGTGATCTTGATCAAAACAGGGGCACCTATCTATGCATGCTTTGGACACCTCTTGGTATACATTCCCTTCATCCATGATCTATCATATTCCTTAGTCACCCATCCTATCCTCCTCTAGTTATCTCCTTTATCTTCCCATCCACTCGTCTTGCGTCCCTCCTTCCTCATGACACCTAACATACTTAGAGTGGGGCACTTATCTCCCTTTGTGACATAGTCCTTGGAGACATCATCCATCATATCAATCTCTTCCATCTACCCATCATTATCTTCCTATCCATCCAAACAATCCCTTCCATCCAAATAATCCCTCCCATCCCCCATATTTATCTCTCTATCCATCCCTTCATCTTTATCCTCATTTCATCTCATCGTCATCACTTCTATCTCATCGTCATCACTTGCTTCCTTTATGCATCTTTCCAATCTCCTATCACTTCTCATCATTCATTTCTCCACTATATCATCCTCCCAATTCATCTTTTGATAATTTGGATAACTATCCCATCCCCGAGTTTCATGATCACCATCGTCCTATCTTATCCAATAGGACTATCTTTTTATCCACTTCTCAGTGATCATCTCATCATCCCTTATCTATCATTTTTCTTTGGTCATTTTGTCGAACTATATTGCCCCTGTGCTCTCACGTAGGCAAGGTCCATCATTTGATCCACCCTCGGGGTTCCTTTATCATCTATCATCAATCTTTCTTCTTTTGTTTGTCTGGTCTTTGTCATCCATCATCGAGGTCTCCATTGTCCTCTTTCCATTTTTATCCATGGTCTGTCATCAGCCTTTTATTGACCTATGAGGGCTTTGTGCTTTCACATAGGCAAGGCTAATGTTTGATCGGCCCCCAAGCCCCTAGGTCTTTAGGGTGTGTTAGTCTCGTGTCTGATCTCTCTTTTGTCATGTCATCAAGCTATGCCCTTATCTAGCTGGTTCTTAACAAATGAGATCCACTTGTATCAACATATCCAATCGGTTCTGAGTATCCTGCATCATATCGATCTTTTAGTTTCGTATCCATCATTGGTCCCAACAGGATGTATCCTTCCTAACATACCTCATCAACCCCATCCATCCTCTTGATCATATGGCAAAGGACATTTGAAATTGATTGTGATCTTTTGATGTTTTTGGCTTTTGTTTATCATTTGAGCTCCCTATCATCACTTGTCATGGTCGCCTTGATCCATCATATCATGGTGTGCTTTGACTAGTCAACATAGGGGCCTATCTTGATCTTTTCTTTGTTGTTGTCTTCTCTGTTGTCCCACATAGTACCCACCAAGATCCTTGAGGTCTTGTGTTACACTAGGGCATCCTTGTGTGCTTGTGGTTATCCCAATACCTAGCCTGACCAAGGTCATCGCAACTTTAGGGTGTTGGAATAGCCTTCTTGTTTGTTGTGTTTGTTTCATGCATTAGACACTAAGTTGCCTTGGTCCTTTATACCTTGGTGTATCGTGTCTTCTGCTATAGCAAAAATCAATGCTCCTAAAGATGGCAAATTGCATTTGGATTGCATTTCATCTCCCATCCTCTCATCTATCACAATCCCCCCCATCCATTCATCCTTCATCACTCTACCTTCCCAATCTCCTCTCGCTTATCATCCTTTCTTACCCATCACTTTGCATCATCTTCCTCATATACCCCTTGCATCATTTCATCCATTTCAAGAGTACACTCGTGTTCTCTTGAACCCGCATGTCCTCTTGAGGGGGCATCCTTCATCCCTAATCTTCATCATTTTTTTTCCTTCCTAGTCACTCCTTTGAATGACTGGGGCATATTTTCCAATCTAACCATCTTCTTTTGGGTTCTATGTTTTAAATCTTCATCATTTTTTTCCTTCTTAGTCACTCCTTTGAATTACTGGGACATCTTTTCCGATCTAACCATCTTCTTCTGGGTTCTATGTTTTAATCTTCTTTGAAATGATGCTACTTTGTAACACCATCTCAAAGAGGGGAAAAATGTAGACATCCAAATTTTGACACTTAATTTATCCAAATTTATCTCCTTTCATCTAAGCATCCCCTTATTTGCATTAATTAAGTAATATCGCTATTATTTGATTAATATCCTTAATTCTGCCAAATCCTTAAGGTATTTAATTAATAAATAAATACCTTATTTCTTTAATCCTCCTTTTCATTAAATGAATTAAATAAATATGACATTTATTTAATTCATCACATGTCACATCCCTTTCCTAATCCTAATTATTCTCCTAATCTCATCATTAGATATGTGCACATGGCTAATCCTTGATTAGGATGTGTCACATCCTCCAACTTTTGCAAGTTGGCCTCTAATCTCTCTTAGCCACCTAACCCTCCTCTAATCCTTCATTAACTAGCCTAATCAACCTCCTAAGAAATTTTTAATTCCTTTAATCCTTTCAAAGAATATTAAATTCATTTTTCTCTTCACCATGAGATCTTTGACTTGTCACATCAAGTCACATGTGGACTCTTCCCCATGAGATCTTTGACTTGTCACATCAAATCATATGTGGACTCTTCCCCATGGAATCTTTGACTTGTCACATCAAGTCACATGTGACAAGTGCTTACCTTTTTAGGTACCTTGTCTTATCCAAGGTACTTTCTACCTCTCCCTTTGGAACCTTTTCTTGTTCACAAGATTCCTCAATCATGTGAATTTTAAATTCACTTTTTATTCCTCCAAGAAATCTTCTCATCTCCCAATGTACTTTCAAGGTACATGTCCTTCCTCCACATCATGTACCCTCCTTCCACCTCATTTACACATCACCATCTTTAGCCATCTCACATTCCACATGTCAAGATGTGAGGGCTTGTGAGCTCTCAACTCACCATAGCCCTTCATCTCTGCCTTGTTGGTTTAATCTCAACCATTGAATTCTCTAGAGAATTCAACTTCCTCTATAAATACACCCATTTTCTCTCATTTAGGGGGTTGATCATTGTGCTAACCAAACTCTTGCAAAATTTTCATTTAAGCCATACTTAGCCAAAAACTTGCACTTTCATCCATTCCCATCCATTTCTCATCCATTTTGCATCCCACTCTTACATCTTTTGCCATCCAAGGAGCATACACAACATCAAAAATAAAGGGCCAACCAAAGGATCAATTCAAGACAAGGTAAATCAGCTTCTCTTGTTATCATATTTTGTTTTGAATCTAACTAGGCTAATCTTGAGGTGTTAGGTGTTTTTATTGTTTCTTGCACATTTCTTGTTGTTGCTCGTTTTTGGAAAGGTATTTTCGCTTGGTCACACCTGGAACTCAGGGAAGTGGTTCCACTTCAGCCCTTTCTTACTGATCTCCATATCTAAGACTTTGAAACTCACTGAGAACTCACCAACATAGGGTATTTGGCCCTGATAGAAGAAGCATCCCAAATCGACTAAATGGCTACTATTATCTGCAACTTTGCTCACTCGCCTTTTGAATCTTTTTTTTTAATTTGTTTGAACGAGGATTTTGATATCTGATGTATATACATGATACACACACACACACACACACATATATATATATGTATATATCTTTTTGGTATCTTTTAAAAGTGTGTTTTACTATGCATGGCTTTATTGTTTCTCCTTTTTCAGTTCAATTTTGCAAAATGTTTGAATTTCACTCTCATGCATAAGATAACTTTAAGTATAATTTTCTAATGCAGAGGCTAGGAAAAAGAAAAGAACAAAACGAAATAAGAAAACAAAACAAGCACAAAGAAAAAACCCCTAAAAGAAACTAAAAACTAAACTAACCCTAACTACCCTAACTCTATCATCACAAAAAGATTAACTCTAATAAAAAAATTTATTTCAATTTCTATGACTATTTCCTCTACAGTTTTAGTGTGAATTACAACAAATTTGTCTTTAAATTCTCTTATCAAAATTTTCAATATTCTACTATAGCAATGGAATATCTTAAATTTTCTGCGTTTAAACATCATAAATTCAAAAGTGTACTTACCCAAAATTTGGCTCAAATGTATGAAAACGATCTCATTAGAGACCAATTGCACACATTTCGTCTGATGCGGCAATAATGTACCTTCTCCCAACTCTGGTCCATTTCCATGAATGACTATGTTTATTTCTTTGTTTCCTTCTCTTCTGAAAATTTTCATATCTTCGGCCTTGTCTTCACTTTGCATTTTGTTAGACCAAGATATATCACTATTTATATTGCTATCAAAAAGAGAAAAATAAAAACTTGATATTTTGTATCTTGTATAAAATCAGGAAAATGTCTTTTTATAGTTGGTCAATTCCCAACTTGAAGCACAATACATGCGTTTCCCACTCAATTTTCCCACTCCATCTCGTTATTTGTGTTTTCCACGTATACAGGGAATGATGATTCATCCATGTCCTTTCCTTGTTTGTGATGAAATGTCTCTGAATCTCGACATTCTCACCTATTTCCCTGCAAAGCGTTAGAATTTTCTTTATAATAATCACAGTTTTCTAGCTGTTTTGGTTTATCGGTTAATTTTTTAATATTTCCAACTCCACTAGGGCATAACATTTTTCTTGTTAACAATCCCTTTGTTTTAGCAGTTAAAACATCTTTTGTTAATGAAATTGCTCCACTTATGGCCAAACTTACCGTAGTTAAAAAAAATTCACACTCAAGTTCACCGTGATTAGTTGTATCATGAATTCTACACTCGGTGACTCTCCCAAAAGTAAACAAACTCAAAAAATATAGTTTCTGATTAAACGTTTTACAATTTTTTCCAATTTCCATATTAAAAACCAGCTCACATTCAATTTCTCATTTACAAGCTTCTTTCCAAACTTAGAAATAACATTTCAAAGCATAATTTTCCAATTCCAAAGGATGAAACCTAAAATATCAAAGAAATGCCCTCCTTCTAGCATCAGTTCTTGTTGACGATGATTTCACTCATAGAAAATAGGTTCAATAAAATCTCCATAGACAAGACCGTGAAGAGCCTATCCTTCTTGAAAGAAATGGAACAAAGACAACCTAAGGGGAAATTATGCCTTCACAGGAAAAAGATTGGTGTTCATTCAATCCCAAGTCTTCGATAACTAGGTCATGGTTGCACTAGGGTCACTCTCGGGTAATGATGTGATATTGTTGTTAATCTCAAAGGGACTATGGTTGGTCTTTAAACATTTTAGATAACACCCCAAATTGAAACGATAAGCTCGAACATCATGAAACCAAAAGATTTTCCATAACATTTCATGAAATATCACAAATTCCTTGCTATCACTTAAGTAGATTTAGCATTAATAATTCAACAACTTCATGGAAAATAAAAGATTTTCAACAAACTTCCTTCCATTCATTTAATTTTTTTGAAACATTTTCAAATATTAAACATCTATTCTAAAACAAAATATAAAAAATATTGAAAAATAAAAGTTTCTCTCGATTATTCTCCATGGATGCCCCAAAGAATTAATTAAAATAGAGCAAACCGCTTTATATTTCACCAGATTGCTTCACAACTATGTATAAAAGGGTGCAAGTTTTTAAAGAGAGGGTTTCATTTATGGAGACCGAGTAGGTTCTATATGCACCCTTAAATAGCACAACATCCAGTCTTGTTCGACCAAACTTACAAAACCAGCTACAAAAGATACTGAGATAGGTAGCTATCCATTAAGCTCTGATATCAATTAATCTCTACATGCATACAAAGTTTTATGCCATAATGGTTCAAAAAATAGAAAAAGAAAGAACAAAACTTTAAAAAAATTATGCTCCTCCGACATCCACAAATTCTGAACTTAAAATAAAAATGAAGCATCCTCTGGCCTTTTATAGAACACAAGGCTCAGATAGGATAAGGCAACTACATGAGAGGAAATATAAGGGACCAATCTGATCAAGGCATGTGGAATATTGTGACCAATAGGAGAATTGCAATTGAAGTCAATGGAATTCAACTCCAATTATTCGTTGAAGCTCTTCAGGTTCTACTTTTTCATCTTTGTCAGGATTCCTTCTAAAATTGAACAAATCTATCCCAACAAAAATATATAGGAGCTTCCCATTATAATGGAGTGATCAAGTGGAATTCGAACTCCTATATCTCAGGTTCCTCGATTTGAACATTCCAGGAATGAATGACCCCTGAAACATATACACTTTATTACTGCATGCTTGAACTCCAACATCCTGGTATTCTGATAAATGGCACATCTTTGCAATGAACTTTGTTCCAGCATGAGCTTCTTAAGTGCATCATTGAACCTGGTAATAATATCATATTTGTTCACAAATATGGTTTTCCTGACCGTCCATACCCAAGCTTTGCATCACAATTGATATCTCCTGCAATCACAAATTCTATATATTAAATCCCTTTTAAACAAAAACATTTACAACATCTCATGTAAATAAAACCATTATTCAAATGTTAGTACAAAAATCTCACAATTAACACACCTTTTTAAAATCATATCATAAATCCTTGTACATATACCAGACCACCAGGATCATTAGACATTTAAAATTTTAACATTACATTTCACATTGCAACCAAGTACCCGGTATTTAGCTTTACCCACTTACTTTCCCAAACCTCAGCTATACCGAAACTCCATTATACCGGACTCCCTCTTACTGGAAAGCTTCATATCAGACTGCTTCATACCATACCAGAGTCTTTCACTTAAACTTCACACTACCTTTCACCTTTTTTGTGTTTCCGGTACCCGGTATTTGATGCACTAAACACTTACAATACAAAGTACTTTCTTATTATCAAATATTTCTCTTCCTTTCTTCACTTACAATGATCTTCCAATTAGCTAGCTCCTACCATAAGAGTTATAGTTTTCAATTGGGTCCCCAAGTCTTTCAGTCTTGGGGCATGTTATGAGACCACACAACACCCCGTATTGTTGTCCCCAACTGATCTCATTCTATACCCAGGACATAAATTCCCTTAATTGGACATCCCCAACATATAACAATGCATTCCAATCATGGTCTTGAGTCATAGCATAATTGTGCAAATAGAATTCACACAACAAATTCTTCATCTCACGAGAAGCAATTCGATAAGCATTGAAAAATTCAATGGGAGTCTCAATGGAAGGGTTCAAACCTCAGACAATCCTTTCCAACTTAAAAGAAAGATATTTCTCCTTCAAATGAAAAGCATAGACCCTTGGGGGGCCCCTACATTCTACTATCTGGGGTACCAAGGCTATCATATCATCCACCTTCTTCTTTAAAGTAGCAATTTTTGCATTCTTGTCTTCAATCTCCTCATCTCTCTTTTGAAATTTCCTTCTTTAGCCTGTTTTTCTCCTCCTTCCATTCCTCATCTCTTCTTTGCATCTATTTCCATAAATGCATAGCTACCATGTGTATTGAAAAATCACGGGGGTTATGTATTCCTATTAGCATTTTTCCTAGCCCTGATGCTTGCTCTTCATATAGTACCAACTATAAGGATTCAAGTTGTTTAGTCAATTCCAGCTGTAGGGCCTCTTGTTCCTATTCTTGCTCATGTTACAGGATCTCTTGCTACAGGAAATCTCGATTTTCCTCATACCCTTGATTCTCAACTTTTTTTGCAATATCAACAAGATCTGCCAGTGTTATGTTTGTTGCTTTCTCAAATATATCCTCTTCCTCAACATTCACCTGCCCCATTGGAGCTTTTGTGTTCCCCTGTGATATTTCTCTAGACTTAGGGCTTTCCTGCAGAGGCATATCAAATGATGGCCCGACTGGTCTTGATTTCCTGGGAGGGCTTTCAAATTTTTCTTTGGTTGTAAGATGAACAATGTCAGCCTTTTGCTTCTTAGAGCTTGGTACTTCTTGTTCTATTGGCTACTTTTTATCTTTTCCTTTTCCTTTTCTTATTTCCTCTTCTCTCTTCTGTGCCCTATTTTTCATTAGGATTCCTAGAGGAACATCATCATCAGAATCTAGAGAGGAACTTTCTTTGTCTGATTACTTTGTCTCAAAAGAACTAATCTCTATAGTATGTTCTGTTGTAGGAGGGTTTGCACTAGGGCTTGCGCCAAAGGTTGAAGCACTAGGAGTGGTTTTATTCGCGCTCAATCTCCTACTAGACCTATGGAGTTGAGGTAAAACCCTAGGTCGCAAATGCTCTAGTCTAATTTGATCAATATTTATGAATTCTTCCCAAGTCATCTCAGATACATCATGCAAAGACTTGTCAACTAACAATTTAATCAAATAATTGTGGGAAACGGAATTGTCCCTACCTTTCTGAGTCTCGACTATCATGATTGAAAGAAGGTGGTATAGTATGTTTGACACATTCATTCTCCTCCCGTGCCTCATGTGATTCAAGAGTTTAAACTGCATGGAATGTAGATTCGACTAGCGTCCTTCACAGGTGATATATTTTATAACATAAATAGCTATTTGCTTCCATGGCTTGGGCAGAGAGGTTCTTTTTGCACCTTGTTTGTCCACACTCAATGGAGGGTCGTCAGGTTCTGTAAATTTATCCCTAGCTAACCTGGCATCTTTGGAAGTAGGGTAATTCTCACCATCAACAAGAAACCCTATAACTTCTGCAATTATTTCTTTAGTAGCCAATACTTCCAGCCCTTTTACCATGGATTTTCCTTTAGACAATGTCTGGGAAAATTCTAATGCAATGTCTTCATTAAAACCATTATGCTTCAAGAAGTAGTCTAACCAGCCGCAGTTTCTGAATTCGGCTTGTGAAGGTGCATCCTGCAGTAATACATCATGAACCGTGGGTTCATTCCTGATTAATCCACCTCCCATTGTTCAGTTGCCTGCAATCAAACAATCGCTCTGCAAAGTTTTCCTTCTTGCAACACTACCAAATTTCCAATGCCAATGCCGTCTGAATTTTCCTTTTCTATTTTACCTTTTTCTTTTTTTCTATTTTACCCTTTTGGCGACTTAAGATTATGAGAGGATCAATAATGACAGTAAATGAGTAATAAAAGAAGGTTATGATGGAGAAAAATGATAGTGGTGGTTGGTGTCACCTCACATGTACGAGTTGTCATCTCACTCAGAATTCAAATTGGCTCGATTTAAACTTTGTTGACGTAGACTAGTATGGACTGACACGTGGGAAAAGTACTCACATCTTCCCCCCCAACCTAAATTTGAGCATGTGTCCTCACATGCGAGGGGGTAAGGATGATTTGACAAGGACAGGGAATAATGACATGCTATGGTGAATGTCCATATTAATTCACAACAATTAAATGAATGCACTAAAGACAATTAAGATATAGCAATTAATGTGCACATCCTGGATTCATGGAAGATTCATTTGCAAAGATTGTGGAGAAAGTACTGGTCACCTTTTAAGAAATAAGTTGAGCAATTAATGAAAATGAGGTGGAATGAGGTGAAGTGGAATGAAGTGAAGTGATGGAAGAGAGAGAAAGGTGGAGATGGATGGGCGGATGAGTGGATGGGTGAAGAAGTGGAAGTCTTTATTATGACAAGTACATACCTTAATTATCTAGGAGGGACACTAGGTCCACTTCCCTCGGCTGCAAGAAGCTCGAGTGTTGCATGTTGAATGAATTATTGTAGGAACTCCTCTTTGGAAGTTGGATCATGATACAATTTGAGGCGATGACCATTCACAAGTAGCTTAAATCTGACTGGGTCAATAGTAGTGAGTTGAACAACACCATTGGGGTATACTTCAGCAACTTCATATGGTCCTAGCCACCTTGTCTACAATTTTCCTGCATTATCCTAATACCTTGAGTCATAGAGCAAGGCCCAATCTCCTGGTTGGAATTTCTTGTCCTTTATGAATTTATCATACCACTTGATTCTCTGATTCTACACTACCTCCATGTGATGCAAGGCTGCTCTCCTCATCTCAACCAAAGCATTCAGCTGTATGATTCTTTCTATTTGTGCCTTAGAGATATCCATCCACAAATCTACTACAATCCTAAGAGTCTTATGTTCAAATTCAATGGGCGTCATAGTTGTCTTTCCATACATCAACTCAAAAGGAGTGAAGCTTGTAGTTGTCTTCTAGGTTGTCCTATAGGCCTAGATAGCTTCTGGCAACCTATTTTCCCAATCCATTTTATGAACAGTCACTATTTTGGTCAGGATGGCTTCAATCTCCTTGTTAGTCACCTCAACTTGGCCATTGGCCTGGGAGTGATAAGGAGTAGACTTCCTGTGGCTTATGTTGTACTCATTGACCAGTGCTACAACAAGGGTTGATGTGAATTGAGCCCCTTGATCAGTCACTATCTCTCTTGGAACTCCATACCTTATGAAAATATCCTCATAAAGAAATTTAGCAACCTTATTGTCTCTTGCATGCTTCATGGCCTTAACTTCTACCCACTTAGTTACATACTTAGTGCAAACCAAGATATAAGACTTACCATTTGATGGAGGGTCAATGGATCCTACAAAATCTAGTCCCCATTTGTCGAATGGAGTGATTACTACCTGAGAGAAAAGTGGCATCTCATCAGATTTGGTTGGTTTTCCCATCCTCTAGCATCGATTACATTTTCTTGTATACCTTCCTGCATCCTTATGGAGTGTTGGCCAGTAATATCCTATGTTCAAAATCTTCATTGTTGTCCTCTTGGCTACAAAATGTCCTCCACATGGTCCGTTGTGGCATGCATGCAAAATATCATGTCTCATCTTCTCTCACACATCTCCTCATGACATGGTCTGGCCCAGTGTAAAACAAATATCCAACAATCCATGAAAAAGGAAAATATTTTTCAATGAGCACCCTTCTCTCTTTTGGAGAGAAGTGAGGAGGAACTCTCCATGTGACCAGATAATTAGCTATGTCAGCATACCAGGGTGTTTGCACACTGATGGAAAATAAGTGCTCATCAGGGAAAGAGTCATCTATGGCTTGATTGTCTTCTGATGTAATCAGCCTTGAAAGAAAATTGACAACAACATTGGCCTTCCTTGGTTTATCCAAAATGGTTATGTCAAACTCCTACATCAACAATAACCATCTTGCCAACCTACTGGTGATCAGGGGTTTATTCATGAGATATCTAATGGTTGCATGATCAGTATGCACAAAGATTTGATAGCCTGTTATCTAGTTCTTGAATTTTTTTAGGGCATAGATCTGCCAACATTTCTTTTTTTGTCACTGTATAGTTAAATTCAGCTCCTTGCAAGTTTTTGTTGACAAAATAAATGGCATTTTCAATAGCTCCTTCTTTCTGCCCTAAGACTGCTCCTATAGCATATTTTGATGCATCTATATGGATGTGAAAAGGAAGCTCCCAATTAGGTCCTTTGAGTACAGGAGCATGAGTCAAAGCTGCTTTCAAATCAGAAAATGCTTTGTCACAATCTTTTGTCCATTGAAATTCAACATCTTTGGTGAGAAGAGTATCTAATGGTGCTTCTATTTTTTTTTAAATCCTTGATGAAACACCTATAGCAGCTTGTGTGTCCCAAGAAACTCCTAACATTTTTTTGTTTTGTAGGTGTGGGTAGATTTGTGATCACCGCAATATTTGCAAGGTCTACTTGAATTCCTTTGTGAGAGATGTAGTGGCCTAGAACTACACCTTCCTGCATCATCATAAAACAATTTTCACTATTTAGAGATAGATTGTGGTCTTCACATCTTTGTAGGACTCTCTTGAGATTTTCCAATGTTTGATTGAAATCAGCACCATAGGTGGTAAAGTCATCCATGTAAATTTCCATGCAATCAAGAGAGATGTCTAAAAATATGCTAATGACTGCCCTTTAAAAAGTTGCAGGTGCATTGCATAAGCCAAATGGGAGTATTGAGTAGGCATAGGTCCCCCATGGATAGGTAAAGGTGGTCTTCTCCTAGTCCTTAGGTGCAATTTGGATCTAGTTATAGCCATTAAAGCCATCTAGAAAAGAATAATATTGCTTTCCTACAAGTGAGTCCAAAACTTGATTTATGAAGGGTAAAGGAAAATGGTCATTTTTGGTGGTAGCATTGAGTTCCCTATAGTCAATACAAACTCACCATTTTCCTCCTTTCTTGGGCACAATCACCAATGGAGACACCCACTGGCTATCTAAAATGGGGTAGATAAATCCTGCATCTAGCAATTTTTGTAGCTCTCATTTTACAATTTCTCTTAGTGCAAGGTTAATTCTTCTTTGTGGCTATCGACCTAGGGTGCAATCATCTCTGATGTAAATTCTATGAGGGCAAAGCTTAGGGTCCAATCCCTTCATATCATGATAGTCCCACGCAAATGCATGTTGGTGGGTCTTCAGTAAGGTTGTCAATGACAATTGTTGTTCTTTACTCAATTTGTTGTTGATGTGCAGATGTTTTCCTTCTACCACTTGCACTTGTGTAGTTAACTCTATCATAGTTGATTCATTAACTCATGGTACCTTGAGTTCATATGGAAGCAATGTATGGGACATACTTGTTACTGCAAGAAATCATGTTGCAGGAAGAGTGGCTAGAGGAAGAGTGGTTGCAGGAAGTGCGTCTATAGGAAGAGCAGGCAAAAGTGTCTTGACTGGAGCAGTAAAATGAGAAGATGATGGTTCCTCCACTTCACAATGATTCTAAATGATGTTAGACAATACTTCATCTTCATCTTGAAGTTGCATAAAAGAGCTTCTGCCTAACATCATAAGCTACACAACAAAATTAACTTCCTTAGCCTCTTCACCAACATGTGGCCATACGGGATTATCCTCATCATGGGATGGCTGAGTAGGAGGATAAAGAGCAAGCATTTTGGTGCTCTTTCCATCAGAAATGGTCATTTCTCCTGTCCTACATCCAATATATGCATTTCTTGTTGCTAACCATGGCCTTCCAAGAATAATGGGATACCCACCTAGTGTGGCTTTAGGAGAAAGAATCATGAAATATGTTGGGTACTCCCATGAGTCTAGAATTACCACAAGATCCTCTACTATACCATCAGGCTTAACAGTAGAACTATCAACAAGCTGCAGGACAGTAGGAGTAGATCTCATGCTTGCAACATTTAGTTGTTGCAGGATATCCTTAGTCATTACATTTATTGTTGCTCCCAAGTCAATCAAAGCATTATTTATTTGGATCCCATTTATAACAACTCCTACCACAAGACTACCTGGGTCATTGTACTTAGGGACAATCACTTTACCAAGCATGATGGAAACTAGTTGCCCCACCACATGAATCGTAGTGGGGTCTTTCTTTTTCCTACCTAGCTTCTTGAGGCATGCTTCCTTGATTCCCTTGCCATAGATTGGAACATCTTTTATGGCCTGAAATAGGGGTATCTGGACACATATATGCTTCAACTGATCTATAATGTCAAAAATTTTGTCCTCCTTTTCTTCCTTTTCTTGCACAATTTCCAACCTTTGAGGAAATGGGGGTATTTGTGCAGTTTGCTTGACTAGAATCAGTTCAGAATTCTTAGGTGCACTAGGCTAAATGGGGGTATTTAGAGGATCCTCTTCTTCCACAGGAAGCTCAATGATAATGGGTGTGGAAGGAGATGGTATAGTAGTTCCTGAATGCAAGTGGATGTCACTTACACTCACAACATATGCAAGGAATTGATTTGGATCAGCAGAGTATACTAATTGCTATTGTGGTTTGTTATTTGGATTGGGTGTGAGTTGAGCTGGTAGTTGAGTAAGTTTAGGTGGATTTGAGATTGGATTAGCAGGAGGCATTATAGTAGGTTGATGGGGCTGAGAAGGTTGTTTGATGTAGCTATTTGGCTGGTTTGGCCATTGTTCTCTTCCCCTCCTTTGATTTGTTTGCTACCAATTTCCTGGGGGTGGCTGCCAAATTCCTTGAAACTACTGTCAATTTCCCTAAGGTTGTTGCCACTAGGGTGGAGAGTTTTGATGATTAGGCTAGGTATTTTGAGGGTTACTCCAAGGTTGTGGTGGATATCCTCCATAGTTGGATGGATATGGGGGCTGCCATTGGTTACCAGGTGAATAAGAATTGAAATATGGCCCAACAAAAGAGAGTGGATCTAGTGGCATACCTTGTCTTGGAACCTAAGGCCTCCTTTGTGCAATATAGTAGACTTTATCTTCTTCAATATGAATTGGCTTGAACTTGGGTGCAATCGGCTCGCTTTCAATATTAGCTACCATCTTGCATCTACAGTCCTTCTTTTGTCTGTAATGGGGGCAATACTCTGCCAATGTTGCCTCTGCCTCCTCTTGTTTCTTCTTGGCCTGAAGTGTATCCAACTGAGTAGCTAGATTGTTTATAATGTCTTGCTTGAAGTTTTCCAGCAAATGAGTAATCTCCATTCTCAAAAATCCATTGGTAGATGACTTACCCATAGAAGATTGGTAAGCTCTCCCTTTCTTTGAAGTTGCCCTAGAGTAGTTCTGACATATCTTCTTGATATCCTCCCAAAGAACTTGGGAGATATATCCTCCTCCCATTAGGTCCAAGGCATCAATGCAGTTGTCATTAATTCCTCTTAGGAAAATTAGCTTTTGTGAGTCTTCATTAAGTGTATGGTGTGGAGATTTTTGTAGGAAAAATAGAAGCCTTGCAATCTAATCCTCCAGGGTCTCATCTTCCTTCTATTGCATCCTAAAAATGTCACCTCCTCTCATGTCACTGCCCTTGCAATACTCCTTGTATTTCTCAAGGAATTTTGTCTTCATGTCATCCCATGTCTCCACAATATCTTTGCCTAGGCTCATGAACCATCTTAATGCAACTTCTTTCAGAGTGGGAGGAAATAGCTTGAACCTATGGGCATCAGTGGTATAATCATAACTCTTGCAGAGTATGTCAAACTCGAACAAGAAGGTATCAAGATCTTCTGTGACAAGTCCATAGAACTTAGGAAGGACTGAAGCATGGATATTTTTGAGGTTGTCTACTTCATTTTGATGAGCAATGGGGAAAGGTAAACCCAGTTGGTTAGGTCTGTTTCTATTTGCATCACCCATGCCTGCTTGATGTAGTTCCAAAGCAAAGGGGTTCTCAAGCTGGTTTTGGTCTTTAGAGGAAATTTCAGAACTAGTCAGATCAAGAAATGCATTAGCAAACAGGTGTGGATCTTCTTCGTCTTCTTCTCTTGGCAAGTTCTGATATTCAACTAGCTAGAATGTATTAGGATTCTCAGGAAGGAATCTCCCATAAGCATCTCTTCTCCTTCCTCTATGCATGCAGTATCAACTCACGATCAACTAGCTCACACAAAGAATTGGTAAAGAATAAGGGGGTCATTACTTCCTAAATGAGGGGTATACTAAGAACAAACTTTCAAAAATAGTATAGCAAGAAAGCTATCAATGAATCTAAAGAACTCCCTAGTTTGACACCATCCTCGACAACGATGCCAAAAATGTTGGCCTTCTACAATGATTTAACAATTAAGCCCTTACAACTATGATTCAAAGATTGGACATCTAAACTGAATAGCCATTTCAATCGTCATGAAGGTGCATTTAACTTGTCAACACAGGGACGTGAACTTGAAATGGGTCAGCATAGTATGTGCACTAAGGATCCAAAGAAGCTATACTCATTCTACAACTAAGAAAAAAATAATGTTGAAGGTAAATTTCTTAGAAAGAAATAACATAAGTGTTGAACATCAACCAACAACTATGCTAAGCTGAAATGCATGACAGAAATGAAAATCTGAGCAAACAAACATGAAACCACTCTGTTTGCTTTGGCTGCAGGAACAGTCACAGAATGGAATTCTAGTGACTACAAGAATAGTCAGTGCCAAATTCTTAACTAATTGTTGAACATAAAGTAATAACTAAACTAAGCTAAACTAAAAGATGAAATGCTCACCAAGTTGGACCCCTTGGATGAATATACTCTAAAACTAATGTAAACTTAGATGCACACTTATAACTTCATCTTATTCATTGGAAAACATGAGTACAATAGAGTAGTGTAACTATATTGCTGAAAACTAAGAATGCAAGTACATCATTAGAATCCATAACCTCCTGAGAAGGAGCATATGACTCTTATTTATAGGAAAAGAAGCTACTAACTAAGCAAGGTGGTCAACTCCATAAATTGGGAGGACACCACTTTAGGGAAAGCAAAGAAAGTGGAGAGGCGGTTACACATGCGTGGAATCTAGTCAGACGTGCCTGCCTCAACGCAGATTTAACACAACAATAATGCCTATATTCACTCAACAACAATAAAGATCATTTACAAGGTAGTTACAACTCGGTTTGCATGAGGAATCTTCCATCGTCGATAGTCTTCCGTTCATTGACCTTTGCATGACCACTTTGCTAACCATTATGGTGAATGACTAGCTGGCAGAATCTTCTCAATTTAGTGGCCTCAAATTATATCTACATGACAATATTAGTAAGCACAATAATCGCATATCTGTAACTATCTTAAAGAACATTCATTAATCCACATGTAGAATTAACACAGATAGTCCATATAACATGTCAATGTCATTAAAGATTTGAAAAGATAAAATTAGGCCCAATGTCTATGGTTTTGAGGAAATATCAACATTAAAACATCAAGGTTCATGACATCTTCAACAAATAGATAATAAATTCTACCAAAATTAAACCATAAACTTGACTCATCAGGTCCCACACTCAACATGGCTCAGGAGAAAGTATCTTATTTCTCACACCACAGGGAGATAGTATACTTAAGGCTTACATAATTACTTTCCCGTGTACAATTAACATCTCAAAGTATGAAGCACTAATCACAAGACTGAAGATGGCCATCAAATGGAGGATAAAAGAACTGCAAGTCTATGGAGACTCTCAACTAGTGATCAGGCAAGTAAATGATGAGCATCAAACAAAGGATGATAAGTTGATGCCATATAAAAGAATGGTTGATAGTTTCAACAATATTTTGTCACCATCACCTTTAAATAGGTTCCCCAGATCAACAACAGAGTAGTCGACGCTATGCCAATGGTAGGTTCACTCCTCGACATTCCACAAAACATTTCTAAGTATGAATTCCTTGTGGAGAAACTGCTCATACCGACATTTGATATGCCAAAATGAGAACTGGTTTGTGATGTTGTCAATCCTAACTCACCATGGTACCAAGACACATTTGACTATATCCATCATGGTATCATACCCCCTGATTTAATGACAAGCCAAAAGAAAAACTTTACTTGTAGGACTTCTCGATTCACAATCCTAGGAGACACCTTATATCATCGAAGTTTAGATGGTACTTTACTCCGATGTCTTAATGTAGAAGAAACACAAACCACCTTACAAGAGGTACACGAAGGTGTTTGTGGGTCCCACTCTAGTGGACCTAACCTAGTACAAAAATTGCTAAGAATAGGGTACTATTGGCCCTCCATGGAACAAGAATGCATTTAGTACTCCAAAAAATGCCATCAGTGTCAACAACATAGTGACCTTGTTCACACACCAACATAGGAGCTGAGACCTATCACAACACCATGGCCTTTCTCACAGTGGGGATTAGACTTGGTAGGTAAGATCTCTCTTGGTTCCTCCAATGGGTATAAGTTCATTATTACCGCAACTAAATACTTCATGAAGTGGATAGAAGTAATTCCATTAGGATATATCATAGGGAAACAAATATCCAAGTTCATCTTGAATTATCTAATTTGTCGATATAGAATTCCCTAAATCGTCATAATGGACAATGGGACCCCATTCAAAAAATAAGATGCCAAAGAGCTTTGTTCCAAGTTTTCTATCCAACACAAATTCTCTACGCCCTATTATCCCCAAGGAAATGGTCAAGCTGAAGTTTCTAACAAAACCATCCTAAATATACTAAAAAAGATTGTCTTACCTATCGAAGTTGAAATCCCCTCACTACGAATATCACTAAAAGGCATGGTCAACAATGAAGAGTATCGGGTGTCCAGATTAAATGAGTTGGAACTCCTAGATGAAAGGCATTTGAGTGTGTTAAACCATCTTCAAATTTATTAGAATTAGCTCAAACAAAGCTACAATAAAAAGATAAAAAATAGAAACTTTTAGGTTGGTGACTTGGTGCTCAAAGAGAATCAAAAGGTACAACTGAATCAAGATGACAAAGGCAAGTTTGAACCCAACTAGCTCAGTCCATTCATCATCATAGCAAGCTATGGCTCTAGAGCTTATCAATTGGCTACTCTTGAAGGAGAACCTTTAGCTAAACTGCTGAACAACAACCATCTTAAAAAATTCTCTACTTGAACACATCAGAGTATCCCAACAAAAAAGAAAAAAAATCAAAAAAATCAAAAATCAAGAAAAAAAAAGTAAAGAGAAATAAAACGTTTTTTAAGTGAAAACCACTTTGTGGCACTTCTAGGATAGGTGCCATAGTGAAAACCTGGAAAACAGGTGCTACGATTGAATAAGAATAACATCGTTATCTATTAGCACTATCTGAAGCATCCAACCATTTTGTCCCATAGTAAAACATGCACACCAACCATGGCTCAATGACTAATTCAGTGTTGAACCTTGTTATACCATCAACATCCATCTCCCCTAATTAAGGTAATCTTGTCTCAAACTGGGGGAAACTTTTGGAAACTTGTAACGGATTGGATCCTTGTACATCCCATCATGGTTGAAAATTATCAAAATAAAAAACATCTAGAAAATAGACAAAATCAAAACAAAGTAAAAAAACATTAAAATCCCAAAAACATGTTATGCTTTGAGTCAACACCAATCGAACTACATGGTCTCTGCATGTAAACATAGGCAAGGTTTATCAACCCCTGATGCCTTAGGTCAGTCCCCTTAGGTGTTCATAATGGTCTTTTAACTTAGTCAAAAATTCAAAATTCAAAAACAATCACAAAACAAAAAAAGTCAAAAACATGTTCTTATCAAACCAAGTGAACTATGAGCCTCTGTGTGTACAATGTAGGCAAAGCCATCTTTGATGAGTCCCTGAGGCTTTAGGTCAGTCCCCTTAGGTGTTCATAATGGTTTTTTAACTTAGTCAAAAATTCAAAATTCAAAAACAATCACAAAACATAAAAAGTCAAAAACATGTTCTTATCAAACCAACCGAACTATGAGCCTTTGCATGTACAACGTAGGCAAGGACATCTTTGAGGAGCCCTTGAGGCCCTAGGTTAGTCCTTTGAAAAAAGAAGAAGAAGAAGCATCAGATAAACTCAAAAAATCAAATAAGGTCCTACCTCCATCATCACCAATCACAATAAACTTTTCAATCATAATAAACAATCGTCACACTCACCCTTTGACAACAAAAACAACAAACAAAGCAAACTACCAAGTGAAAATAATGCCTAAAGTATAAACTACCATACCTACTTGAAAATCATATCAACAATCCTAAACATGAGCCTTAACAGATAAAACGTTCCTACGATAGACATCATTAATGGATTTCATCATGAAACATCAACAACTATGGAAAACGATACTGCAACATTGCTTATCTTTTTATAGTCTCATCTTTTTGATTTATCATAATACCACATTCCTAGGATCTCTCAAGGATGTCCATAAGGATTTAGAGAAGGAATGGTGGTATTAACCGCCGATTTATGTTTGTTCTATTTGTAAGATGTTTTTGTGATACTACCATGATGAATACTTGCTTTGTTTTGTGTATGAAAGTTTTTTTAAGACAACTTGTGTAGCAGTTGCATGTTAGGTATTTCATACCTCTCTATGTAATTGGTCCGAAAAGTTTTAACACAACTCAACCATATACTCTAATAGGGCTTTTGTATGTTTGATATGAGCAAGAATATTCTTTGTGTGTTGAGTCAAAGTCCATGCAATGGATACAAAGCCACCTTGGTTATTAATAACTTGGTGCATTATGTTTGTTTACTACTTCAAAAGGATTGTTAAAGATACAAAGCCTCTATGCAAAGAAAAAACAACTCATCAATAACTAACAAACATCAAATTTCTATCCATTATCCAACATTTCTTCTAACTAACAACTCCATCCTACATCACAATATCATTAGTACCACATCCATCCTACATCCACAATTTCATCAGTACATATCATGACCATAATAAAGCAATAAAAATATCATGTATCATGTATAATCATGCATCACATATATAAGATATCATCATCCATCATATACATCAACATCCATCATATACATAATAAAACATCATATATCATATAGAGATATAAATCATCCATCCATCCACACCATATGCATACATTAGAAAAGTACAAAAATATGAACATAAGCATACATCATCATCCATAATCATCTCATAACATATAATAAAGATGAATTGAAACATGGTATATCTCATATATCATAAAAAATGAGAATGTCATGTACATCATCAAATAACATGTGTGATCTCATATCTACAAAAAATACATATATATGAGGCCACAGTTGGGCCAATGAATGTATATACAAAACATGTCTACAAAGTCTCTTATATAAAATACATCATAAAGATAAAATAACTTAGCCCTACTAGTTGTCCCGAGGTGGAGATCTTAACTGATGCTCACTATGATGAGGGGATGATTGAGGCATGACTGGAGACCGTCTGACTGAATTCCCACCTGACTCTACACCCATAACTATGCTATTCCCTCCAAAATGAGGCCATTGTTGAGCCCTAGGTACAAATGCCTCATAAAGTGTCTGATAAAATGTAACTCTCTAAACACGCTGTTCACGCTCAGACTGATGCTAGGGAATATGAATCAATGCAGCTAAAGAAATCTCTGTAGATTGTCTATGCTACCATTCTATTGCTAGCTCCTGTCTAGTAGTGTCTCTCTCTTTCCTTGCAACATCCCACTCTGTAGTCAAAACGACAACCTGTGCCTTTGTAGCCTGTCACCACACAATCTCTGCATCTCTAGCAGCTGTCAACTACATAATCTACGTCATCGTCATCGCATCTCTGGGTGGAGGAGGAGGAGGACCCTGTGCTTGATCCTACTGCATAGGATCATCTTGCTGATCTTGCTGCCTGTCTCGTCCTACCTTGTTGAGTTCCTCAACAGTGATATGAAGCTGTTGTCTCTCGCCCCTATGACCAGTGATACTTGCTCTACCAATTATTGGTGCACTACCAACATGATCTATGAAACAGATAAAAATCCATCAGGCCCACCACTGATCATAATCTGATGTAGTACCTGTATTTGCAGGTCCTACAAGCCACCCCCATCCAAATGGAAAAAATCACCTAAACTCTACAATAGCTACATCACGATCCACCTGAAGCCCCCACACCCTGACCTCTCAGGTGGTCCTTCCAAAATGAGCCTAATAATCATCTCTAAATCGTGTCTGACGCTCACCAAACTAGCGAAGCACCTGATCTAGTAGATAACGCTCAAGCAAAGAATGAATGCGACCGATCAACCAATGAGTCTGCTAACAAAATGGTAGCTGCTCCTGATTGTCGTGCCATGCATCACAATCTAACCATGACCTCCAAACGAAACTAGGCATGTCATCAATCACACGAAGCTAGTAATGTAGTTGCCCAGGCCATGTATAATGAAGAAAATCACCATATCTGTAAAAGTAAGGATCCTCTTTATCTTGAACCAAGATACCATCAAGCCTAGTAACTGGGATATGCTCCCAAGCCCACACATGCAGTAATGTCACCCCAACAGAAATGGAACTTCCTCCTCGGTAGGCAACCTCGTGCATGTCTCTATAAAGATGAGCAAGGAGACACGAGCCCCATGCATACCTGGTACCATGCTCGAACATTTGCTCCATACACACACCCCAACCAATAGGAAACTATTTGCCTCACTAGTTAGGAATGACGAGCCCAAAGACCAAAGCACATAAAACCAATGAAATAGGATCTATACTACCAAAAAAGGGGATGGGTCTATCTCTGACTCCCAAACCTGAAGATGCCTAACACCAAGGACTTGTTGCATAGCATGTGTACCCTATCGTACATAATAGGTCATAATCTCTCCATGGATCGAAACACGAAGAATCCTCCATACATCCTCTAAGGTGATGGTGGCCTCGTTGGTTGGCAAATGAAAGGATGATGACTTAGAGTGCCACCTCTCAATGAGAGCGGTCATCATCGCTCGGTGGCATCTAATCACTAGCATGTAGCATATATTCCATAACCCCATAACATCTAGTACATCTCGCTCAAGCTTGTGAAACCCAGTGATCAAATCAAACAACTCATGTGGCCATCGCTCTCTCGAGTAAAGCGGTTTGAGAACCACCTGCAAACATTCAACCCATGACGTTAAGAATTTTCTACAAAAACACAAAATGAACTTAAGATTGCAAACAAACTAGCTCAAACTTATTAAAAAAGTCAAAAGCAGATACTATTTTTTCAAAAGTGGTCAAAATAGTAAAAAACAAACCAGTTTTTGTCAAAAGCAATCAAGAAATTCAAAAGCGTTCAAAATGGAAAAAGCGAACAATTATCTCAAAAGCGAAAAAGTTTTACAATGGTGGTCATTTCAAATAAAGAAAGTCAAAAGCGAAAATTTTAAACAAATGCGAAAAACAAGAGAAAACATTTCAAGCAATAGTGAGTAGATAATTCAAAGGTAGTTGAAAAATGCAAAAGTGACACAGATAAAAATATCAAAAGCAACAGAAACAATTCAAAAGTGTAAAAAACATAAAATTACCACTATCGCCTGAAAATGATTTTTTTGGCCAACCTCTCGAGGGGGTAGCCCAATGGCCTACCATTTTTCTAGTGACTTTAGGGGCACAGTGAGACATATAATTTTTTTCAAATCTTGATCTTAACATCAAATTATTTGAAACAAAGCAACCACTACTTTGTCTCAAAGAGGGGAAAAATGTAGACATGTAAAAATGACCTAACACTTATCGCACATCCTAAACGATAGTTTCTCATCATCAACATTATTATCATCTAATATCACTACATTTCACATCAATTACATCAAAAACCCTAATTCCCTCTATTAATTGAATAATACTACATTATTTAATTAATTCACTTTTTCATCATTTTTTACTAATTAAATAAATTTCATTTATTTAATAAGTCCAATCTAACTTTATTCCTCCTGATTAATTAAATAACATCAATTATTTAATAATGTCACTAATTTACCCTATTCCCCCAAATCACTTAAATTATTACCACTTAATAGTTTAATTAAATCACTTTCCCCTAAACTTGAATAATTAAATAAATTATTCAAAACATCATTCAAAAAGGTCAAAACAAACAAATACAACTTTGTTTGTAAAAGTCAAACATGATTCACATGTTCAAATAAAAAAGGATTAATTAAATAATTCAAATTAATTAATTACCCTCACCCACTCTTATGATTGAGAAAATTATGACCACTGATTGCTCACTCTAATTGGCTGACTAATCCATCTATTCTTCAATCCCACTGAAGGCTCAACCTAATTTCCTCAATTCCACATAATAGACAATCTATTTCCTCAAATTAATCAATTAACATTCTTAATTGATTCGATCACAAAAGCTATCTGAGCAATCTAATTCTTCTCAATAGCTTTCAACCATTGATCTTGATTCAACATTGTTATGATCTTGCACGTTCATTTCAAAACACAAAATCTATATAACAATCCTCTTTATCCTAAAAAATGATCGAAGAATTGACATCTTTTGCACAACGAAGTAATATTGAATTGCCATTCGATTTATTGAGAGCTTTTACACATATATCTTCGATCACCATTCACATACGTTGGATCTTTTGCAACACATAAATGGGGGCTTCAGATTGATACAACAATCCAACATCATTTGCGAATACACTTCAACATGAGATGGGTAACAATATTAATTAATTGAATTCTTTCTATGTTCTTTGATTGCATTGCTTTAGTTCATTGAATTCAATAATCTTGTATTATTCATTTCATGAGTAATGGGTATGAATCTTAATCTTTTGTTTGAATTAGATTAGTTTAATTCATTCATTTTGATTTCCTTATGCTTATTGATTTCTCCCTTACACATAAATATTTCAGAGGATGCCTATATAAATAGTGTGCCATTCGTTATTAAGAAGTTGATGTGGAGAAGGGACGCTGAGCATTTTAGAATACCTTCTGAATTCTAATTAAAGTTATTAGTAATTAGTAATAACTTTGCAACAAAGGATTTTCCAAAAAAATCATAATTCGATTTTGGTTTATAAAAGGGCAACACCATTTTTCCAATTTTATATGGACAGGGAAGATAATCAAAGTTGGTATATAGCTTCTAAGGATCCAATCCAATAGCTTTTGCAAAGCTTTGGAATGCTTACTAAGTCAAACCTTGCATTTGGAGACAAACTCCCTTTCCAATATGAGAGTCAAGAATACCCATGTTTGTTTCCAAAATAGTTTCATATAGAGACAATGCATCCATAAACTTGTTCCTTGATAAAAGACTACTGGAATATAAAAGTTTAACAATGTTTCATCATTGCAAGTTCATAAATATATTTTAAAACTATATAGGCCATAGAAATTTACAAATGGTACCCTGTGGACTCTAATGTTCCCCTTGCAATTAGGCCTAATTAATAACTTGTTCAATGATTTTCTCAACCAAATTTCCTTATTATTTCTTGTCAACATTGGTGCATTCCATTAGATTGGAAGAACACAACATTGTACTTAACCAGTTGACAACACAACATTTATGCATTGTACTTAACCATTGACAAAACCCAAATTGGGCAATCAACTTAAAATTCATTATTCAAGTCATGTAATTTTGGTGAAAGGAATTTCCATGGATCCAACAAAAAATAATACGATAGTAGTGACTGACACCAAAAAGAAAAGTTGTAGAAATCCAAAGTTACGTGGGGATCACTTAGGGCAGATTTATAGAGAATTTCTCTATAGCAAAAGGATTGCAATTTAACTATACAAACTAGTGGGAAATGACATTTCAAAAGCACAAGAAATCCTCAACTACTACCGTACAAACTGGTGTGAAATGACATTCCAAAAGCACAAGAAAGCCTTGACTACTACCTTAATACTGGAGGTACTTGATTCGAAACAAGAGTTCATGGTATTGATACAAAATATGGGAGTAGTGGGTTATAATTTCATAAGCTTAATTATTACGAATTGAATTACCTTAGTCGTCCTTCGATTGAGAAGATTAATGTAGAAAACATGGAGGTATATATGACCAGAAAAAAATAGTAGTAGACATAAGTTCTGAATCATGTCAGGAATTGAGGATATTATGCAAGATTACATGAAGCAATTATTAATTAAAATTCCTCCAGATTATTGTTCACAATTCCCACTTTAAGGTGGAGTGTAATTACAATTAAAATGAACTGTTGTCATATCATCCTAAGTAATGGCTGCCCAATAAGAAGAAGCTCTAAATTTCAAAATAGCCTAACAGGTAATTAGAGTGCAAATTGTGTATGACTTCATAACAGTGGACCTCACATGAAAACAAAAAAAGATAATGTAAAACACTACCAAAAATAAAATAAAGAGGGTCTACACTTGCAAAGAAAACCAAACCAAGTCAACTGTGTGGGTTGTGTAGATTCACCGTGTTTGGTTTGCATCATTTACAATTCTACTATTGCATTCTAGTTGATTGAGAACTCCATAAAGCAGGAGAGCATCTGAATGAAACAAAAGCCAACAAAATTGAACATGGTACCTATTATTAATGATGTGATGATAGAGTAGTTGAGGACCTACACATAGTTGAAGTGTTTCATCTGTTTACCAACAATATCAATCTTCATCAGTTGAGATTAATGAAAAATAAAATACACTACCATGAAATAAGAATTTCAATGTAAAGTTGAAAGAAATAAATTGAAGGAAAACCAAACAAACATGAATGTACATGAATACCAACCATTTCCTTTTGCCAGTGCACGAAGTAATTATAGCTGATGGTTTGTTTGCTCTCAATTAGAACTATCCGATTTGAATTATAACTGTCCAAATTGGAATATCATGGCACTTGATAATCGTACCACTTTTTTCGACCACGTTAGTCCAACAAGCAAGACACCCCTTTCCATCTGCCACTATTACAGACACTATATCGCTCTTATGGGTAAAATTTCCCTAATTATTTTTCAAATATGTTCTACTATAAAATTTGCATCTATACATTTGACAATAGATAAATATTTTTCAAATAGAAAAAATATTTAACCTCCCATTGGTTAGAAATTTTTTTATTAATAACTAGCTAAGAACAAAGCCTTGCTTGACATGAACTAATAATAAGAGTGCGATGAAAAAGAAAGTAAAAATATTTAGGGTTGTCATGAGTCAAGTGATAGTATAGTGAAATTAAAATTTTATTATCTTTATTTTATTACAATTATGAAGATGGATTAAATTAAAATATTTTACTTTTTGATAATGATTTTTCTAATGTATTAAAAAAACATGTAGTTCCAAAATAAAATAATATAACTTCAATAATTAATTTTCATAAAATTTTGGCACTATGAATGTAATTAGATATTTAAGATATAGAGTAAACAATTCATTAAAATTGTAATAAAAAATACTTTAAATATATCTATTATATTTTGTAGAGTGTATTTTAGATAGATGTATTTAATATTCTATACTAATTTTAATTATGTAATTTTTTTTATCATTTATTTTCATGACATTATCAATCTCCTCTCTTTAATCTATATGTATTTATGAATTTATCATTTAATCTATTAATTATCTTAATTTTAATAATTAGAATGTGTTCTATTAAGAAAACTTTCTAATATTAATATATATAAAATTTCTATAAAATATATATAATAACATGTTACAACTTATTTTTTAAAGTTTAAGAGATCTTTTATAATTTATTAAATTAATAATGTATTATTTGATTTTATCTTCCCTCTTTTTTATTTGCTTTTAAACTTTATCTTCAAATTTGATAATGTAAAAAAATATATATTACTTATAATAAGCAAAAAATATATATATGGGACCATTGATTTGAAAAATCTCACTATTTTTTTTTTTAAAATTGCCCACTAAAAAATAAAAGGATGTTGGGAAGTTGTCTCCCCAAATGAACAAAAAGTCATTGAAGAAAATAAGTTTTACTATTGCTTTCAAATCACTCAATTTTTTTTGAATTTGTAATTATTAAAAATTAACAATTTTTAACTTTAACTTTCAAATATTAAAAATGCCTTGAAAAATTGCTATAAAATAGTTTATTCTTACACGACCCTCATCTTAAAATTAACCAATAAAATTGAAGGAAAATAATTTTGAAAATTTAAAAAGTTAAATTTTTTGCATTTGACTTTAATAAAATAAAAATATAATGCATGAAAAAAAAACAATGAATTTTGATTGATTGAAAGTAAACCATTTAATCACTAGTTAAAATCTGTCCTCACACATAAAATACTTGAGAAACAAAACAATTTCGAACCCACTTTAATTATATAGTTCAATTCAACATCATAAATTCCATCACTTTTAATTGTCTATTCAAATGAATTTATGTCTATATTAATTAAAAATTAACTAAAAGAGGGGTAAAAATTTATTCAAACTAAACAAAAGAAGTACAGCAAGGGCATTACACACCCTGTCAATCTCCACTAAGTGTCCAACTTTTGAGACAAATCCGGGGGTAATTGACCCCTATCCACAATGTTTCAATTCTACAAGTGATTAGAGATCCATTTCGCCAAACAATCCACTACTTTATTCCATTCTCTAAGAATGTGACTGAAAAAAAATAAAAATTTAAAAGTAAAAATTTATGAATAAAAAGCAAATTAAAAAATTGAAGAGTGAACGAGTCTTGATTAAATAGTTTTTGAATTAAATCTTATAGAACGAAGAAAATTTAAGATCAAATCTTATTAAATACAAAATCCCAACATCCTCTTCTAAACAACTTTAAAAGAAATAAACAATTCTATATAAATTTCCCCTATATAAAGACAAATTAAAGAGTCAATATACTAAGGGTAAAAGAGCTGGAAATAGGGAGCTGTCCTATAGAATTAAAATCTGATCATAGCCCTATTTATATAAAGCTTAGTATGAAAGACAATGTCCAGCAAAAAGCCTATACGCAGCCATACAAAAGGGGCAACCTTCAAGACAAAATTCTTATAACTGACGAGAATCAGAACACATTTAAAAGAATGCTGGAAAAACAGTTAAAGGAAATAAAAAATGTTAGCAGCCCAACTAAAAATCAAAGCATTATAGACAGCGACAAACTGATGACAATCATGCACAAGGCTCTCATAGATTGCAAAAAGGCTAAGGGTAGAAGAAGCTCCAAAAATAGCTTTCCAGCGAATCCATGGTACGACGAAGAGTGTAAGGTGGCTAAAAGGAGGCTGAAAATACCTGGCTGCGAACAAATATACAAAAAATTGTATGAAAAATTAGTAAGATCAAAAAAAGAGGAATACATGATAGTAAGAAGGAGGGAGCTAATCTTTCTTGGGAAACACAATCCAAAGGATTTTTGGAGAGAATTGCAGCAGACTAGAGGTACTACAGAAAATAATATTACGGACAATCAATGGCTAGAATACGCAAAAAAGTTGTATGAAAGAGACCAAGAAAGAACACACCCTCCGATAATTAATTCTAATGATAAGCTCTTCTCCACAAAGGATATCAAGGGTGGTATTAAAGCTTTGGCGGTGGGCAAGGCTCGAGATATTGATGGGTTACAAGCTGAATACTTGAAATGGGGATTAGAGCTCTTGGCACCACATATCAAAAAGATTTTCAATAGGGTCATTCAACATGGTTTCCCAACAAACTGGACCACGAGTGTTGTTATCCCTCTCCACAAGAGTGGAGATGTCAACAACCCGTCAAACTATCACACCATAATGATTAACCCTCTTTTTGGGAAGCTCTTTGGGAGCATGGTGGAGCGAAGAATCAGTCGTTGGGCTGAGAAGGAGGGTAAGAGGGCGAAAGGGCAAGCAGGTTTCAGACCAAAACATTCTACTATTGACCACTGCATTACCCTCAGGCACATGGTTGAAAAAGTTTGGGATAAACAGGGTGGCGAGGTTTTCTGTTGCTTCGTTGACTTCAAAAAGGCTTTCGATACTGTCCCTAGAAATAAACTTTGGGACAGAATGGAACAACTTGGGATTCCAGTAAAATATAGGGCTGCTGTCCACAGGCTTTATGAGCAGGTGGGGGCCAAAATTAGAACAAAGGCAGGTCTTTCCGAGTGCTTTGGGAGTGACATTGGAGTCAAGCAGGGCTGCCCTTTGTCCCCTACTTTATTCGGGCTATACATAGACAAGTTAGAAGAATGGTTGGACAAACGGGGAGGTGATGGTGTTCTTTTGGCCACTTATGTGATCAAGTTGTTGTTGTATGCGGATGATCTTACTTTAATGGCAAATTCTGAAAATAGTCTTCAAGAGCACCTAAAAGCTTTGGAACTTTTCTGTCAAGATGTGGGGATGCAGGTCAACATCAGCAAGACCAAGGTCATGATATTTACATTGAAAAGAGCCAAAAAACAAATAAATTTTGAGTTTGAGGGAAACACTTTGCAGGTGGTGAATGAATACAAATATTTGGGACTAGATTTTTGTAACAATCTCAATTGGGAGGCGTGTAGGACGAAAAGAATTCAAGGGGGTTGGAAAGCTCTTTACCTACTCCAAAATAGATGTAGGTCAGCTGAGCTATGGGATTGGAGAACAAAAAAGAAGCTTTTTGGGCTGCTTGTTACCCCGGTGGTTCTTTATGGTTGCGAAGTTTGGGGCAGCAGCACGTCAGCTGTAAAATGGAAACAAATAGAAAGACTTCAAAAACACTTAATCACAAGTAATTTCAAAATAAAAAATACGGTCCCTTATGAGATTGTTTTAGCTGAAGCTGGGGCCTTTCCAATGGAAATGGCAGCGTTAATTCGCTTATTAGGCTATTTGCAAAGAATAGAGAATATGGAAGAGCATCGTTGGCCCAAAATTGTGGTGGAAGAAGAATTAACTAGAAGGAAGAACACGTGGATGAAACAAAATGTCAAGTGGATGGGAAAATGGGGGATCAACATACAAGAGTGTCCAAGCAAAAAAGTCGAGATGAAAAGGTATGTAAAAGAGAAAGTCAAAAACACCATGTGGTTGAAGCAACTTGGCCGGAAGAGTGAGCACTATGTTCTGCATTTTAATCCTACTTGTGATCATGAACAAAATTTTACATAGGGGCAGATATAAAATGGAAGGCTAAAATGTTGATAGCTCAATTGAGAACTAGCTCACATCGTTTGAGATGCGAAACAGGCAGATGGAAAATACCCAAAGAGGGGTGGTCGGATAGAATCTGTTGTTTCTGCACTTCGGGTTTAGTGGAGACAGAGTGGCACTACGTTATGGAGTGCCAAGCTTATGAGGACATCCGATATTGTTACTCAGATTTGTTAAAAGTCAAATCATTAGTGGCTTTGTTTGAAGAGGAAAAGATTGATAAAACAGCAAGTTATTTGACCAAAATTCACAGTAGAAGAAACAAAATCAGCAAAGAGATTGAAAACAACAGCAGGTAGTTTGGTGCAGCGGTTTTGTTGTTTTGGCAAAGGCGGTTTTCCGGTTTTTATCTCTTGGGTCCCATAGACTGGCTGGTCTCGCGGACGTAATTAAAATCATTCATTCATTCAATAATGGTCAGAAAAAATGACACCCGCACACTGTTTTCTTGGACTACATATAATATATTTATTGAAAACGATGTGTACATATACTGAAATAACTTGCTTGTCGTCAGAACTAACAACGAATAGAATTATTTAAAAAACAATGCACAGAATTAAAAAAAAAAAAATTCAATCCACATCATAAATAGGGAGCCATTGGGAATAAGATTATGGATAATAGGTAGCCACGTCAACGGCAAGTTATATTGGTAATGGTGCGTTATATTCCCGAGTATCTAGGCTATCTATGCGTTCAAGTGGAAAACGCAGGGTACTTAGAAGATGGGTGCTGCCAGATTTACTGCAAAAAACTGTGCACCCACATTTCCTTCCCTATTGGTTTCATTGCACAAAAACAACACAACCAGATATTTTTGCTTTAAATCCCTAAATCTGCAATCCCACAAGTTGGTGTGGTTGAATAAGTGTACAAGAAAAGCAGTAAAGAGTGAATTTTATGGCATCATCAGGTGTCAGAGCAACACCCACTATGAGTATGGATTGGTGAAGAAACGAGGAGATGGAGATGGGTTGAGCTTACCTGGAGGGAAAATAGTGGTGGAACTTGTGGCAGCCTGGAATGATTTGACTGATAGAATGACCCCTGCCATTTCTTCCAAGTCCTCTAAATTGCTGTTGAAGTCTCTCAAGATCTCAGTCTCATTGTTGCAGAGTTTACCATATGGAGAAGATGGTCGCCCTCCACTGTCAAAAGCTCTTACTGTGGCTTGCATACTAGCTGATCTTCAGGTACAAAGACTTCACTAACTTGTTATAGAAAATGTGATGTTGGAACCTAGTAGAATTAGGTTTGCTCCAAGTGAATCAAATTTGTATACATTACAATTTCATTGAAATTTTCATGTTATATAGTTTTTGTTGTTGTAGTTGCAGGTTAAGAGAGAAAAATCTCAATGGGTTTTTAAAAAAAATCTACAAAGAAAATACTGATAATGGAACAAGATATGAAAAAAATGGAATGAAAATATTAGAATTCATGGAGAAACCCACAGTATCATGTATGATGTAAGTAAATTAAATTAGTACACATTGCAACGTTATTGAAACTTTCATGGTACATAAACTTTTGTTGTTGCCATCGCATCTTGATGAGAACCCAAGAGAGAAAAACCTTAACGAGATGTTTTCAAAATCCAACGAAGAAGAATAGAAATAGAGGAACTCTGGGCAGAGCATGGGAGAAGAGGTGCTACGGTCACGAAGGGAAAGCCCTGTACCAGGTATGCAGAGATGGGGCTGTTGAGCATCTACTGTTAGCAGATTTGAGGCAATTATTCTGGCGATTGGGTTTAAATGCCAGGCCACTGAAATTCCAAATTCCTTGGCCTTTGGCCACTGGTATACACCTTATTGCTGGGCTTGACCATCACAGCACATATGCAGTCAATTGGTAACAATGTAGTACTTAGCCTTCCAGTAAAAACCTGCATAATTTTAGTATTTAAAAACGTTTTGAAACTATAAGGCTCATAGCTAACAATGCATTATATAAGTGGGTGTTGTATTACCTTTTGGACAGGTCAAGTCAAGACTCAATACACTTTTGACCTGCAAACATGTGTGACATTCAAGCTGGAAGTCCGAAGTACACGTCACTCCTCGAGAGTTTTTTCACAGCTTTGAACTCCAGTGTATAGATAAGCACGGATGAGGTTTCAACAGCAACCTTACCAAATCAATACTTATAAAATGATATTACTGCCAGGGAATTCCCACCAGAGCGACTTCCGAGGCCTCCCCAAAGGTCCAAACTATATAATTTTTGTTTTTAATGTTCATCGTTGTCAGTCATATTTTACAATAAGTATTATTCTCATGGGGTTTCTTATAGCTTTTTGTGGGAATGCCAGTTAAGGGGAAAAATAAAAAATCAGATCACAGTAGGATCTGGCTGGAGCGACTGTCAGAATCCTCTCTTTATTCATAAAAAGATTTACATCAGTACATAAAATGATTTTTTTTTGAACTAATTAAATATCTTCATGATAAATTCATGAAGTTTCCACAGTCCATGATAATATTAAGAAAGGATTTCTGGATTAAACTGTGTGTCAATTTTTTACATCAACGTTTCGGATCATACTCCATGATCCATCATCAGGATGCTCTCTCTTTCTGCATTGCATCCTGATGATGGATCATGGAGTATGATCCGAAACGTTGATGTAAAAAATTGACACACAGTTTAATGCAGAAATCCTTTCTTAATATCTTCATGCTTCTTGATGAATTGATTTGGTTCCTAGATGTTGAAAGATAACCTTCCAAAGGAATCCCACAGACCAAGTGTTCCTTCTGATCAACAGTTTTCGGTAGTCTTTGCTTAGATGATTTTTCAGCGTTGAGTATTAATACACAATATGAAGCTGTATGGGTCATCTGACAACGAATGATTATCTATCTTAGTCTGTTTATAGTAGCAAAAGGGTTTCCAAGGAATTCTCACATTTTTTATTTATTTAAGATCATTGGCAGCCACCGTCACAATAAGTATGGTGTTGTGTGCTTTGTCCAGGAACGAAGTGTTTCATATTGGAGAGGTTGGTGATATTATGGTTTCTACGAGTCCATCTAGGGATACTAACATTGATTAAATTCTAGATAAAGTACCCTTGTGTCATTTATAAATAGGTTTTGCCTTGATTTACATTGTCTATGACTTGTGATTACTCCTTTTGGGAGGAAAGGTTTATGCTCAGTATAGACTTCCGAATTCTTTGTTTTCTAATATATAATGTTTCCATGTCATAAAAGGATTCAAACTGATTAAAATTCTTGATCAAAAAGTGGGTTTTAATGCACCACACTATCCATTTTTCTGCTCTCATAAGCTATTAATTTACCAAATTTAGAGATAAATACTTATGAGCTGTAATGCTTAATCGGGTTAGTTGTGGTTACAATAGGGACTTTGTTAATTATTTTATAACAGTGACAAAAGATCGTTGTGGTCTATATGCCTGGTTAAATTTTGGTTTTTGGCATTGTGAATGATTCTTGGAGGGTTGGGCTATATTAGGAAATCCATACATGAATCTTCTATACGATCCTGCAAGTTCCAATAAATGTCTCAATTCATGGACATTTATTGGTGTTGTTCAATCTCGAATGGTCCTGATTTTCTTGGGTTATGTTTTTCATCCCTATCTTTTATGTCCTAAATGTATGTTGCTTTTGAAGAAATTATACTTGGATAACATAAAACTTGTTTTATTTAAAGAGTTTTAGAACTATTTCTAGACACGCCTTGTGTCTTCTTCATTCTTACCAAAACCAGTGTTTCGTTTGGAATACAGCAATGAACTTTCCTAGGCATTATAAAAAATATTGTTCATAATTTTCATAAACCTTACAGAGCAATTGCCAAAAGCCAAGAAACCTACAGGTAAGATTACACTAAGGACCAAGCTTGTGCATTGAGGACTTAAACACTTAATTCAACTGATCAACTGATCCTATGGCATTATGGCTATTTACATAACATGATCTATGTACATTGTAAATAGGGCTCACATACTTGATATAAGGTTTACATCAGCATAAAATGTACACTAGCTTAGGATTAATTAACTTGCTAGAGTAGGGGAAGCAGGTTTATTAATTTACTGATTAATTAACTGATCCCCACCCACCCGGACATGCTGGGATGGTCAACCGGCTCGAGCCCAACTTGCTTGTAGAGTAAGAATTGAAGAGCAAGTGCATGATACAGTTTATAGCTATATTTCTGGTTTTCAAAGTCCTTTATGTCAATATAGAAGGGGTTTCCATGGTATTGCATCTCTGGTGACTAAAATACTGCCAAGATAAACATAATGTTTAAGATCTGTCTGTATTGTTTTTTGTCCCAAATGCCAATGAACTGCATGTAGTGATAGTGACTTAAAGCTTCAGACTGTTTTGATGAAGGCAGCAAGCAGAAACCTACTAACGAATTTGAAGATCAACTTCCTTCTTTTTCAGTTAAGGTTTTATCTATTAGCACCTGCAGAAAACAATGAATATACATGGACAACTTCTGAATTCCTGCACATACCTCTCAAAGAAGCAACCAAATTGTGATCATCACCAAACCACATCCTATGGATGGGTTTCCTGAAAAGTTCATCATATGTCTGCTAAGTTATGATTCCAACCAAATTTGTCTTCCTCACACAGCCATACCAAGATATCATTGAGAAATTCAAATTCCTCCAGAAGATATGCCATATGCGATCTCATGAAGTAGGAAATGTAATTTATAGGAAAAAAATCATTGGGGTAAAGTCAAGGAAATGTCTTGAAGATTACAATGGTAAGATTGGATCTTTATTGAAGATTACAATGGTAAGATTGGATCTTTACCTATGAAGGTGAGAAATAGGAAGGAAGATTTACTCCAAACGTACAGCAATCTAACTGAGGATACAACTTAAAGTTACAATGTTTGTCCAAATAGGTGAAACATACTAGCACGTGCAATGCAAGAAATTAAGCTAAATGCATGTAGGAGATGTATTATATTGAAAATTTATTGGGCTAAGATTTGGGGAATGAAATAACTTCTACTAAAAAAATTGTAACTTGTTTATGTTGCATGTTTAATGAGTATTGACTAGCAATGGAAGAGTATATAAAATATGTGTCTCTATACTGCAAAGTAAGAAATACATCAACTTTTCAAATATATTTTCTTTGGTAACAAGGCTGCCTGCATCCTTCTGAATAGTTGAGTGGATCCTTCTTACAACATGGGTTCTGGTGAAGAAATCAATGAGCACTTCTCTTGACAGAGGCAACAAAGAAGATACTTTCTTAGTCCCATTGTACATGATTTCCCAGGTTGCTTTGTTTCCTCATTACTGGCAGAGCCATGAGAAAAATAGCATACAAAGGTCTGTGTGCTTTGAATTAAACAGGCAGCCTGTTACGAAATCGATGATATTTGTTCTTTATGCTAATGTTTCCCCTTTAGCAACTTGAAAGCGATTGTGTTTTGCCTTATTAGTTTATGTGGCTGGATTTTATTTATTTTTAACACCAATTATTCACAGGTGGATGCAGAAGTTATTGCTGTTGGACTTTTGAGAGAAGTGCTTGAGGTAGGTGCTATTAGGAGGCATGAAATAAACATCCAGCTTGGCAGCGAAATTACTCATGTATTAGATGACTGCATAAAAGTGAAGAAAATGCCCAAAAGGGTAGATATTTTGGATGAAAACAATGCTTCTGCACTGAGAAAATTCTGTTTAGCATACTATGACATTAGGGCTTTGATTGTAGAACTTGCTGCTCGGCTGGATATGATGAGGCATTCAAAGCATCTACCTAAATATCTTCAGCAAACACTTGCTCTTGAAGTTATGCAAGTATATGCACCTCTTGCTCATGCAATAGGCACCGGCAGCCTATCATTAGAGCTTGAGGACCTTGCTTTCCAATATTTGTTTCCAAATTCATATTCATCTTTAGATACATGGCTAAGAAATCATGGAATACGGGGTAAAACTGTTTTAGATGAATATAGGTGCCAAATTTTTGAAGTTCTACAGAAAGATCCTGAATTGGGGAATATGGTGGATGGTATCTCCATACAGGGCCGATACAAAAGTCGATTTAGCACAATGAAGAAACTTCTGAAAGATGGTCGTAAACAAGAGGAGTTATATGATGTGTTAGGTTTACGGGTTGTATTGAATGCTGCAAGTGGCAAGGATGTGCAGGAGAAAGGAAGGAAAGCATGCTATAGGGCACGTGAACTTATTCAGTCTATGTGGAAAGAAGTGCCACAAAGAATGAAAGACTACATTGCCAAACCGAAGGATAATGGGTATGAAAGTTTACATATGACAGTTGATCTTAGTGACACTATTGTTGAATGCCCTTTCATGGAAATTCAAATTCGAACAACTGAAATGGATGCTACAGCTGTTGGTGGGGCTGCTTCTCATGAATTATACAAAGGTGGATTGACAGATCCAGAACAGGTAGACACTTGCTCATGGTATATGACAATAGATTAAATATTCAAAATCCAGCTGATTCTGTTGTTTCTCAGGCTCTACAAAATTCATAAGTGACTGTTGGCTAATAGATACATTAATGTGGATTTTGCTTTATTGTATGCATGGGACAATATGTGTCTTTTAAGTCCTTTAAGTACATTAAATTCTCATTTTCTGACTCAAAGTGAATTCAACAAGGGTCAAACCTCAGTTACTTTGGATTTTCAAGATCTTCTCAGATTTTCACCACAATAAAAGGCTAAGCTTAAGACCTGTAAAACAAGCTTATTCTTATGTAGCATTCTTTTCACTGAAATTTAAAATTTCTTCTGATACAATAGCATTGTAAATGATCAAGGCATAAAGAACTTGGTTCCCCTGGATTGTTGAGGTAATGGAGAGGATTTTTGCTTGTCTAACTTCATAGAGGAAACTGTCATTAATTTCCTTTTGATATGCACTTACTCAATTCTAAACATGTGCTCAAGGATTATATACTAATATTTCCCAAAATGATTTCTGACTACAGAATAAATAAATTCATAAGAATGGCCTTCATTAGAATATCCTATTTGAAGAGCATACATCTAGATTCATACTGGTATCTTGATAGGGATTTCCTTGGAAAGATCAGAATCCATCGTCCATGGGTGCATAAAATTGCCCAACCTGTTAAAAAGTAAAGGCCTGTCCTGGAATATTTTATCTCCACTTCTGGTGAAGGGAAAGAACACAGTCTCCTTGAGTTCGTTGCATATAACAAATGGTCATGTATATCCCAGTTCTGTTCTTCACTTCTTTCCCATGGTTGGTTGCTTCATTCAGGAGTCACCATTTTATAAAGTGCAATGTTAGCTCCAAAACATGCTCAATATCACTTTTTCAGGTAGATGTCAAGAGGATGCAAATAAACTATGGTCAGAAATTAAATTGGAAGATGGCAGAGTATCACCTCTGTTTTACCAGCCTAAGATGATTATAGATTTCCAACCAGCATTGCTATAAGTATGATTGGCATTCACCTTGCTAATGCTTCTGTTTAGTGCACATTTTGTTGGTTATAATCCGGGAGGAAGCTGAAGGGAAACATTCTCCTTCCAGAGAGCCTGCAATAAGATGCCAAATGAACTAAGGTTACTTTTGGCAACCTTGGCAAAATTGGATGAAAGACTGCCGAGGAACCTGCTATCTCTTTTTATTTATTCCTTCAAATCACCTTACAAATAAGAGCTCTTGACTAGAAAGCTATAGATTGTGTCAATAGCTACTTGAATACGTGAGAAACTTGCAATATGTTCTTGTTTATGCCCTCAAATCACAATTGGACGTGCCAATCAATAAATGCCAACCAACTATTTGCTCTGGTTAGTGCTGGTGAGGGCCTGAGTTCATTACTCAGAATAAATCAAATATGAACGAATGTGGCATAACTAGTCTACCTTTCATTAATTGTCCTAATCACCATAAATGTACTATGAGCTGCTACAAGCATGGATTCCTGCATGCTGGACATTTATCGTACATGAATACAATAGGGATTCTACTTCTAGACATATATTTCCCTTAAGCCATAATTATGTTATTAAAATAAGTTTTGAAAGTACAAAGATTAATGCTTTATTCACTTCTGTCATGACTGGGTTTATAACATTAAATAGTGACCTCATTTATTAATGTACAGAAACTATCATTACTTCATCAAGATCTCAGGGTAAACATTAACTTTTTCATTCCCTGGTATTGTTGAATTAATTAACTTGCTCCAATACCATGCTCAAATTCTTCACCTCCAAGGGATGTGGCGTTGTTTGATAGCTAGTCATCCTTGTCAATGAGAAGCTTTACCAAGGCGCTTCCTATACTAGGTGCCAATATCACTATATAGAGTGAGCTTAATGGTGAAGAACTTTTGCTTTGGTAGGGGAGCACAGATTCAACTTTGGAGGGGTTGGGCTATGTATTCCGTGTGTCATTGTAGCACATGTGGTGACTCTCTATAGGGAGTTGTTGACGTGCGTTTTATGACATGACAAACATTTTAGAACAAAGAGTCACAGACGCTCTATTCTCTCTTGAAAAACTACTTCCTATGCTAAGATTGCCAGTAAGTTCATAGGGTAATTCCAATGTTTAAGATGAACGTGGATAGGCTCTGTGGTATGGATGTGATTTGCTGTGGGCACAAGTAGATTTTGCAAGTCATTCTGAGAAGTGGAGACATGAATGCAGTACCATTTTTGGATTTTTTGATTTTATAAAAAAAAATGAAAAAAGATTTAGGGTTTAGAGAATCTATTTTACTCCTAAGAAATCAAGAGAAGACGAAGACTAAGTGAAACCAAATAAACTATACTCTGTTTCGCCACGTTCAACGACAACTACGCAGAGCAAGTGCAATCTTCTAGGAATGTGCTTGTGATTTTCATGTGATAAATAATTGCCATCAGATTGAACAACAATTATCAAGACAGAAGTTAAGCATCCACAGTAAAGCTCAGTCTAACTTTGCACATTGGGCGAAATCATCCACCCAAAGAAAGTATGAGCTTGGTTTCACTAATCGACGTTATCAATCAATCATTCTTCTAACATACATTTTAATTTAAATCTATTAAGAGAGAAAGAAAATATGGGACCATGCAACTATTCAACAACCAAGTACTCAAAGCACCTCATGCATTTGAACTTCATTATCAAAGTAGCTTTTCACAACAATCTCATAAAACTCTCTCTTTATTTCTAACTATCTCAAATCTGCTCTAACTCTTAATCTCCTCTAACTTCTAAGCTTCTAACTATCCATCAATCTATCTTCTAATTAGAATGAGAGAGTGAGGGGGGGGGTTTATATAGTTTTTCCGGATTACAAAGAACGGCCCAGATTGATTCAAGATCAATGGCCAAGATTAAATTGAACTAAACCCTAATTAGGGTTTCCAAAACCACAATCAGTTAACTAAAGAGGACACTAGACAACTGGAGTGTCATCCTTATCCGCTTGTGCAGCCTCACGTTCGGCGAACCTGGACACTATCAGGTCGACCTCCTCCATAGCAATGTCGGGCAGCACGCTGATGTTGTACTCCAGCAAATCCAAGTTCTCGGCACATTCTGCAAACACATTCGCCCAAGCTGGTTCCTGTAGCAAGAAAGAACTTTTGGTAGCCATGAAGTCGAACACTTTGGTGAAGCCTTCCTTCATGATTGGCCCAGTGGTGGAGAAAACCTTATGTACTTGCTCCTTTAAAAACCTTGGCCGCAAGTGTTTCCTTCGGACAATCTCCCTGTCTAGCATATCTGCAGCCATCTCATAGATTTTTCTTTGAATTTCTTTTATTTGCTCTTCCACTCTACCACTATCCTGTTTCACCTTTTCGAGGACTCCCTTTCTAGAGACTAAGGCATAGTACCATCCGTTGAAGTCATAAGCTGCACCGGCTTCAATAACTTTATCTTCGATCAACCGTTGCTTTGAAATGCCTTTCAGTTCTCGGATGCATGGGATGATCCTGCTCTGAATGTCCTCGAGGCTGCTCCATGACTCTGCAAGATCTGCAACTCGTGAAAGTATGAAGGAAGCCTGCTCATTTACTTGCGCCAACTTTCTTGCAAACACCAATGCCTCTTTTTTCCTTGCAACCATCCAATCTTTAGCCTCCCTTGCTGTTGTCAATTCTTCTTCAAAATGAGCATCTGGTTCCTGTGAAGCGGTTGGAGGTAAAGGCGCCACTTGTTCGCCTTCGTTTAGTGGCCTAGTCAGGTGCTGGATATAATCTTTTAAACGCTGAATTTCTTTCTTGTATTCTTTCTTCTTGGCAACTTCTTTTTCTAATCTGCCCTTGATGGTGGCCACTGAATTATCCAAGTCTTCGACTTCCTGCCCTTTTGATGTCGGACCCATGTCGACAGTCGTGATAACATATTCTTCAGGAGCAATCTCGTCTTGAAACTTGTCATCCGCAGGCACTGCAATTTGCACCGTGCGATTTCCAGCTTCATCTCTTTGAATGGTTGAGAACTTTTTGGCCTTCTTTCTCGGGGCAGTCTGTTCTAATCTTGCAAGAAAATCTGCGTCATTGTCCTCCTCCGGGACTTCCACTGGCGCTTTTCTTTTCAATCTTTCCCTCAGCCACTCAGGTACCGTTGGCTGTTCAATCATGTCCTCTTGATTTTGGACGTCTGGCATGTCCTGTACTTCCTGTTCTTCTTGAATTTCCGGCACACTTTGAATTTCTTGGACTAGCTGCATATCCTGGATCTCCTGGACGGATGGGTCCTCTTGAATGCCTTTGAGGGCGGAAATCATTCCTTCCTCGAATTCTCCATCCTCGATGTCTGTGTTGTTATCTGATTCCAAGATTTCTGTGCTTGCCGGAGAGGGTTGATTATCATCTTCTATTTGGATTGGCTCTATATTTTCAATTGGAGAAGGTAACATAGCATTTTCCCAGGATTCTCTATCCATGGCAAGCATCTCTTCTATGTTCCGGGATGTAGCCGACTGAAGGGGTTTGGACTTGTGTTTCTTCCGCGAGGGACCTTCATCTATCCCTTTACCCTTGTCTTGAACTGCAGATTTATCGGCTTCTTTTCTCTTTTTGGAGTTGGCAGCGTCTGCTTGTCCATCAGCATGAGATGCACCGGCGTTCGAAGAACATGACTCGGTGTCTCCCATCAACTCGTAGGTAAATTGCATATTTCTCTGTTTTAGCACCTCTACTTGCCTATCTATCCACCACTGAGAGTATTTGAAAACAGGGCGCATCAAAGTGGTTAGATCACCCATCTCAGGTTCGAACCATTTCATAGGTGGAAGCGGCTCATTTTCCTTGAAGCCTGGCTGCACATATATCCCGTCATCTTGTAGCTGGTCAGGTACTTTGAAAAGCTCTGTCGCTCTGATCATGCTCAGGGGTAACCTTGACCATAATCTTCTTCTTACATCGTATTCATCGGCTGCGTTGGCCCAAAAGTCCTCTAGGTCAACCCGATGTTTGTATCTTTCTCCGTCCACAATCTTGATGTGATGAAGCGGATCGAAATTGCTTCTGGCTTTGTATGATATAAAAGGATACTGTTGAATCTCCAGTCGAGCAACCTCTGCTGCTTGGGCTGTTGGGCATGACTCCTCCATGTTGCCGATGAAAAAGGGGAAGGTGACGGCAGCTTTCTGCTTGGGTCTTTGGATGTTCTGGTATGTTTCTAGTTGCCTTAGCACCTCCAACAACACCATCCTATTTGTCGGGTAGACAGGCAGCCTATAAGGATTTCCGGAAAATCCTTGGATTCTGATGTAGGTGAACTTTGGATATTGAATAAACCAGAATCCATACCGGCTTATCAAGCTTTTGGCTTCATGCGAGAGTCTCTGGTGCGTTCCGCCTTGAAGAAGCCTAGTGATATACATCAAAAATGCATCGTGAGCTCGCCGGAAGTGGGACTTCTCTTTCAGCTGCAGCTGTGGATAGCAGTCGTAGACTTTGAATTTCCCCTCACCGTTGCCAACCACGCCTTTGCATGTCAAGCCAGGATATTTATAATATCTTGCCAATGAATAAACAACGTATGAGCTCATGTGGAAAACTTTGGTCTGTTCAAAGTTGACCAACTGTTCGTGCAAGCTGTCACTGATCATCCTGGACCAATTAAACATTTTGACTCCAGTGATTATCTCATCAATAAAATAATACATCCATTCTTCGAAAGGGGCACCGTGAGCACTGCCTACCATTCTGTTAAGTAGCAGAACGATATCACCATATTCTTCTTTGAAGTGGGTTCTGATCAACTTTTTAGGCATCTTGCTGGCAGTGGGCTTTGGTTTTAGCAACCAATTTTTGTTTATATTCGATGCACATAGATCCTTCTGACTTTGATAGAGTTTGAATGTGTCTTGTTTGCTGCGGTAGGATGTTCGGTTATATACTGGAATGCCAAAAGTCTCCTGGATTGCTGGTTCAGACAAGTAAGCAAGGACTCTCCCGTCAGGAGCTTCAATCTGTCGGTCTTGTGCGTTGTAATGAAGTGCACACTCTACTATTAACTCAGGACATTCTTTTGCTGGTGGAAATCCAGCTGCATGGACGATTCCGTTTCGCATCATCCTCATGGCGATTGGCGTTGGCAGACGTCCGTCAGTTCCATACATTCTCTTTCGGAAATCTTCAAGATCAACATGGCCGAGGTCTGTGTCAAGAACGTGCTCCCACTTGGACTTGATCTTTGACTGAGTTTGGACACCTTTGCTTGCAAATTTCATCTTGGCTGCTTCGAAAAAAATAGATCTGCAAGAGAAAGAAAGAAAGGAGAATCAGAATTCGATATTAAAATCAATTTGAAAGAACATTCCAGCTGGTAGTCAACTTAGACTTTACGAGAAATAACAAGCTGGAATTAAAATGAATGGTGGAACTTCATGTTAACATGAAATGGACAAGAAAAATCTGCCTTGTGACTTCGTGAAGACGTGATTGCGACTGCAATGCAAGCTGATAACAGAATATTTCTTTTACTTTGCTGCAAAAATCTTTCAGCCTTTTGCCTTAAACACTTTTCTCTCACCACCTTTCTTCTCAAAATCGAGTGATTGCAAAAATGAAAAATGAAATCACTTATAGAAGTGAGAAGGTCGATCATTTTAGCATATTTGCAAAGTTTCCTTTGCATCAAGTTCGAACTCATTCTTTCACTTTGTTTCTGAATGGCAAGTTCTATCCTTAACAACTTCGTCCGGGAAAGTTTCTAATTTCATTCACAGTCCAACAAGACTCTTTTTCTCACTTTCCAATTTTGAAATTTTCATGACTTATCTCCTTTTTGGTGTTGGAAATAAAATATTAAAATAATTAAAAATAATTATTTTATGTGTCCATTCCAACCCGTTCGTTTTTATGACTAATTACTTTTGATTTTTCGAAAATTTCTCGCCATATTCTCGATCATCCAATTTATTTGTTCATGATTTTTTTGATCGTTTCTCAAAAATATTTGGCCATGTCCAATTTTATTTGGCCAAAAATGTTTCTTGTCCGACATTTTCTAGTCACGTCCAACTTTTTCTTAGCCATGTCCAAAGATTTTTTAGCCATGACTTGTCTCTTTTCCAAAATTCTTTCGCCATGTCCGATTTTATTCATCCAAATTCTCTTGATTTTTCACAAATTTTCCTTGACAAATCCAATTTTATTTCGTCCATTTGCTCAATTTTTCTAGCCATGGCGAAGATTTTTCTTCATATTTCCTTGGGCGAATCTTCGAGTGCCAGGTATATTTTCATTTCTCAGAGGTTTGGACTTCGGAAAATTTCAAATTTTATACTCCCAATACATGGCGGACTTTGGCATTTTCCTTGCCATTCGTGCCTTAGCCATTTTTTCTTTCCTTTCATCTTAGGCGGACTTCACACATTTTGTAGCCACTTTACCTCTTTGCTAAGGCGGACTTTGTTGGTTTTTTGGCCATTTTAACCTTGCTTATGGCGGAGTTTCCTTTTTTGTTTGCCATTTGACCCTTTGCTTTAGGCATTTTCCTCTTTCCTAAGGCGGACTTCAGCTTGCCTTTGGCCACTTTAACTTGTCTTTGTTCATGCCTTAGTCATTTTTATCTCATTTTACTTTGGGCGGACTTTGGCTTCTTTCTAGCCACTCCTTTCATGTCTAGGGCGGACTTTGGGGTTATGCTTGCCATACATAGGCGGACTTCAACATCTTCTTTGCCACTTCCATTTTGACTTAGGCGGACTTCCTTGTTTCCTTGGCCAATGGACCTCTTGCATAGGGCGGACTTGCTGCTTTGGTTGGCCAAGACTAGGGCGGACTTCATGCTTTCCCTTGCCAACTTGAAACTACCTAGGGCGGACTTCATGCCTTCCCTTGCCAACTTGAAACTACCTAGGGCGGACTTCATGCCTTCCTTAGCCATTGCTCAATATTCTAGGCGGACTTCCATGTTTTTGTTGCCATTTACAAGGGCGGACTTGCATGTATGTTTGGCCATTGCCTATATTTTCCAAGGCGGACTTCATTACATCTGTTCATTGCCACTCTAACTTAGACATTTCCAAGGGCGGACTTCATGGTTTGTATGTCCATTGCTCAGATTTTTGTGCCATTGCCCAGATTTTCATGCCATTTACATCTTTGAGAGAGGCGGACTTGACAAACTTCATTGACATTGCCCAGATTTTCATGCCATTGACCAGTTGGCTGAAGCTTCTTATCATCCATTTCCAGTTTTCTCCATGACTGTGCTCAGATTTTCCATGAATTTCCAGATTTCTTCACAATTTCCCAGATTACTCCATGAACTTCGTGAACTTCCTGCAGATTTCTTCATGAATGTTCAGATTTTTTGATGAATTTCATCAAATCTTCAACCATTTTAGTGCTTTTACCAGATTTCCCAGTGATTTTCCAGAATTTCTCACCATTTTCGAATGAATTTTCCAGGTTTTTTGAACTTTTTTGTGATTTTTCCAGATTTTTACCAAAATTTCAAAAAATCTTCGAATCGATTTTCTGAGAGTTTCGTTGCTCGTTTCGAACTTCTTAGTGCGTTTTTGAAACTCGTGGCCCTTCTAAAAATAGAAACTTTCTAAAAATAGAAATTTTCCAAAAATAGCAACTTTCCAAAAATAGACCCTAAAAAATAGGGATCCCAGAATTGCCCAAAAGTGCCAAAAAGTAGGTCCTAAAAAATAGGGGCAGGATTTGAGAAACCCTAAAAAGAATTTTGGAAGTGTCGAGGAATCGTGAAGCAATGATCGATCTTAGTCTCGGGCCTTCTAAGCACAATGGTGGCGTTTATACTGTAATCAGATGGAATCTCAAATTGAAAGCTAAAAACCCCCAAGCGAGAAGAAGCGGACAAAAGCAGCGGTAGCAAAACCTAAAGCAAGCGACAAGGGTCCCCATATGCGCAGTAGGTGAGGTGTGATTAGGTCTATAGGGAGTATAGGGTGGTCTCGTGCTGTAAACTACCTTGTGGTCTAAGAATTGTTTGGTGCTTAGGATACTAGCTATTGTGGATTTTAAAACTATTCTTTCTCTCCTTTCCTTGATTCCTACCTCTTGCATTTTCACAAGGAATGAGCTCTACGTGAATAATAAAGGGTATGGGCTAGGGATACTAGGGTTTTGGACCATGTAGATAGGTTGTGGTAAATTGGAGCATTATAGGCAAGAGGTATGGTTGTAATCAGTTCAGCAACATCCATAGTTTCAAGACTCAGACTTAGCAAGCTGATTTTGACTCGGTAAATACTCGACAATTTGGAAAACCATGAAATATGGAGATTGTTTAAGGATTTAAAGCTTTTAGTATGCACCCTTTAATAAATCAACTTTGAAGACATAATAAATTAATCAATTAGAAGCTACTTTTGTAAAATACACAAGTAAACATCTATCAAATGAGTACAAAAGCAGATTTGCGTTGAAGGAAACAACATTTTTAAATATATAATTATTATCAAGTGTCATGGACTATGGTAGAGAGGAACTTTTATCACTTGGCCCCACATCACTAGCTCCATGTGGGGTCCTACACTTGTATCTTTTACATGTCTACAGATGCTACTACAATCATAAGAGCATTACATAGGGAATGGATTGACTCAACAAACCAAAAGTGTAATTGTAATTCAATTACATGGGATTTAATTGGAAAATAGGTTGAAAGAAATAAAAAATGTTGCTTTTCAATCTGGCATGGCGCAAAATGATTTTTATTTTTGCTTTTTAAAACTAGAGCTGGGGTTTAAGGATGGCAGCCCTCAGTGTGGTCCAAGGGTAGTGACCCTTGTGGGGTTTAGGGGTAGCCCAAATTAAAGCCTTTCAGACCATACAAACCTTAATGGTGCATTCTGTTTTTCACAATTTTATTGCTTTTAATCAAGCTCCAAGAGTGCTCCAAACCCTTCAAAAAATGCAAGTCGCGAAGTAATAGAGCAATAATTAGGTCCTAACAATGTTTGCTGGCTTTTATTTGAATAGATTGAATTTTTTAGCGTCAATTCTCTTTTTTTATCCTTGCTTGCCAATGAAATGAATATCATTTTGAAGTGTTAAAGATCTTCTTATGTGTTTTAAGCTTATGCATTTTGATTCTTTTTTCTAGTTTTCCACTTGATTGTTATGGTTGATTTTTGTAGATGAGACTTGCCGGGTTTGGCAAGTCTAGCCTAGTGAGTTTGACTAATCTCGTCGAGTACTCGAGTCCCGAGTCTTTGAGCCTCAGTTCACTTTGCTTGCCTTGAGACTCATGGAGTTTGGATGAGTCCTAGCGAGTCTTGTAACTATCGCAACATGGTTAGAAAGTGATTGGGGTTCTTGAGGATTAGTCAGATCTTTTGAGAATTTAAAAGTTGTGGAGGTAATTGGCATAAAATATTTAGCCAGCAGAGAGTATCTGACAAAAAAGATTAAAAGAGAAAAAAATGTACTAATAAAGTGAGACAGTTCTACCCAAAAGTAACTATGCCCTCGGAATTTGTCTTCAGATTTTGATGTTTATACAAATCCTCCCTTTCACACTACAAAATAGGTGCTTGAATCATTTCTCTAATGCCACTTGTCATGACCTATATAAACTTACTGAAAAAAAAATAGCTGAGCTTTCATATTGAATAATAATTGGTAATTTTCTAGGTCACTGCCAAACAAGACATCGATAAGTGTATAATACACAGATTGATATAGAACACTATAAGGGTATTGTTTTAGAAGTTTAGAGTAGGGGTAAATAATTGTGGTGCAACAACAAAAGGAACTTTAGCACAAGATATTTGCAAAATCAATGAAGAGATGAATTCAAACAAGAATGCAATTAAGAAAGCAAAAGTTTGAGATAATGTTGCCTCTTAAATTGGGCAATCTCCATACACACATTTTAATAACATTCCATAATGTTTAACTACAAGTGAGTCCATATAACTATGTATTGCCAGAAATAGGCGAGAGACATCCGTAAGTCCTTATTTAGGTCAACATAACATGAGATGAGAAAAAACTAACATAACAGCGGCAATACTAAACTGGGGCTTTGTACAGACACTCCATAATCCAAACATAGATTAAGAATATAGTTCCATTATCCATACATAAGGATTGTTGCCTAAGTAACCATTTTCTTTCAAGAAGCTAAAAACTCTAATTTGCAGGCTAATAACTCTGATTTGCAGAAGCAGCAGGTCTAAGAACAGGTTGAAGATTCTGATTTGCAAGAAAAAGGAACAGATTGGAAACTCCATAGCTGGATGCCCTATGGAAACTTTGATTTGCAGTTGCATTTTCAAATCCTAGAAGGATGCCATATCCACCATGAATGCATAGAATGAACTCTGAAATCCCTATCACAGAACCTGAGAACTTTGATAACAAATTTTGGTGTAAGCATT
>VDFB02256132.1:184204163-184256530 GCA_007258455.2 Sequoia sempervirens | reverse complement strand
GTCCATGTAAGGTATTCTCTTAGGGAACATCATGCCTAATGTCTCCAAGAGAGGAAAAGTCTAGGATAAAAGATTCACAACTTAGGGAATGCAACACATAGCATCGCCACTAAGAGGAAAGTCATATGCCAAAAAAGGTCACACTTTTGGAGGACATCAAACTCAATTACACCACCAAGAAGAATAATCATTGCAAGAAGTAAGAAGACCACTCAATGAAACATGAGAATATAGTCCAGGATCTCCAAAAATGATAATGCCAAAGTACACCCCTACTTTAAAGAAATTGCTAATACCACGTTGTGAGAAATTACTTTAAAGTAGAAAATTATAAATGCTAACAAGACATGAGATATTATTTAGCAATCCCTATGGCAAGTCATATGTTTCCATATGAATCTATGTCATGAAAAATAGGTTTTCCCCAAAATTATATCCCAAAATCACATAAGAGATTCACAAATTTGGGGTTAGTGTATGTCTTTAATAAATGATATTATAGAGCTCAAAAATTCCATCATTCCACAAACAACTCATGGATTAGGAAGAATGACACATAGAGAGTGAAATAAAAGAAAATCCTTTTGGGTCAACATGGAAGAGACCTAAACATCTTGACGCCTTGTGTCATCCCCAAAAGGAAAACACAAGACAAAAGAAAGAGGTAAAAGGGTTTACAATAGATAGAAGAATGAAGGTACAAATAGAGGAATGAACATGAAGATACATCAAACAAAACCATACAAGGGATCACATTATTCACATGAAATCACTAAAATAACATGAAAAGGAAAACACAGAAAAGACTAGCAAGGCACATGCGAATCAACCTATAATAGGTCACTTGCATCCCAATCTTGTTCATTGTATGCGAAAGGTGGAAAACTAGCCAAACTAGGACAAGTACCAAGTTCAACGTGTGGTGAAACACTCTTTTTAAGAGGATCATCATGATTGTTATCATTTAAGCTCACAGAAAAGGAAAACAATAGATTTAACTCTTTATGCACTTCCTCATCAATTTTAGTAGTTTCATTATCATCATCTAAGTTTATCACAATAGAAGGTCTAATGATAATATCCATCAAAGGTTCTTGTTCTTGTTGTGTTTGAGGTTTAGGAATTTTTTGTTTCAGTGAAGGAGGAGAATCATCATGCATTGCTTGAGGTAAGTTTGGATTGTGATTTTCTATGTTATTCTTTTCTTATTTTTCTTATAACAAACAAGCAATAACACGACGTCTATGCCTACACTCTCTAGCTTTTCATTCCATTTTTGTTTGATTTTAAAGTTGTGATTGTGTAGGAGTGGGTCTATCAACCATAGGTTTCTTTTCTTCCCTTAAGGGAGGAATGAAAGGAACCATCAGAGGTTGTTCAACCACTTTATCTTTAGCTTTGTAAACTTGTTTAATTTTAGGAGGCACAACGAGACTTATTTGGTTATCTTGTGGTCTCTTATAGGAAATAGGTGGAGGATTTGCTATGTTTTGGTCTTGGTTACTTGGAAGGGATTTTTGTTCAATCATGGTTTTTTCAAGGATAGGAGGCTCAATCATGGGTTGAGGCATATTGCTAAGGGATAATTCTACCATGCGCTTTGCCTTAAATTTTTGATAGGATTTGAAAAATAAGTCCTCACAAGGCCTAATAGGTTCCATAGGTTTGGGCCAAAAGAAATCCAATGAGAAATCCCCATGGGAAGACACAGGATTAAAGACACTATGGTGCATAGTAAAGATAAAAAATTGGTTTGACGACAAGATGATGGAAAATGAGACATAATATTTTTGGTCCAACTTTCAAAGGAAGAGCTATTGAGTTCCTATCATAGGGCAAGCAAAAAAATTATGCGTTTTGATCCATACTTTTGGTTTTTCATAAGTATCTTGATAAAGATCATGCACAAATAAAAATTCTTCAGTGATCACATTCTTTACACAAATGGGATCAATTAATATCCCATTAGTAGGCTTTTCATTGATTCTTCCAGATATGTAAAGAGGACCATTAGGTGCATGTCTAATTATGTCATGTAGTGAGAAAGAAATTCCAAGCAACATCTTAGTTAGTCCCTTACAAGGTTGAATTTCAATAAGTCCAATCACATTGTTTATTTGCTTTGCGTTTTCATCATTCGTGTCAACATTCATCACATCATTCTTTGTTTCACTAGATTTGACAAAGGAAATGTTATGATTTTTCATACGATTAGTAAATATTTGTAGATTTTGATTAGGAGGGGCAACAAAATTATTACCTTAATCAATAACACAACCAATTTGAATATGATTAGAATCAATGAGGTCTTGCACAAGATGTTTAAGATGCTTGCAATATTTTGTATTATGTCCATTTTTTTGATGAAAATGGCAATAGGAATTTTGTCTATAGTTTGGAGGTAGAGGCTTAGTAGGATCGGGAGCTCTAACAGGAAGTAAGGAAATCAGTTTCTTGTTTAAGAGCCGCAACATGATATTATGAAGGGTGTCAGGTAGAGGTGTGAATTGTCTATTTCTATCAGTAAATGTGTATGGATTTTCCATCTTTATAGTAGCCACTTGGTTATCAACATGTTGAGTTGGTTAAGGAGAATTAAGTTGTAAAAATCTCTTATTTTATTTCTTGAATGGTTGATAGTTGTTATGAGACATGGATTCTATTTTTTAAAATTGACTAGAGGGAGTTTTCACTTCACAACTACTAAGTGAATTTTGATAATCACGAAGGGCAGTACACAACTGTATGGAGGGAAATTTCAACATCTCAAGTTTAGTTTGGATTTTTTTTTTCAAATTGGAAATAAAAATTATTTGAAGGTCATGATCAAGAATATTAATATTTATTTAGGAGTAAAGCAATTGGTATCATGCTATGAAATCAATCACCTTTTCATCATCCTTTTTTTTGCATGTCATTAAATTAGCCAAGGTCATCTTAGGACCCATATGTATTTGGAAGTGATTATAGAAGGCATCAATAAGTTCATTGAATGAAATTATTGAATTATTTGGTAAGGAGAAAAAAAATTCCAAAGCATTATCCTTCAAGGATCTAGGGAATAATTTAGCCAAGAGTTTATCCTCAAAAAGGAAGTCACTACATAGGGTTATATACACAGAAACATGGCTAACAAGATCTCCTTTCCCACCATATTTCTCAAATCTAGGAATCTTTATACCTTGTGGAATTTTTGTTCTCAATATCTCCAAGGACAAGGGATTTCATTTAACATATTGTGAAGGTTGGCCATTTTGATTTTGACTTAATCTAGGAATTTGTTGTTGGAGGGTTGAAACATTTTGCAATAGTGTGTTAAGTGTTAGGTCTCAAAAATGCATGTTGTAAATCCTAAGAGGATGCCAGGCTCTATGGTTAGACTTACAATGTTTTTGAACTAAAGAATAGAGTTAACCTATTTCATTGATGACTCCCTACACTTCAGGCTCTACTAAACCTAGGTGGGTGAACCTTGATAACTGATGTAGATTTGAAAGTTGTATGACTTGCTTCAATTTAGGGATCTATCCATAGTGGAATGAAATGTGGAATAGATGAAGGTTTGTTGGCTACTCCTACTCCTAGTACTGAAATTTAAAATGTGAAGATATGAATGAGATTTTGCAAGGTTTCAAAGTACCAAGTTGGAGGGTCAGAAAAGGTTTGTTGGCTACACAGTGCTAAATTTTCCAAAAGGGTCAACTTTGGAGGATAACAATTATCAACTAGAATATTTTCATGATGAACCAATTAGTTTATTGATTCTTCCCACATTAATGTGATTTCACACCAATTCTCAAAGTCCCAACACCTCATTTGGTATTTTTTCAGAACCAAAAGAAAATTGGTTTTACATAGTTCTGACATCTACATTTCCAAAGAATTATTATAGAGGACGCTTTGATATTCAATATTTTGTGAAGGAATAAGTTTGTGAAAAAACCTCTTGCACACATGTTTATTTGACCTAAATTAACTAATCTTCAGGATGGAAGCTTCTCATAATCAGATTTGATATTTTTGCAAAGAGGAAAGTTGGTGAGTTTTAGTTGAGTTTAGATATCTATGCAGTATTCTAAATAGGCCAAGTAAGCTACTTTGATGGTTAATAGTTTGCAATCCCAAATACCTCATTCCAATCCATTTGACAACCATGTTCCCCTATCATAGGTCAACATTTTGGTGCATTTTCATGGCTCTTGGAAACTGTTTGATTAATTTTTCAAAGTAATTCTGGAGACTACCTAGCTTGATTCAATCACAGTACAAAATGTTAAAAAAACAAATTGTGAGGGCTACCCACTTCAATTTCAAATTCACTTCAAATTTTTATGGAATAATTGCAAGGAATGAGGTATTGTGGAATTCAATTATTGGGGTTGTATAAAGCTCTGCTGGAACACCATGATCATCTTGAACCACATATTAGTTACTCACCCATATGCCTACTTTGAGCACTAAATGAGAGGATGACAATGAAGTTGATGTACTACGAAGTTATATATAGAATTGAGAAGACAAATTTATACACCCCTACAAATTCCTAATGTTCTAAAAAACATGCTGGGGAGGAGGTGTTGAATGAATACATATTTCTAGTAAGCTTCATAACCAAGACACCTATTGGAAATACTATTGAGAGAAGCACCTTTGATATTAATGATGGAACAAAATTCTTGCAACAACATGAGTTGGCATCTACTCAAATTGAATTTTTTTGTATAAACAATCAAAAATAAGTAACTGAATTGAACAATGCTACTTTCGATTATGTAGTAGTAGATGCAAAATTATGTGAAAGCTCACAACCCTCTACTTTGTTGCAAGTATCAAATCTATTTGCGTCATCAAAATCTATGAAAATGGATAAAAATCCACCAAATGTCGAAGCTTTTGATTATGCTTCCAAACATACAAGTTTACCCCCTATGATGTAGCCTGTAACTGTAGTCTCACATGTGGTAATGAGGCTCTCAAAACACATTTAAAAGATCTGAATGAAGGTACTAATTGGGAGACTTTGAGTAGAGCACATAATCAAATTGTGATGATGCTTCCCTAGAAGGAAATTTTAAGACACATGTTAATGAAGTCCAATAGGAGTTAGAAAAACTCCCAATGAAATTCAGAAAAGAATAAATGTGATGCTGATGTAGAAGCTGGTAAAAGGTCAAGTTGATAGCCTTGAGTTTTAGTTTGGCGATTTCGAATCGAATTAAATGTTATGATTTGATGTTGGTGTTGCAACATAGAAGTTTTCAACTTCAACACTTCAAAAGAAAAATGTACTGCTAATGAGGTTTTCCAATTAATGAATGTGCTCAGTATGTTTAGCTAATTGTCGGTTGTGGCAAGCCCTCATACACATGAATTATATGAGAAAGTTGCACGTTGATTACTGTGAACATTTGGTTGATGTTGCTGAAGTTCATAAAGAAGCAGCAAGATGCAAACCAAATACTAACCAATATATTGATGATAATTTTTTAGCCCCTCTAGGTTCATTGCTTCGATAAATCTAGGAACCCTAATATTGAAAGACCACACATTTAGGTGCTAAAAACTCACTGTACAAGAGCATGCATGAAGGATAAGAATATTAAACTCTCCAACTATGCATGGAGGAGATTTACTTCATGGCCATATTATGTGAAGTCTACTGAATAATCATTTTGGTCTGTGTTTACATTTGATACTTAGGCAATATAGTAACATGATGAAATTATACACAGATGCGAGTTTGATAGAGAAGACCAAATAATTAATTATTGAGGGGAGATATTGTTAGTAGATGTTGATGGAGATCATAGTTGGTAGAATATGTTGAGAAAATTTAGCTCAAATGCTCACACCTTTCCAATAGTACCCTATATAGTGCCGAGGGAAGCTATTAGTGGATTGATTTTGACAATGCACCTTCAGGATTGCCTTGTTTTAGATGAGGATTTTAGCAATGCAACATTGGGAACAATGCTCTACCATGTTATTGTCAATTCTTTTGAGATTTTGATCATCTTGCAATATTTGTGTTGGAAAAATGTGTAAAAATGGTGAAATAAGAAGGTATTTTCCGTAGAGTCAAAGGCATAAACCCTAAAATCGATTAGAACAAATATTCAATATCTTAGTAAGAAATTTGGATTCTCCCCAATTATGTTCTGTAACAAAAGGAGTGCAAATGAAAGTTAAGGCACACTAAAGGAGGTTATCAAAGAGAAACATTAATATTGGGAAGAAAAAATGTAAGTCTCTTGAATAGGACAAAAAGACAAAATCACGAATGAAGGGTAAGATAAAGTTCTATGGTGAATTCATTCCAAGGCTTTAATACGAGCACATCACAGTGAAGGAGATAACATATTATAATCATATGCGGTGAATATTTTGAAGATAATATCACTTTAAGAGAACATAAATTTCATGGATGGTAAATAAAATAAAATAGTTTTACCAATGGGATTAAAGAGTGAGTAATTGCTTTTTACCTGGGGAGCATTTTTCTAATTGGATTAAAATAAAGTTGCTAGAAAAGGAAAGATAATAATTATCATTCAATAAATTTTCATAGAGATTACAAAGATGAATATTAAAGTTAAAGTATTTTACTTTTCCAAAGTTAATGAATTAAATGAAAAGCTATGCCAGACATATATGTTGAAGGGACACAACCCTTAAAAATATGATGTATATATGACAAATGCAATTAGAGAATGACCAATCATCAAGTAGAAATTAGGATTAGATATAATAGATTAGCAAAAAAATGAATACTTTTGATACACATTGTATTATCTTTTGAAGCAAAATATTGGAGGAGAATATTTAATTTGGTGGCACAATTTCTAGTGTTCAACTATTCTATAAATAATAACTCCTACATGTTATTTGGCTATCTCTGGAGTGGTTTTTCTCTGTTATTCATATTAAGTATATAAAAATATATTTAACTTGTCAATACACATTTGTTGTACTTGTGTTATTTTGTTGATTGGTTTCTATGAGAAAGAATTACATTTATTTTAAGAAATTATTTTTAATAGGTTCCTTTCCAAGATTAAAGTCCTTTTAAATTGACTGTCTTAATTGGTTTCCTTCACATCATAATTAAATTCCATTCAAAACTTCACATTAACTTAGGGGGATATCATGAGGATTGGTAAGAAGAGACAAGTATCTGATAATTTTTCACATTTATACAAGTTATAAACATCCATAAGTGTTGAACATTTAGATTTAAGCTAGGAAAAGGATTCACATATCATTCACATCTTGAATCCATTAACCTAATATAATTACGCACTGGTCATACCCATTTCATTACAAAATTTCATAAAATCTTATTCATACATTCATATTCCCAATTACAACACTAGGAGTAGAAGTAGCTATTAAGTTTTCATCTATTCCACATTTCATGCCACTGTGGATAGATCTCTTAATTCAAACAAGTCATACAACTTTCAAATCTGCATCAGTTATCAAGGTTCACCCACCTAGGTTTAGTAGATCCTGAAGTGGGAGTCATCAACCACATAGGTTAACTCCGTTCATTAGCCCAAAAATATTGTAAGTTTGATCATAGAGCCTTACATCCTCTTAGCATTTACAACCCACATTTTTGAGACCTAACATTAAGGATATGATCATTGTTAATGTTGTGAGATGGAGGTATATAAGGTGGAGGTGTATATGTATGCAGGGGGCAAGTGAATTGTAAGTTTGTGAGGGGAGATGGATTAGGAGATATGAGATTTGAATACACAAAGCTAAAGGGAATCCTAGTGGAAATACCTAAGGAAGTGTTGACATTGCTAGTAGGTTGTATGGTTGTTGTAACAGTTGGATTGGTGTATGTTGAAATAGAGGTTATTATTGTAGAAGGAGGAATTGGATTTCCACCTTGAATTTAAGTATATCCCAAAGATTAAGCACAACTACTTATGGTAGGGACATGTTTATTAATAACATGAGCCAAGCTACGAACAATCTCTACTCCTTTTTCATTGCCAATTATTCTTCTCATGTTATCTATCATAGGGACCACATTAGGCACATTGCATTCAAAACTCACAAAATATTACAATTTATTAAGTTCTTCATCCATTCTTCTAAGGTTCTCATGAGGGACATTACCAATGATTGCATCAACATCAGTCACATTAGGTGTAGGTAGGGAAGTCATGAGAAATGAAGTGTTAAGGGTATGATCCATGGTGGTTTGAGTAGTATCAACATCATGAGTGAAAGAGTTAGAAAACCTAGGATCCATGGCGAATGGTGTATCGTGGGATGACATGAGTCTCAAACTATGTCTCATGATAGTATTGACAATAGGACACCAAATTGTGAAGCTCATACAAGTTTCAAAATCCCAAGGTGCATCCAAAATGGATAAGAGGTAAAATGCAATGAAATATCCTAGAATATAAAGTGTAATGCAAGCAATTTTTAGTTTTAAAGGAAGATAACTCTCTGATTATGCCAACTTTGAATACAAACTATGCTTTGAATTTAACCAATTATTGTTAATATGAATAATTTCAGATAATAGAAACTCAAAAAATTGAAACTACAGACTAAATATAGAAACACAAAAGGTAGACATAGTAATTTTAATGCTTAGAATTTTAGGAAAAGTCCTAATCGGGGACTCATTCACCCATGGGCCAATGGGTCTCACTTTGGCATTTTTAAAAATCAATCTGCAAGTTTCTGAGATGATTTGTATGGTTTTCAGATTTTGGTTTTAGGCAGTGAGTTACAGTTTCAAATTTCTTTAAAATGAGGTCTAAATACAAGTGCAAAATAGTGCTAAAGGACAAGCAAAAAGACCTAATTTGAGATGCAATTTTGATTCAAGTTTTAGATGTAAATGAATGATGATGCAATGCTATGTAAAAACTATGCAAAATGAATGATATTTTTGAATTTTATAGATTTTAAAGGATGCAAACATGCAAACCTAAAACCCTAAATGAGATGCAAATCAATGCAAATGAATACAACACCTAGATCTAGGGTTGAAAATGGACTCCAAATCAACAAGATATGATGCTCAAATTTTGGGCTCACAAAAATGAAATAAAGAAAAATAGGTTTAACAAAATGAATTGATGAATATATGTGGGGTATATAACCTATTTTCCTTTATTTCATTAGGAAATGAGATACCCACAAAGAATTGGCTAACAACCCTTAGGTGAATCAAGTCAATGTGAGAATCTTCATATTTCCTTATGATTGAAGGACATGGGTCAAGGTCAAACAACACTTTGGGGAGAAAAAATAAAAATATCAAATCAACACCAAAATGTAGTCCAACACTTGAAAAAACAATATTAAACTCAATATTTGCAGAACCAGAAAACATAATGCAGATCTAAGTAGGGAAAGGACTTGTGTACCAGTCACCAAAATTTCTTTCTAGAAGTTTATTTTAGACTCATTCACTGATGGGTGAATGGGTCCAAGTACAGAGGTTACAACAATTTTTTGGGAGCCTCTAGTGCAGATTTGAAGCTTTTAATTTGTCCACGTTTCAGTGTTAGAAAGTAAAAAATACGATTTGTAGGTGATATTCCATAATTTGACAAAAACTTTGACAACTTTAACAACTTTTTAAATCTTGCACTTCAAAAGGTCTTCAAGTCTTCTTAAAATTAAATCTACAATTACACATACAAGAGAGAAAAAATGTTTGTTTTAGATGAATAGGGGTTTACCTTGGTCAAACCCCATTTTGTTAATCAAACCTTGAATTGAAATGAAACATGAAAGAGGGAATGAAGAATTAACAAAGCTATGTTACCACTTAACAAACCCTTGTATGAAACCTTGATAATGGAGATCTTAGGAGACCTCCAAATTGCATGAGATGGCTGAATTGGATGTGGATCTTGACACTTGAATCTTTCTTGAAATGATACTTTGAATGCTTGACTTGATCATGAAATGTACATCACAATGTTAGCTCCAAAAACATACATGGTACGAGAATACTTTGACATGATGAATAGATATTGAATGCTGCAATAAAACTTTGATATATCTTCTCTTGAATTCCTTTGATTTCTCTTAAAATGCTCTTGTAAATCTCATAAAATTGCTACCTTGAAAACTATAGATTGCTTAGATGAAACTTAGTGAAATAACCTTGTATTTATAGGTATGTATCCTTAATTTCCTGAAATTCAAGTATCACAAGCCAACATTGAATTGTGGATTTGAAATCATTAAAATACCATCGAAAACATAATTTAAATTTAGGTCCAAAGGTTTAGGGAGGACCCATTCGACCATGGGTGAATGGGTCCTAGGTCTGTAAACCTAGAACAAACATTGCTCAATGTAAAGTGTTATGTTTAGGAATTAATTATTATTGGGTTTCCCCTTCAGAAAATGTAATTAATTAGGCTTGGAAATGAATTAAAGTTTCAATTAAGGAATAATTAAGCTCAATTTAATTATGCAGGCCCAAATAAGTGTGTAAATGTAAAGAGGTACATTTAACAACACTAAATTAAGGCAATATTAAGTCCATTTTAAATAAGGAGGTCCCATAAAAGTGAGAAAATGTAAAGGGTTACATTTTCTTACACTACAGTAAGTTTGTGAGGGGAGATGGATTAGGAGATATGAGATTTGAATGCACAAAGCTAAAGGGATTCCTGGTAGAAATACCTAAGGAAGTATTAATATTGCTATTAGGTTGTATGGTTTTTCTAAAAGTTGGATTAGTGTAGGGACATGTTTATTAATGATATGAGATAGGCTATGCACGACCTCTATTCCTAGTTCATTGTCAATAATTCTCCTCATGTTATCTATGGCAGGAATGACAATATCAACAATGTATTCATAACTCACAAAGTTTTGCAAATTTTCTAGTTCTTCATCCATTCTTCTTAGGTTCTCTTGAGGAATATTAGCAACCATTGTGTCAACATTAGTCACATAGGTTGTGGGTAGGGAGGTAATAGGAAATGAAGTGTCAAGGGTATGGTCCATAATGGGTTGACTAGTGTCAACACTATGAGTGAAAGAGTTAGAAAACCAAAGATCTATGGCGAGTGATGTATCGCAAGATGACATGAGTCTTGAACTATGTCTCATGACAGTATTGGCAATAGGACACCAAGTTGTGAAGCTCATACAAGTTTCACAAACCCAAGGTGCACCCAAAATGGAGAATAGGTAAAATACAAGTATGTAAAAAGAAATTTCCAAATTTTAAATAAGATAATTTGTTGATTATACTATGTAAAAATATGAAAATAATGTAAATTAGAATTAAAAAAATGCAGTGATTTTTGACAAATTAATCTTAATATGAACAATTTCAAAAAATAGAAAATTTGGAAACTAAAACAACAAACTAAATTCAGGAATACAAAATGCAAAAACAATACTTTTGATGCTAAAAAACGTAGAAAATTCCCTAATCAAGAACTCATTTTCCAATGGGAGAATGGGTCTTGCTTCAAGGTTTTTAAAAATTAATTTATAAATTTTTGAGCTGATTTTTTATGCTTTCAGATTCTAAGTACAAAAAGGTAATTATAGTTTCAAATTTCTAGAAAACTAGATCTAAATGCAAGTGCAAAATGATGCTAAATGACAAGCAAAAAGACCTAATTTGAGATGCAATTTTGATTCAATTTTTTGATGTAAATGACTGATCATGCAATGTTATGTAAACACTATGTAAAATTACTAAGATTTTTGAATTTTCTAGATTTTAAAGAATGCAAAAATGCAAACCTAAAACCCTAAATGAGATGCAACCTAATGCATATAAACAACCCTAAATGAGATGCAAATCACTGCAATGTAATGCAAAGTATTGCAAATCCTAGATCTAGGGTTGAAATGGACTCCAAAAATAAAAGGTTATGATGCTCAAAAGTCGGGTTCACCAAAATGAAACATAGAAAAATAGGTTTTTTATCCCCCAATACATAATGAAGGATAATAGGGTTATGATGGACCTATATTTTTATTTTTCATTAGGAATTGAGATCCCCACAAAGAATTGACTAACAACCCTTAGGTGAATCAACTTAAAGTGAGAGTCTTCAGATTTTCTTATGCTTGAGGATTGGGATTTTAGCTTGAACAACACTTTTGGTAGAAAAACTAAAAATAGAAAATCAACCTAATTATTCCAATTCAAACTTGAAACAACAATATAAAGCTCAATATTGAAAGAAATAGAAAACTTATTGCAGATCTGTGAAGGGAAAAATTGTGTTTACTAGTCACTAAAAGTCACTTTCAGGAGGCTGATTGGGGCTCATTCATCCATGGGAAAATGGGTCTTTTGTTATGGTTTTCAACAAAATTTTAGGAGCCTTTGATACTGGTCTATAGCTTCTGATTTGTCTAGGTATCAGTATCAAAAAGTTAGAAATCAAATCTATAGGTGAGATTTTGTGATTTGATAACTTTGATAACTTTTGTAACTTTGATAAATTTTCCAATCTTGCACTTCAAGATATCTTCAATTCTTCTTCAACCTAAATCTGTAACACAAACACAAGAGGGAAAAATTGTTTGTTTTGGTGAATGGGTGTTTGCCTTGGTCAAACCCCACTTGGGTAATTAAACCTTGAATTGAAATAAATAATCAAAGAAGGAATGATGAATGAAAAATGCTATGTTACCACTCAAAAAACCCTTGGATAAACCTTTGAATGGAGATATTCAACTTGAATTAGATGGATTCAATGGATGTGGATCTTGATGCTTGAAATAATGCTATGAATATTTGAACTTGATCTTGAAACCTGCATCACAATGTTAGCTCCAAAAAGCATGCATGATGCAAGAAGAATTTGACATGAAGATTAGATCTTGATTGTTGTAAAAAATATTTGATAATTCCACTCTTGAATTATCTTGGTCATCAAATTTTCTATATGTTTTCTCACTTGAAAATTCTCATGAAGTTCTAGGTGAAACTTAGAAAATAACCTTGTATTTATAGGTATGTATCCTTAATTTCCCAAAATTCAAATATCACAAGCCAACATTGAAATATGGATTTGGGGACCTTAAAATACTGCCAATTTTTTTTTTAAATTTAGGTTCAAAGGCCTAGGTAGGACCCATTCACCAATGGGCGAATGGGTCCCAGGTCCCTATTCCTGGATCACACATTGCTCAAGGTAAAGTCTTATGCGTTGGCATAAAAAATGTCAGGTTTCCCCTTTAGAAAATGATTTATTAGGCTTGTAGATGTAAAATAGGGATTATTAAGGTATAATTAAGTCCAATTTAATTAGGAGAGCCCAAAAAAAGTGTGAAAATGTAAATGGATACATTTTCTTACACTACAATAATATTTTGGATATCCCCTCCTTAGGAGGTTCACTTAGTAAAAATATCCTAATAAATATTAAATTGAAGTCACTAAATTCTAAAATAATCATTCATTAGTGTTGATTAACATAAATTTACTAATCATTTTCACCATGGTAAGTTTGTCTAGCTCCCTTTCTATCTTCTTTTGTCTTTGGAGAATGGGATTTAGGATTTCAAATAGAGTCACAACAATCCATTTTTACATGAGGGTTTGATGCTTTTGATTGTGGAGCATATAAAAGCTAGATATGTTATTATGTCCCCTCTTCCTAGTAAGCCCAACAAGTCCAATAAGAAGGCTAAGATGAGAGGGAAATGTTAGTCGAAGGAGGAGGAAGATGATGTTGAAATAGAATTTGAGGATGAATCTTCATCTTGGTCAGATGGTTACCATACAGACTTGGATTATATCCCATCTATTGGGGTTAAGAAAAGCTCTGTGAAAAAGGCTAAACCCTCTTCCTCACATGCAAAATGAAAAATTATGGTTGATTGTGAAGAGGATTTTATGGAGGGAAAAGGAAGTAGAAGGAAGACTTCAAAACAGGTGCCGATGAGTGTTTGAGTTTCCCATGATGTGGTGGAAAACTTGTAGGAGGGAATTGGGGTTAACAAGGTTTGTGAGGTGGTGGAAATTATTAATGAGGAGAATATTTAGGACTATAGTGGTGATGGGAGGGTCCCAACTAATGGGGAGATGAATAATTTTGTTGATTTGGAGGAGTCCCCTATAGTGTCAGCTTCTAAAGAAAAAGGAAAAGAATAGGTTGTTTCGCCTGATGGTTTCTAGGAAGAAGACCCTTTGATGAGCTCTCATCAGGGGAGGGGTTTGTATTGGGGTGGGATGGATTTTACTTAGGCTTTAGGTCTAGTAAAGGAAGGGGAATATGTCTTTTTTAATCTACTCATGTGGCTTGTTCAAGAGGTCTAGGACCTCCATGGTAAGTATGATACGATAGCTCACTACAACATCTCTACCCTAAGAAGTTTAAGGGAGAAGGACTTTCTTTTAGTATGGTTAGGCCATTGAATTCTAATCTTGGCCTAATAGTGGAGGATGTTGCTAATATGAAAAGAGATCATGTTCCAAGGCTTTCCACTTTGGAAGGGAATTCCTTACAGATGTGTATAGATCTCAATGCTTTGATTAATCTCAGAAAGGATTCACTTGAAACCTCTGTTGAAGGTTTAGTGTTTCTGAATGAAAAATCAAGAGAATGGACTGGTAAATCCCTATTCAATGATCTAGTGAAGTAGGTTGGTGGTGAGGAAATTGAGATGGGTAAGTAGGTAGCTGATTTAGGACTGGGCCAAGTGTCCATACTCACAGCGAAACAAAAAAGAATAATGTGGTGCCAATGCAAGATGTCAAAGAAATGATGGAGATGCATGACAAGGTGATAACAAAGGATATGGAAGTAGCAAGGATGTTAAAAAGAACTTCTTTAGTTGTTGCTTTGTTGTATTTTTTTTTCTTGTGGCTTTACTGTTTGCCTTATGCTAATGGTTAGTTGATTGTTGTTTAATCAACCTAGTTTTTTTGTGGGGCAGCTTAATTTCTTTATCTTTGTGTTTCCTTTTCTTTTGTACAAGGTTTTATGGCCCCTTCAAGTCTCGTTTTATGGTAATCAAAAACATAAATTTACTAAAGTAAAATTCATTTATAATAATAATCTAGTTAGCATAAAATTAGAGATTATTGTTTTTGTTTTGTTGATGTTTTGACAATCTACAAATGCATTTTTAGGGAAAAAAATAATTTCATAATGAATGAATAAAAAAAACATAATATAAGGAGATTGTTGTAGAGTGCAATCCTCTTAAAAAATATAACAAGCTATTACAAGTGTTATCTAAAGATTTAGATTAAATTGTAGGTGTTGGGTTCAAATGTAGATGCATTATTGTCTAATAAAATTGCATTATCATTTAATAGTTGTAGTTCCATCTAGAGTTGAAAGGAAACTATTCTAGTGATAGGGGATAACATAGGAACTAAAATTTTATACTATGGAGAAAGGAATACATATTTTCATAAATAATTAATTTAGAGAAACAAATTTTGTCCTTTATAAAGATTAAGGAAAATAAAGATACAAAGAGATAGAAGACCTTTAGATGTGATATCGAACCCAAGAATGATTAAAAGTGTTAGGCATGTGCAAAAATACGAGGGACCAAAATATGGCCACAACCACTTTTTGGTCCATTAAAGAGAAAATATTAGTGAATTATAATGCACTCACATTATGGATAGGTAGTGATTGATCCTAGGTTAGTGACTACTAAGCTATAACACACTTGCATTTAATACTCTGTATTTAAAAATAAAAAAAGAATATATGTCAAGCTTATTTGAGCCTGGTCCCATTTCTTCTAACACCTCAATGTGGGTGAGGAAAAGTGTGAGCATGTTTTTGAACTCTTTGAGTGTATTCAAGATAACACATTGTGATCATGATATGCACATGATTGAGGAGGTAAGGTTTTTAGGTTTTTAGTGGTTTAAATAAAATTTTCTTATTATTTACTTTGATTCATTTTTTTAAAATTTTAAGAATTCAAAAGACTTAAAAACCCCCAAACACTAATTCACCAAATAATGTGGAGGGAATTCCCGTCAAAGAGAATGCATAACCTAACCCTCTTGAAACTCCTCCATCAATTACTAGACCTCCTCATGACACATAAGATAAATTATTAGGTCAAATTAAAACCAACAAAAATGAACTCCAAAAATTGATTGATATATTGAAAAATCATAATATAATTACTTCACATTAGAGAGCCCTTGTGACATCATTGGAATCTATTATTTCTTATATAAATTATATTAATGATCAAACAAACATATGGTCCAATCATAGGGAGAAAAAATGATAATTGTGCTCTACAAAAGTATCATATAAACAAGTAAAATAGAAAAGAAATTAAAATCAAATTTGTGTGTATTGTTTATTGATATGAGAACTAATGCAACCTTCATTGAGGTTACAAGTGAAAGGAAACTTTTTGTCATCTAATGACAATTTCCACATAACCCAAAAGAAAAATTGTAGACATGTAAAAATGCCTTAACACATATCACACATCCTGAATCACATTTTTCCATAATTGGCATCATTTTCATTCACATCCTTACATTTGATTTCATTTGCATCATTAATCCTTAATTAACACCATTTTCACCAATTAACCTTCTTTCTCTCTATTGATTAAATGATCTTGAATTGTTTAATTAATTCATCCATTTCATCATTAATAATTCCCCTTGTCACCCTAATTGAATAATTCCTAATTATTTAATTACAATAATATATTTATTCTAATCCCACATGATTATAATCTTGATTATTTAATTATCCTACCCTTTAACCTTCTTGTCACATGAATTAAAATTCCTAATTATTTAATTATCCTATTTTCCCTCCACAAAACATATTCCCATGGAATATTTTATTTCAAAATATCTCAGCCAACTTGTCTCAACCATTTATAGCCCTTGATCTTGAAATCAATTCTCATCCCTTGATCCTAAATATCTCAACCATTTTCCTAAAATGGTGGGGAAAGGTTGACTTCTAATTGATCTCCTCCTATCTTCCTTGATTCACTCTCCTTTGTGGGTTTTTTGATCAATCTCAACCCTTCTTTGTGGGGTTTATAACTCAATCTCATCCATTGATCCAATTTATTCAAATCTATAAAAGAACCCACACCCCTCTCATAATTCATCTAAAGAATTCATCAAGAGATCATGTCCAATTGATTCCTGACAAAATTAAGCATTCAATATTGCATTCTAGGTCATCATATCAAGATTTTGCAATCATGGAGGCTTTGTGTTGAAAGAAAATCCAACATATCAAATCAAAACAAATACACTCCACCATGGGATGGTAAAATTGTGTAGTTTGAATTTATTTGTGTTTCAATTTGATTGAGATAAATTTTTAATTTGAATTCATAGCTATGGAAATTGTATTTCATGAGTAGGTGGGTTCTAATCCTTTTTTGGTTTCATTTTTATTTAATTCATTGATGTAATCCATGTCCATATTTCCCCCTTACATTAATTGACACACCCAGTAGGACCTAGGCCCTTTAATCTAACATTTTCATTAAGTTTTGTGATCAGTTGCAGGTTCTAGGTTGTGGTCATTTTTTGCAGGGGTCACTTTTGTCAATTGGGTTGCTATCATTTTAAAATCCATGCGTGATCATCTCTTTTTTTGATCGCTATTGTATCAATCTGGCCACAACTATTCTAGGTTTTTGACAATTTAACAAAGGTTTTCATTTTGTGCAGGAACATAGTTGTAGTCGTCCTAGAACTAGGTCGCTATTGTCCCATTTTTCTACCATGGTCATTCTATTTCTTGGATGCTATTGTTAGAATTGGTTGTTATTGTATTTTCTATTTGTAGGTTTTCTAACTATGTTTTGTGTGACTATCAAGGAAGAACCACTATTGTCTATAACAAAACCACTATCATCACATTTAGTAGACACTATTGTTTGACAAAGCCATAATCATCTCAAGATTAGAGCCATTATTGTAGGTAACTATGCCATTGTACCATTTTTAGATTCTATCAATTACTTTCAATATTTTTCGAATTTGGATTTACCTAACCCTAACCCTAACTCAATCATTTTTTCCTGTGATTTTATTTTATCTAACATGTTTGGTGCAACTCTTGTGGGGTGAAGAAAATATTTCATAAAATTATAATCATTTTCTTGTAGGGGTAACAAATAGTTGAAGACATCCAAGATCAAACTACCTAGATAGATAATACATCATTTTGGGCTTAAGAATCAAATTGTGATGAATTTTCCTTAGTGTTTTATGTGATTGGAAAACTGGGTGCATATCCTCTCCCCTCACATCATTTTACAATATTGGGTGTAAGAGAAACAACTTGGGTTTTGCACTTTTTGGTCACCAAAGGCATTTTGATATGCATCCTCTTCCCTTGCATCATTCAATGATCTTAGGTGTAAGAGAAATATCAAAACACTAAGCCTTTATTTTTTCTAGAGAGGGCCTACCTTTGAGATACATCAAACAATGGATAACTCATAGGTGACCTTCAAGCACATTTACTGGTGGGCTATATGAAGTATGTGAAAATGAAAGTAAGTAGCATAAATCCATTGATGACTATCTTGTGGGCCTACTCTCATGCAAAAAAATGGGTCACTTAGGGGGAGCTAGAGACTTTAGTGTCTCTTGTATAAAGTATACCAAGTGGTGTTCATTGTGTCATTAAATACTTGTGTTTTAGAGGCCCTCCAAGTTTTTCAAAATGTTTCTTCAAAGTAGTGCATTAGAATAGCACCATTACAAGAAGTTACTTACCACGTCTGGTCTATAGTTGAGGCATAAGGATTAAGATTTTATTCTCTTTTATAAATACATGAGAAGTAAGGTGGTACATGACCTTGTTGTGTCCTATTTTACCTCTCTATAGATATCGTGGATTACATCACTCTTTTTGGAGTGAGGTAAGCCTACACAAAGAATTGTACCTATACTCCTTAGGATGTAATTGATTGATCTTGTTCAATCTATACCAATGGATATTATGAAAGAAGGTTCAAGAAATATCCCCCTTTCCCATTAATTCATTTATTTTCATACCTTTGATTGCTATTTTGTATCACTTTCTATTAAACACATCCCCTAAAACATTAGATCAAAAACATTCAAACTAGCAAACTTATTGAAAATGATCTCTAAAATGAAAACTATCAAAAACTAGGTCACTACTATGAATTTACTACTTCTATTCTAGAATCTTACCCCAATTGTCCTAATTTCTAATCACTACTATGCATCCAATCAATATTGTCATTTTTGTTTTACCAATCACTAAATTACACAGAGCTCGCTATTGTCAAAACTATTACAGTTGTTCCTTGAATAAAATGGCTATTGTCATAATTTCTATCACAGTTGTCCTCGATAATAGTCGATATCATCCTAATTTATTGTTTGTCTCATAATTGGATATAAAATAGTTTCAAACATTTGGAAGAACACCTTACATAGTTGTTAGAAATATTTTCATCATTAGACCTACACTTTTACACCTTCACCTTACACAATAAAAAATCACCATATTACACTTCAAACTTTCCTTACATAGTGTTTGTAACTATCACCTTTTGGAAAAAAACAACAAAATAAGACTTGCATCACACCTTATCACCAATCTTAGACATCTTTTTACAACATTGACATCAAATATTAGCCTTTGTAATTACATTGAAAATGAGATATCAAATCCTATCATTTTGCTAGTATCTCTATGAGCACAACATATCCTCTAGTAGTCTTGTCAAAATTTAGTGGATATCATCCTTCCCTAGGATTCTTGACTATTAGCATCCACCTTTTCTTGTAGCTTGCAAACTAAGTTCAAGTGAAGAAATCAACATATCCTCCATCACCATCCTCAAGACATAGCAAACATCAAACCAAATCTTGTTTATATTGGGTTCCTAAACTAGTATATGTTGCCTAAATTTTCACCCTCTGGCTCAATCAGGCAAAGAAAATTGTGTTAACAGGTTCCAGACGGCCAAATGAAGTATTCAGCCTAGGGAAAAGGTCATGAATCTGATGCTAGGTCATGGGGAACTTAGTGAAGAAGCCTGCCTTGTTCTGGTTCAGCATGAAAATATTCTAAGGACAGAGTTGCCAAGACCCCAGGATTGTTTCAATGATCATAGGTCTTCTGCATTCTTCATTTGGCAAGATGGTTCTATTGTTTTGGTGACCATGGAGGCTTCTATCAGCGTATGTCTTAGTTGTTAGGGTTGCATCTTACCGATCTCAACATATCTCCCCGACTATGTATATGGTTTTCTTTCGACATGAGTTCACTTTTGTCTCATCGATTGGTGGCAGACAGATGTGCTCATTGGTGTAGGTTGGGGTGATCGTCGTAAGGTATCGGTGAGTGACCTTCGGTCTTGTCGATGGAAAATAATGAAGGACCCTTGTTGGCATAACAATTGCCTTGTCTTGGCGACTCAAAATGCATTGAGACCTTTCGGTGTAGCAAATGCAATCTATGTGAGGTCTCCCTGATGGATCAAAACTATAGCGACACACTTGGGATAGGTAGATTCATCAGTGGGAGATACATTATGTCTCAGTGACCCGAGAAGTGGTTGAGGTCTTTCTGATAACAGGGTGCATTCTATATGATGTCTTGTCGATGGTGGAACATCACAACAATGGAAAATGGATGGACTCATCGGCAAGATAAAGCATGTGTCTCGACGAAATATTTTGCCGAGATGAAGAGGTTATACCGACACCAAGGGAAAGCAAATGCATCATCGGCCCTCGGTATGACTAAGTGATCTCGCTGAGATGTCTCAGTGATTACACAAGATCCCCCCGAAATGAAATGGAGCTCGACAAGAGTCATAGAGCTCGATATAGAGTCTCGGTGAATAGAGACAGTCTTGCTGATCACAAGGAGGCCCCACCAAAACATGAAAGGGCTCGCCACTAGTTGAAGATGTCACCCGGAGGTCCTACCAACAACGGGATGTCCTAGCGGCATACCAGGTGTTATTGGTAGGAGTCTTGCCAAACATTGAAGCCTTCAGAATGAAAAAAGAGTTCCCCGAAGGAAAGGGAGGTCTACAAGAGGTCTCAACGACAAAAGCAGATATCAGTATGACAATGGGGCATCGCCATGAGGTCCTACTAACTTGATAAAGTTTTAGCGAAAGGAATACATAGCTCGGTAGAGTGGCATGCGTTCGGGGTGACCTCAATCAACTCCTGCTGAAAATGAAGAGCGTTCGGGGTGACGTTTTTCCTTCGGTAAAATGTCTCACCGACACACGGATGTCTTGTCAACTGCAAAGGATCTTGCCATGAGACAAAACCATCAAGGTGATATCTTGCCGACCCAGTAAGGTCTCACCAAAAAGCCGAAGGAGCTCGAACCTAGAGGAGAAGAGAAGGCTCGGGGTAAATAAAATGAGCTCGCCATAAGCTCTCACCGATTGTTCTATGATATGGCGATAGTTGCAGATGCATCTAATCGCACTAGTGAGACACTTTCAGTGCCTCACTGAGATGTGATTCAGTAGAAGACAACCTGGTATGATTGTGGGGCTTTCGACAGGATGTTTTACTGACCACAGGTGGTCTCAGCGATAGAAAGGGATCTCCACATGGCTCGTCAAACCACTGATCTCTTGGCAATAAACGGTATCTTGCCGATGGCTCCAGTAGCATCGGTATGATATTTTTGGATTGCTGGGAGCTCTTAGGGATGGCTCCATTTTTTTTGATGCTTGTGAAAAGGTTTAACTGCATTGGGGAGACAATTAGTGTCTCACCGATATGCGGTTCACCAGGGGAAGTTCTAACCACCTGAAGGAGCTGTGTGGAGTTCACTCAGCCAATCAGAGAAATCTGAAGGTAAACCTTGGTAGTCTAAAGAACATCAATAGGATGAAGGGTGACGTGTATCTATTGCAAGCTCAGAGCATTCAAGGTGTAGCCAAAGTAGCTCAATCGGACATGATGGATCAAATGAATGCGGTAGCTGCAAAATATCAGAAGGCTTCTACGAGGGTAACTCTTCACCAACACACACACAGCAGAGACACGCAGGCTTCAACATTAACTTCATCCAAAATATCTAAGGGTAGATCTTTCTGAGCTCCGATATTTTTGTAAACCCTAATGGGTCGGTACACAGTCTGTATATAAGGCATTTTTTTTCCTTTTTGTAGATAGTTCGAATTATGCATTCAAGGGAGTTAGTGATTTTTTCATCAATCCTTTCTCAATTAGTGTATGTTTTTGTAACTAAACTAAAATTTTGGAATGAAAAACAGAGTTCATCTTGAAAACAAGTATTAATGCCCGTACCACTCTCATTTTTTGTATGTTAGCTTATGTATGTATTTCTTTAATAGTGTTTTACCAAATTCACATTCATACCACTTAGTTGTGAAGATAGTTCCTTCCTTCTTGAGATATGTATGTGGATCAAACCTGCCAAGAGTGATGCATAAAGCTGAATGGGGTGATGTTGAGTAGGTGAAATAGCAGCAGTCTAGTTTTCTTCAGGGTGTTTCATCCTATTTTCATTTTTTGATTTCTCATTAATTCAGTGTATCACCATAGAGTTAGTTTTACTTTCAATATATTCTCTTTCTCATTTTCCCTTCAGAGAATCAGTAGTTTAGGTGATACCCAAAGGAACTCAACCTTCTCTGGAGGTTCATTTCAATCATAGGTGACCCACAGCCTTGAGATGATCCCATGCTGCTCTAGAAAGCTCAGTTTTTATCAACTTTACATAGGGTGCAATTCTAGGTGACAACAATATCATATCAAAAACAATCCAAAATCCACTCACACTCTCTTCATAGGGTTGAGAATCCACAAACATAACGTCCTTTATCAAAAATCATCAAAAATTTTCTCATCTCATTATCATAGGGTTGGACCTCAAAATATCATCATTCCTAAATATCCAAGAATCCAATATAAAACTTGATCATCAAATGATACCAAAATCCACATCAATCAATCAAAATCCTTTGTACAAAAGGTTTTTAAACTTTCTCTTTGTACGCCATTTCACCAATCAAATTTTCAAATTGCAACATCACTATCCCTTCATATATTGCAATTTCCCATTCACCAAGGTCTATTGGGATTAGTTATGAAAACAACAAGGTCACAACATAGAAAGAAAATGGAAGCTAAGAAAAGTAGCTCAGGTGGACCTAGTACCACCAATGTGGAAGCTTCTACTTCCCAACCTTGGAGTTTTGAACCTAATACAACTACAACTTTTTCAACCCCTCAAGAAAAAAAAGCAACATTTAGAGCTCAACCTTTGAGTGAACAAGATATGTAACTTCAACATCAAGAAATACTTACTAGAAATCAAGATCAACCTCCTAGTCTCTGTGATGTGGTCATTGAAGAACATGATAGTGATGAAGAAATCAGTGATGAAAAAATCTTAGAGTACTCTCAAGATCCTAAAGTGAAAAAACTAATTGAAAAAGTACTTAGATAATATCCTAACACATACTTTTTGAAATTTGCACAACATGGTGCCAAGTTTCTCACAAAATTTAATGTTGATTCTCTTAGAGACCCATCCCTCATCCACATGGATGATCAATAAATTGTTAGACAAGTCCCAAAACAAATGGTGGAACCAAGGATACCCACTATATTTTTGAAAAAAAAATCACCTCTCAATGATCAAACATACGAACAATAAGGGGAGAATCCATTATACATAGCTCCATCACAACTAGAACAAGAATTGGCTACTCAATAAGGTTAAGGGAATCTAAACACCATGGCAGCTCAAAATATTCCTCCACAATCAAAACCCTTTTCCACACCACTTGAAACACAAAATGTGGCAACTAATACATGGAGACCTAATATTTCAATAAATCTATATGATGCATATTTGAAATTTAATCCATGAAAACAAGACCTTGATGTCAACATGCAAAATTTGGGTAACTTACCACCTACACAAAAATAATATGCAGCAAATCAACAAACTAGCATCCCCCTACAACAACAACTACATGATAACATTCCACCTCAAGCACAAAACATGGCCTCACCTATTTACACAACACAACAACCACTTGCATACCAACAAAAACAACCTAATGTACCTCAAGACCAAAGCATGTACCAATCAAATACACAAGGAAAAAAAGAAACACAATACATGCAACAACCATCATACTATGATCCTTCAAACTAGCAATGTCAATATGCATATTCATCAAGTCAAAACCCTCAACAAAAAACTTTCATTCCACCACCACAAAACACCCATCCTCAAAATCAAACACTTGATCCCCATCACAAAACATTGGTACACAACAAACTCCTAATTAGCAACAAAAACATATACACATCAACAAACACCACAAAAAAATATACCTCCTCAACAAAAAATTCCTCCACAAAAATTCCACTTCCTCCACAACATCAAAACCTCACTCAACAACACCAAACCTACACATCACAACAAAAAAATACTAATCCACAATACCAAAATCTTAGTCCACAAGGTCAAACCATCAATCAACAATATACACACATTATTTTGCAAGGGCTTTATCCTTCATTTTACACATCCCAAGAGCCTTCCAACACAAAAAATCCATAACATAACTTACAATAAATGGTGGGAGAACAAGGTTATGGTGTCCCTAATCCTCAAATAAACACACCTAGTGGTGACTTAACCTTACAAATTTAAAGTCTTAACCAAAGGATATTTGATATTCAGCTTAAAAAACAAAACAAAAGCTATGCACTACAAGATATATGTCCACATCCCTTTGATCATAAGACTTTTAGAGCTTATTGAGTTGGAAGAAATAAGAAAGAAAGCAATGCATAATTTTTAGTTTCATCAAGCACAACTGAAGAAAACATTTGAAAAAAGAGCAGTTCCAAGAGTTTTCAATGAAGGATATTTAGTTCTAAAATGGGATGAGTTGAAAAGTAGGCTTGAAAAGAACACCAAATTTGATGTCATGGGTAGTGGTCCTTTCATGATCACAGGTTGTAAGATGCACAATGATTTTCAACTGTCCAAACTTGATGGAGAAGAATTGCCAATCCCAGTTAATGGGATTCTCCTCAAGCATTGCTATTGAGGTATTGATCTATAACTGTATCATATTAGGATAATTTTTCTAGTTCAATAAGTGTTGTTCCACAATTTATTATCCTATTATAGGAATTTTGAGTATTTTCCTTTCAAATAAGTGTTGATGCACAACTAGTTTTTCCCTTTTAGAGGACTATTTGGGTATAGTTTTAGGTTTCTTGGTCTTAGGTTGTTGTTAGTTCATATGTCTTTCAACTATCCCATCAATTTTCTAAGTTCTTTTCAAGCCTAAATGACTCTATTACCCAATGGATGTGCAAGGCTACTAGTGTTATTGGCTTTAGTGGGAAAAACACCCCCGAAGGTTGCCAAGAATGTAGTCAATTTTTATGTTTTGATCAATAATTTAAAACATTTGTTGTTTTAATATTTTTTGCCTTAAAATAATTATTCCTTAGAAAAGGCATTTATCTTTCACCACTACTTAAGTTGAGCAATGAAAAAAGGCTTTTTAAAGCTCATCTCTTTTCCCACACTAAAAATGTAAAAAAGGAAATTTCTATGCCAAAAGCAAGGAGAGACTTATGTTGTATGAAAATCAAAGAAAAAAGTTTTCCATGTTGCATGCGAAGAAGAGATAAAATAAGCAAAGTTTCATTTTTCCAAATTCAATTTCTTGTTTCAACCCTTCTAGGGTTTCTTTGTTCTTTAGGATCTTCTTCCTGCTTGCAAGTTTCAATGGGACCATTAAGAGCTTCAGATCATGGAAGTTCATTGCAGATTAAACTAGACATTAGAGCATCTTTATTATGGATGAAAAATTTCTCATGTATTCAAAGGAATGCTCTGTATGTAAGCCACATAGTGTTCATTTACAAGGTATGCATGTTTCCTTTAAGTTGATGGTTTTCTTTTATGTTGCATGGTGTGTGTTACACCCCACCTTAGATCCCTAAAATTACTTTTCACTTTATGGTAATTATTTCGATGAATCATGAGATTATGAAACCTTGAAAATTATATATTATGATGGAATTATGCAATGTTATGTTATTGCTTTCAATGGAATGATGATGGTTACTTGATACTATGAATTTGATGAAATACTATGAGATAATTTTATTCCTTTAAAATAAATGATTAATAAAAATGCTATGATATGATGTTTGATGTAATGGTTTTTGGATAATTACTCTTTGTTTCCTAAGTAGAAATGCAAGAATGATTGGAGAACCTCCAGAAAGAGAGGGGGAGTATCACCTGGGAGAAGGGTAAAGTTAAGTCACTAGCAATGCAATATGAGTCTCTTATCACCTTGAAGATTAGGGTTTTGGATACCATTATTTCTTTATAAGACTAGGGTTTCTAGATTGTGTCTCGAGTAAGTTTTACCTTCCCTATATAACCTAGATATCCTTGTGATGGATTCAATTACTTATTTACTAAGTTATACATTAAGCATCTTACATATTATGTGCAAAGATATGCTTGTTTATACATCAATGCATGTATGTGCTTATATGAAATATACGTACATGTCTATATTGAATACACGTTAGTGTATGTATATATATATATATATTCACTTAAGCGTATGTATATCTTGATACTAGACCAATCAAGGAAATATGTTGTATTATATGGGAAGATTATAATTAATTGCTAACTAGCAATAACATACTTAGAAAAGTGTGATAACAACTAAAATGTTTTTGTGGGTGTCAATATATGTGGAATGTTGGTTAATTCCAATAAAGTGGCATTGTATATTTTAACTGTCACCTTGAGTTTTTCCACCATATAATGACTAAAATGTCTTAATACTTTGTTAAAGTATGGGAGTCATTTGGAAATGCTCATTGGTTAAATTAGACACAGAAGTCTGTGGATTTAGCTCAACTCATAAATGAGGTGCACTTTTTGTATTTGAAACGGAATTAATATTCATTTCCTTTTCCAATGTAAGCCTTGTAAGTTGCGACATAATGTTATATATGGAAGAAGTGTTATAATATTTTAAATTGCTAATATAAATCCATTTAAGGCCATGATCATCATGCCACGAAGGCAGTGTAAATATAAATTGGAGGTAACTCAAACTTAATCATGTAAAGCTCGTCATTTTCACTATGATGGAAGGAGATAACTATTTTTGTAACTAACTCTTGGAAGATAAAATGGATAGTATTATTGGATGAGGGGGGAAGGGGCTCGACAACATTTTTTAGGGGGGAGTTCTTGGCTTGTTCATAGAGATTAGCTCAGCAAGAAATGAGATTTTTTTTCAAAATATTCTTGTGATAGTAAGGAAACGAGCTAATGGGGAAATAATCTTAGGACCCATTCCTTCTATGCTGAAAATATAACAGTTTAGGAGATGAATCCTCTTGGAGAGAGTCAAGGAGGATAGAAACAAGAATGTGAATGAGGAAAGAGCAAATGACTAGTAGTCTTTGAGCGATTGGCTCAAAACTAGCCATGCAAGCTAAATAACCAATAGTTAGTTGAAAGGAAATTTATCTTTGTTTCTCTTTACAATGGTTATAGTCTATTTCATTATATGGACCCATTTGGTTTTTGATGATTTATTAAAACTAGTCTAGGGTAGCTTTATCTAAGATTTTCCTCATGTAAGGACCCTTAATTGTTTCTTCGAATCACCCATGCTATGATAAATTCATATTGAATGGCTTCTAGAAGGAATAGCTTCCATGTAAACTATCATTTAATAAAATGATTTTATCTTGGTTCTTAAAAGATATGGTTTGGTTTTCTTTAAGGTTGTTTTTTTGTTGCATAGGAGTTGTAAATTAAGAACCTAAATAAACCCATGGTAAGAAAATATCAACCATAGTTTCTTTGTGGCTATTTAACCAAGTTGTGAGCCTAAGAGTAAAATAAAGTTACGTGCTAGTCTAAGTATAGGTAAGTCTCCTTTCCTTAATTAGTGCACTAATACAATTGTTACTAGCATGAATATTAGAACCAGTGATAGACTTGATCATTATAAATGAGTGCGCATGTAGTTGTATTTAAGTCTATACTTCTCCAAGTTGAGATAGGTCAATTTTGAATAGTTGGAAAGATTTAGAATACCTGAGAGCATTTCGAGAAATTTTTTTTTTTCAAACCCTCCTTCGAATAGATATGCCTTGTATTGCTTTATGAAAACTAACATTGTTTAAATGAGTTTCTTTACTCTTTTAAGGAAATGGTCTATTATATTTTTCCAATCATCAAACACAATTTGAATACAAAGGTTTCACATTTAGAGTTCTCAAAGGGAACCATGTTAATATCACTGGTGAAATGTACAGTTATCCTTTTTTTACATGCATTAACTATTTGTGGGGAAAACTATCTTAATACACCTTTTAATGAAAAGTCCCATGTGGGGTTATTGTGAGTGATGTTCTTATTACTTTTCCATAACTAGTCAAGCCACTTTTTATGCTTTTGTCGAAAAAGAATGATTGGAGTCTTAGTACTAAGAGTATACACTCTCTAAATGAGTACACATCAAACTAGAGGTAATCGCCAAGTCCAAAAAGTTACAGTGTGGGTAAGTGCACCAATATGTGATGCAATTTTGATGCCAAATTGGAGAATTTGCAAAAAAAATCCAAATTGAGCGTTTCACACTTGCCAAATGAAAAAGAAAATTAAAACCCCAAAAAGAATTTCAAACCTGATTTTCATTTCAACTTGTAGCTTGGCTTGGAGGATTTGAGGTCTGCAACTCACACTCACCAAATCTCATCCATTTTTTGCACTCTTAGCTTGCAATTCTTCAAGAGGATGCTGCCAACACATCAAAGAGGTCAAAGATTGTGAAGAAGTATGTATTTTTATTGTTTTTATTTCAAATTTGATTTTGAATGTAGATTGAAATAGGTTTTTTAATAAAACTTTGTTCTAATTCTCAAGAATGAATCTCCACCTCCAAACATTGAGAATTCACAATCACCCCCTCACGAAGAGCCTTCTATACAAGAAAAATATAAAACCCCTCCATCAATTCATAGGCATCCTCAAGGAACACAAGAAAATATCCTAAATAAAATTGAAAACAATAAAAGAGACATTGAACAATTAATTGGAAGATTAACTGAGCATGCTGAAACCCTCCCTTATAGGAGAGGGATTTCCAAATCATTGAAGTCAATTGTATCTCATGTAGGAGAAATGAGTGAGAAAATAAATTTTTGGTCAAATAAGAGGCATAAGATGAGACAATTTTATGCTAGTGGTTTGTCATATGCAGATGTGAAAAAAACAAAAAATATTGCAAAGCAAACTTGTGTGCCCTATTTACAAACCCGAGAACCAACACACCTTTGTCTCATGCATGCAGGAGGTTCCCCATTCATTGGTTCCATCACAAATTAATTAAAAATAAATTTTGAAAGTGACGGTGGATGGTATTTGAACAACCTCCATGCAATAACCATGAGGTACCACAATACTTTTTGATGAAACTCTATTGTGAGTTTTTCCTCAATAAGATACCAATTTTTTTTGACATCTTATACTTTTAGGGTAGAGGTGGGGGTTCCACACATGATAGACTTGTTGCATGACGTAATCCATAGTTGGCACCGAGAACCTTGGCCAAACCCATGGTGGAGCATGTCACTGTTCCTTCCATTGTTAAGGACAGTGTAGAGGTCGACACACTAGAGTCTATTACCTCTCTCACCCAAACCATTATACAGTGTGTGAGGCCTCTAGTAGAGCTTGATGTAGAGGAGATGTGTAGGCCCTGAGCTCCACCCCACCATTGTGGTGCTTGTGGTGTTGTTTGCATGTACGATTATCAGAGTGCTGGAGATGTAGCTACATAACCTACATCAATTGCAGATGTGATAGCTATGATAGATGAATTGCTGAATAATACATATGACATTGATACTCAGGTAAAATTCAACAAGTTCATTTAATTTTCTTTATTAAATTATATTTTGAAATTTAAGAATAACTAAATTTGTATAATTTCAATATGATAAAATTTCAGGGTCAAAGTGTTCATGAGATGTGCTCCATTCCTGTATACCCTTTTTCATTCTCGACATTAAGTCCATAGGTATGCAACTAGTGTTAAAGATATTATTATTGTATTTGAATAGTTGAATGTTATATTTGAATGTTTGTCTCATAACATGCTTTGGATGTCAAACAGTTTCCTAGTGGACCTTCAACCTCCACACCTCACAATTCATTTCCTCAAACAACTTACAGTCAGGTAGCCTTTATTCATTGATGGTGTTGTAAAATAATGTTAGCTAGTTTTCATAATTTTGCATATACAAATCTAAAAAATTGATGAGAAACACAAAAATTGCATGTGTATTCCTTGACTATGTCACATTATCTTTTCCTAATTCACTTTTTGTTCCTTTATTCCTTCCTAATCCCATTCCATTAACATTTAATAGTTCACCCTATTTTTCATGATCCACTTCTAGCCCATCCCACTAATATCTTCTAGTCCATCCTATGTGTCATTATTCCCTTCTACTCCCATCTTATTGTATCCATTATTATTTCACCCTAGATGTTCCATGATCCCCTATGTTCCACCCTATGTTCCTTTATCCATTCTATGTTATACCATCTTTATCCACATTTCATTCTAGATAAATATTCTCCATTATTACTACACATAGGTCAAGTTTACACTTCATGTACTATATTCAAACCCTAAACACCTCATATTTCACCCTATGTTGCATTATTCCCTACTAATCACATCCCATTAACCTCTAATTATCCACCCTATATTTTGTCATCCCATCTTAGCCCATCCCAACAATCTATACTACTCCATCCTATGTTCCATTAACCCATTATATTCCCATCCCATTACCTTCTCTTATTTCACCTTATGTTCCATTATCCCCTCTTGGTCTTGTCCCAAGTTATCTTTCCCTAATTCACCCTATGTTCTTTTATTCCCTCCTAATCCCATCCCATTAACCTCTAATAGTTCACACTATATTTTGTTATCCAATCCTAGCCCATTTCATTAATCTATTCTAGTCCATCCCATGTTCCATTATCGCATTCAAATCCCATCCCATTGTACCCTCTATTATTTCACCATGTGTTCCATTATCCCCCGTTAGTCTTGTCGCTTTATCCATTCTATGCTATAGCACCTCCATCCAAATTTTATCTTAAATACATTGTTAGAAGAAATATTTCCTTCCGCTCATTATTGACCAAATTTGTCTTCTCCATTACTATTGCACACCTCAAAAACCAACTTCATGTGCTATAGTAAAACCCTAGACATGTCCTAATTCATCATATGTTCCATTATCCCTTTGAAAGTGGTGTATGTTAAAACCCAAGGTTGCTTGCACTGTCTTGTGGAATACTTTCCACTGTCTCTTGCATGGAACCTGACTCTAGTGGGTTCCTCTTGAGCTTGTAGGTTGAACAAACCCTGCTCCAACTCTTCACAAAGAGTTCTTACCTTGTGCTTTACCCTGGGTAATTCAACACCTTCTTGCAACTTAATCAATCTTGCTTGGACTTAGAAGGGTCTAAGTGCCAACTTCATTAACTTGATGGAACTGCTTGCAAGGGATTTGAAGATGCTGTCTCCATGCTTCTTGCAACCAAACTGAGCCATTTTTCTTGGTGTCCAATCCTCAACTTACCCGATTCCATGAATTTGCCTTTTGAAGGGGCTAATCCTTGTAGCCCTTACCAGTCAATTTTTAGCCTTTTTCTCACAAATTTGACACACAATCTGGTGATTAAATCACATTTCCCAACACTCTTTCCAGACTTTTAAATCTTCCAAAAATTTTCAAGTCACTAACTATTCCGTACAGTGCCTTCCTATAGTCTTGGAGAGGAGGCCTAATTACCCTATTAACTAGGGTTTCACTGTTTCCTCCTTCAAGTTTTCCTTTGATGGATTGATGGGAGTCTCAATCCTTTTGGGCATGGAAAGTACTATCTAACCACACCTAATACTGTATGGATTCTGTACAATAGATTGTTCCCCTGCCTAAGTTCTTTATTCTTTACTCTACCAAACACCTAACCGGGTATCTTAGGCTCGCCTAGGGTTTGGTACTTACAATCATTGCTTGGATCCTTAAAATTCCTAATTCTAATACCTACACCTATGTGGCTTCCCTTCCATATCTTCTAATCACAGGAAAAACCCGTGGACAGAGCTTAGAGGGAAGCCATTTCTTTATTAAACTGTTCAAAACTGCAAATAAAAGTTCCCTAAACTCTACTCTATCCAGTTAAAACTTCAATACTATCCTAAGTAACCTGAAAACCAAATAAGAATGACTCAATACTATGTTAGGAACTCCAATACAATGAATAGACAATATTTACACGTTATTTTATTTCGCTATCTACAAAAACTCACAAGAAAGTACAGGAAAATCAGTCATCATTCATTTCTTACTGACTAAAGCTTAACTAAGATGCATGTAATTTTATTCACTAGACTATTTACAATGAAAAGATTCTATAAGATATGAAAAGAACTCTGATTTAATATCCAAATCTAATGCATTGACACGTAAATACCACAGATCTGAAAACACACCGTATTTTCTGTAAAACACAGAAAATGCAGAAAATTATCAACTGTCTTTCATTCACCGAAAATATCTATTACAATGCATCCTAACTAGCTCATCTACGAACCATTCCCCCTATTTGGGATGCCATTACCTTCATTCAAGGGCAGTGGCACGCGGATTTTTCCTGATTTCAAGGGATTCAAAACTAAATGACTTGCATGCAACCAAACAAGTTCTCCATGCAATCTTCCAATTCCACCACTATCCTTCATTTTAGGATTATTAACTCCTTGATCTTGAGCCTAACATCATCTAAACTGCCCTTGGCATCTTCAAACAACGAAGATATGGCTATAACAAATTTAGTGTTTTAATTCCTAACATTTGCTGTCTTAAGCTAAACAAGGAAAAATTTAACACTTAATGATAACTAATGAAGGTTTTGGTCCTAGTGACCAACTCTTCACACATGAATGCAAGACCTTCTAAGGTCCAAAACGAACACACCAAAATTCCTGACTTGGCTAAAGTCAGTACAAGCCAAAATTGCAAACAAACAAGGTGGAGGTCAGCCTAGGTGCTCCTGCACTAGAAAGCTGCTAGTAACATAACTTAATCCTCACTTCATTCATGTGAAATTTATTGTGGCATTATCACTATGTTGACAACATGTCCTCATTAACATTAGTTCATCAACATATTCAAAATCTCAATGAGGACTGAAATTTTTCATTTGCAAGAGTTTGGACTATCCCAATGGACTTAGTACTTTCACCATTCTATAAGCTATAAGCACTGTACTGTAGTCTCAACCGAGGCCAACCATTTACTCTTTCATTTATGATAGTTATAAAGGGACTACCTGAACTTCTTTATATTATTGTTAGATATGTTGTTTCATTTGTAGTTGTTGACATCAGACATTCTTGGTGATGTTGGTGGCACGATGGACAGTGGAGTTGTTGTAGCAATAACGAGTTCTTATCCATTGAGAGAGGTATGCAATAGATTAGTTGATTTTACATTATATTTGCTCTTTTATGGTCTATTATAGAAATTTTTCATGATACTTTTATGTAGTTAAATTTCTCTCTTGATGGTTGCTATAGGTGGGTGTCACTCCAGATTGTGGACATGGTAATGTTGTAAATGTGCATGATGACTATTTGTATGCAGTAAGTGACTACATTTTATTATATGTCATTCCATAATTCAATTTCTATGTATTACATCTATACTTTTTATTGTGTCAGATGCAACTCTAGAGGAGTCTAGAGAGGAGGTCTAGTGAGCATGTTCGAAAAACAAGAGAACCAACAGGCACTCCATCCATCCAAATTTCTAAGGCAGTATGTGATCTTTTTCCTTCCCCTAGATGGAAATGATTATATTTGGGTCGTTTGTTGTATGCCTATGTGGCATTTTGGAACATATGTTTTGTAATATCGATATACATGTAACATTTTATGTCCATATGGCTCTTTTGTACTAAGCTTGTATGACTTTTTTGGATATATTGTATATACTTTTATCAATATATGTCATTGTATAGCCTTACGTATTTTTGATTAAAGAAAATCTTATTTTTCTACTGCAATTCTTAAATGATGTTATCATGTGTATTGTGTAAATTGTATGCTTGAATGTTGTAGGAATGGATTTTTCTTACATCTAATTCTTAACTAATTACTATCGATTGCTCAATAAGCTCCATCTAATGTGTTTTATGTAAATAAGCTCCATTCTTGGTGGTTTGTATCCTTTGCAATGCTTCAATTACTTGTGCCTCACTTATTCACATGTATGATTCACTTATTCACATGTATACTTCACGTATATTATGTGTATTCATGTGTATGATTCATGCTTCCAATGCATAGCAGCAAAAAAAATTTGGGGAAAAAATCAACAAACCAAAAGTATAAGAGTTCTTGAAAAAATTGAGAAAAAATTAGATTTTAAAAAACGTAAAAAATTGTAAAACAAGAGATAAAAACTATTTTTTTTTTTAAATTGAAAGGTATTTCCATAACATAGAGATATAAAGAGCAAATAAAATAAAGATTTTAACTAATGAATTGTAGAAAATATATTTTTGTAGTTTATATTCATATTGTTGATTATATTGCATTACACATCGTTCAAACTCAAAGCATTACTTCACATTGCATAACTAATAACTAGACACTAATAGATGACAAAATTTCAATTACAATATAGTTTTTACAAAGTTAACCTAAGCTGTTATGCAACTACTTCGCATTGCATAACTAATAACTACGAGCAGTTGCCAATTGTATTTTTTTATCATGGCATTCTATGAGACCAGATTTCTTTGAGGTATTTTTCAAATAGTTCATTGCCTTGTCTATGTTACCACATTTTTTATACATGTCTACCAAAGAATTTTGTCAAAAAGTTCACTGCCTTGTTTGTATGGATAAAATCCAAAAACAAGTGCTTTCAAACAAGCTATGGATGCTTGGAAAAAATCTATCAAAAGCATAATAGTAAGAAATAGCATAGACAAGGCAATGAACTATTTGAAAAAAATGCATCAAATAAATGTGGTGATGAAATGCCATGCCAAGCCATAGACAAGGCAGCGAACTATTATGCTGATTTTCGTGTGAAGAAAAACCATGAGACCATAGACAACCTAAGTAGTTATGCAATTACTTCACATTGCATAACTAATAACAAGCAGCTGGCAATTGCATTTTCTTATCATGGAATTCTATGAGACCAGATTTCTTTGAGGTATTTTTTCAAATAGTTCGCTACCTTGTCTATGTTACCACATTTTTCATACATGTCTACCAAAGCATTTTTTCAAACAATTCATTGCCTTGTTTCTATGGCTAAAAGCCTAAAACAAGTGTTTTTGAACAATCTATGGATACTTGGAAAAAATCTATCAAAAGCATAATAGTAAGCAACAACATAGACAAGGCAGTGAGCTATTTGAAAAAATGTATCAAATAAATGTGGTGATGGAATGCCATGACAAGCCATAGACAATGCATTTTTTCAAAGAGTTCACTACCTTTTCTATGCTACCACATTTTTCATACATGTCTATCAAAGCATTATATCAAACAGTTCATTGCCTTGCTACTATGGCTAAAAACCTAAAACATGTTCTTTCAAACAAGCTATGGATGCTTGGAAAAAATATAGCAAAGCACAATAGCAAGCAATAGCATAGACAAGGCAATGAATTGCTTGAAAAATTTCCTCAAAGAAATGTGGTCTCATGGTGATGGAATGCTATGACAAGAAAATTGCTATGGATTGTAATTGCATTCCATCACCATGAGACCACATTTCTTTGAGGCACTTTTTCAAACAATTCACTGCCTTGTCTATGCTACCACATTTTTTGTACATGTTTACCAAAACATTCTATCAAATAGTTCATTTCCTTGTTTCTATGGCTAAAAGCCTAAAATGGGTGCTTCCAAACAAGCTATGGATGCTTGGAAAAAATCTATCAAAGCATAATAATAAGCAATAGCATAGACACAATAGTGAACTATTTGAAAAAAATGCCTCGAATAAATGTGGATTCAATGTGCTTGTCATGGAATTCCATCACCAAGAGACCACATTTCTTTGAGGAATTTTTTTCAAACAGCTCACATCCTTGTCTATGCTACCATATTGTTCATACATGTCTATCAAAGCATTTTATCAATCAATTCACTACCTTGCTGCTATGGCTAAAATTCTAAAATAGGAGCTTTCGAACAAGCTATGGATGCTTGGAAAAAATATATCAAAGCGTAATAGTAAGCAATAGCATAGACAAGGTAGTGAACTATTTGAAAAAATGCCTCAAAGAAATGTGGTCTCATGGTGATGGAATTCCATGACAAGAAAATTCCCTGGATTTTCATGGCATTCCATCACCATGAGACCACATTTCTTTGAGGAATTTTTTCAAATAGTTTACTACCTTGTCTATGCTACCACATTTTTCATACATGTATACCAAAATTTTTTATCAAAGAATTCATTGTCCTGCTACTATGGCTAAGAGTCTACAACAAGTGCTTTTGGACAAGTGATGGATGCTTGGAAAAAATATATCAAAGCATAATAGTAAGTAGTAGCATAGAAAAGGTAGTGAATTGGTTGAAAAAATGCCTCAAAGAAATGTGGTCTCATGGTGATGAAATTCCATGACAATCCATAGCAATTCGCTTGTCATGGAATTCCATCACACCATGAGACCACATTTCTTTGAGGGTTTTTTTCAAAAGTTCACTGTCTTGTCTATGCTACCACATTTTTCATACATGTCTACCAAAGCATTTTATCAAATAGTTCACTGCCTTGCTACTATGGCTAAAAGCCTAAAACAAGTGATTTCAAACAAGTTATGGATGCTTGAAAAAAATTCTATCAAAGCATAATAGTAAGCAATAGCATAGAAAAGGTAGTGAGCTGGTTGAAAAATTGCCTCAAAGAAATGTTGTCTCATGGTGATGGAATTCCATGACAATACATAACAATTTTATTTCCTTGGCATTCGTCATGCCATTCCATCACCATGAAACCACATTTCTTTGAGGCACATTTTCAAATAGTCCACTGCCTTGTCTATTGTCTCATGTTTTTCTTCACATGAAAATCAACATAATAGTAAGCAACAAGCTAGATGGTCTAATGGTTTTTCTTCACATGAAAATAATATGACATCAAACCATACGTCATGGATATTGAATATCTGGATCCAATGTTTCACTAGTAGGCTAAGTTTTGTATCTCAACAAGGGTGCACTATTTAGTGATTACAACTGTAGTTCTGACTTTTAAGGGATTCAGGTTGTTGAACATAGCTTAGAGTGATTCGTCGTGTTTAGGTGTGAAAGTTCACCATTCCTAGTATAAATGTACCCACTTGGATGCATTGGAATATTTTTTTTGGTCACATGAGTTGCAAAACGAAAGTTGCACCACTTTGCAACTTTGCACTACTTTCAATTGACAACTTTTTCCCCAAGTAAAAATTTTCCACCATGGAAAAATGCCTCCAAGATAACAAAAAATAAGAGAGGCTATTGTAGAGGCATCTAAGGTGATCTCATACCCTTAGATGAGAAGTTTTTAAGTATCATTGTGTCTGAGTAACAACATGTTGAAGATTTCAACCATTTTGCACTTCAGACTCTTAAGGGATTTTACTGGTTGAACATAGCTCAAAGTGATTTGGCATGTTAGGGTGTGAAAGAGGACCATACCTAGTGTAAATGTACCTACCTGGATGTGTTAGAATAGTTCTTTTGGTCACACAATTTGTAGAACGAAAGTTGCACCACTTTGCAACTTTCAACTACTTGCATTTGACAACTTTTTCCCCAAGCAAAATTTTTTCACCATGAGAAAATGCCTCCAAGATAGTGAAAAATAAGAGAGGTTACTATAGATGGGCCCAACATGATCCCATAGGATTAGACAAAAAGTTTCTGAGCATCATGGTGTGCAAGTAACAACATGCTAAAGTTTGCAACCATTTTGCACTTTTGACTCCTAAGGGATTCAGTTGGTTGAATGTAGGTTGAAGTGATTCAACGTATTTGGGTGTGAAAGAGGACCATTCCTAGCATAAACATACTCATTTGAAGGCTTTGGAATAGTCCGTTTTGTCACATGAGTTGCATAATGAAAGTTGCACAACTTTGCAACTTTCAACTACTTGCATTTGACAACTTTTTCTCCAAGCAAAAATATTTCAATATGGGAAAAAGCCTTTGAGATAGTGAAAAATGAAAGAGGTTATTGTAGAGGGGCCCAATGCAAACCTATAGACTTTGACGAGAAGTTTCTAAGCATTATGATGTCTGAGTAAAACATGCTGAAGTTTATAGTCATTTTGCACTTTGAACTCTTAAGGGATTCTGCGAGTTGAATGTAGCTCGGAGAAATTCCACATGTTTGGGTGTGAAAGAGGACTATACCTAGCATAAATGTACCCACCTAGACATGCTAGAATAGTTTGTTTGGTCACACAAGTTTCCGAATGAAAGTTACACCACTTTGCAATTTTCAACTACTTGCATTTGACAATTTTTTACCCAAGCGAAAATTTGCACCAGAGGAAAAAGCCTTTGAGATAGTGAAAACCGAGAGCAGTTATTACAGAAGGGCCCAACATGATCCCATAGGCTCAGAGGAGAAGTTTCTAAGCATCATGGTGTCTAAATAACATGTTGAAGATTGCAGCCATTTTTCACTTCAAACTCTTAAGGGATTTAGCCAATTGAACGTAGCTCAGAGCAATTCAACGTGTTTGGCTCAGAAGAGGACCATTCCTAGAGTAAATGTACCCACCCAAATGCATCATAATAATTTTTTTGGTCACACAAGTTGTAGAACAAAAGTTGCACTGCTTTGCAACTTTCAACTACTTATATATGACAACTTTTTTCCTAAGCAAAAATTTGTCACCATGGGAAATGGCCTCGTAGATAGAAAAAATTGAGAGAGGTTATTGTAGAGGGACCCAACGTGAACATATAGGATTAGAAAAGAAGTTTCTAAGTATCACGGTGTCTGAGTAACAACATGCTAAAGTTTACATCCATTTTACACTTTGGACTCTTAAGGGATTTTGTCAGTTGAATGTAGTTCAGAGAAATTCTATGTGTTTGGATGTGAAAAATTATCATGCCTAGTGTAAAAATATCCACTTAGATGCATCGTTACAGTTCGTTTAGTCATATGAGTTGCAGAACGAAAGTTGCACCACTTTATAATTTTCAACTACTTGCATTTGACAACTTTTTTCCCAAGCAAAAATTTTTTACCATGGGAAAAGGCCTTTGAGATAATGAAAAAAAAGGAAGGTTATTGTAGAGAGGCCCAAAAAAACCCATAGGCTCAAATGAGAAGTTTCTAAGCATCACAGTGTCCAAGTAACAACATGCTAAAGTTTGTAGCTATTTTATAGTTTAGACTCTTGAGGGATTCTGCCAATTGAATGTAGCTCAAAGTGATTCCACGTGTTTGGGTGTGAAAGAGGACCATGTCTAGTGTAAACATACCCACCTAGAGGTGTTGGAATAGTTCGTTTGGTCACACAAATTGTAGAATGAAAGTTGCACCACATTGCAACTTTTAACTACTTGCATTTGACAACTTTTTTCCCAAGCGAAAATTTTCCACCACAGGAAGAGGCCTCTGAGATAACAAAAACCAAGAGAGGTTATTGTAGAGGGGCCCAACATGATCTCATAGGCTTAGACAAGAAGCTTCTAAGTGTTGCGGTGTCCCGGTAACATCATGTTGAAGTTTGTAGCCATTTTGCACTTTGGACTCTTAAGGGATTCAACTGGTTAAATGTAGCTTAGAGCGATTCAACGTGTTTGGGTATGAAAGAGAACCATGCCTAGTGTAAACACACCCATATAGAGGAATTATAATAGTCCATTTGGTCACACAAGTTGTAGAAAGAAAGTTGCACCACTTTGCAACTTTACACTGCTTACATTTGACACTTTTTCCATCAAGGGAAAATTGGACACCACGAAAAAATGAATCTAAGATAACAGAAATTGAGAGAGGTTATTGTATAAGGGCCTAACATGATCCTATAGACTTAGGTAGAGAGTTCGTAAGCATAATGGTTTTTGAGTAATAGCCCATCAAAGATTATTGCCCTTTTGCACTTTGGACCATTAAGGGGTTATGCCAGTTGAATGTAGCTTAGAGTGATTCAGTGTGTTTGGGTGTAAAATAGGACCATTCCTAGCATAAAAATACCCATCCAAATGCATTAGAACAATCCATTTGGTCACACGAGTTGTAGAATGAAATTTGCACCACTTTGCAACTTTACATTGCTTGCAATTGACACTTTTTTGATCAAGTCAAAATTGGACACCACGAAAAAATAACTCCAAGATAACAAAAACTAAGAGAGGTTATTGTAGAGGTGCCCTACGTGATCCTAATGCTTTAGATGAAATTCCTATAACTGATACGGTATTTGGGTAATAGGCCGTCAAAGATTGCTGCCCTTTTGCAATTTGGACTTTTAAGGGATTACGTTGCATAAATTACAAATGTTTGAGGGTGGCAATAAATTTCAAAATTTGAGTAAATCTCATTAAAAGTGTTTATTTGAATAAACTGTATGCTATATTGATATTGAAATATAATCATTATATTGATTCATTTTAATAAATGAAGTTTTTTATAATAAGTTAGTCAATTGATAAAGTTGATATTACATTCCCATCATTCTATTGGATGTATTGTACATTAAAAATCTTCTATTCCTTCTACCTACTCACTTATTTATATTCCTTCATATATTCCTTGAGTTCTATCTTAATTTGTTACATTATATCCTATTCTATACAAATATTTTTCTAGTGGGATGATTCCCTTATAAAATGCATCTCTTCCTAGGGATGGCTTGTTCACCAAGAGCTTCGTAACCTATCTATGGTGGTTTACTGTAGGTTTTCATACTCTATCTTTGTACTCTACTCTTTTCCCCACTAACATCATCCCTCCTTTCAAAACTATGTCTTGTCCTCAAGATATATTTGTATCTCAATTGGATGGAAGGAGAGATTTATAGATTTATTCGAGATTTGAAAAGGTGTTATCTCACTAAACTTTGGCTTGTTGCAATAGATGAAAAGGTAGGGGCAGCATATGCCTCATAGAAATAGGGTATCACAGTGATGTACATCATTGTGAGACCTCATTTCTATGAGGAATGTATGCTGCCCCTACCTTGTCAACCCTACCGAGTTGGCAATTTAGTGAGCTCACTAGCTTTCCAACTCAGGAGGGTTGACAAGGTAGGTGCAACGTGCATGCCTCATAGAAATGGGGACTCATGGTGATGTACATGAGTCTCCATTTCTATGAGACATATGCTGCCCCTACCTTGTCAAGCCTACCAAATTGGAAAGCTAGTGAAGCCTACCAAATTGGCAAGCTAGTGAGCTCACTAGCTTTCCAATTTGGTAGGCTTGACAAGGTAGGGGCAGTGTATGCCTCACAGAAATGGGGACTCTATCACTTGTGATCTTGTTCTTGATGATAATGATTATCTCAGAATAGTACCTCCTTTTTTTCCAAGATTTCTATAAGTAGAATGAATTTTATGGTAGATTTTGATATGCAATGTGAATTGTTTCTACAATGCAAGCTATGGATATGAGATTGATGAAGCTATTGATGATGCTAAGATGGAGACGAGGATATGATTTTGCAATGAAGTAGCTACAACTACAATGCCATAAATATCGCTATGCTATGATAATGAGAATGCAATGATAATGCTAATGCTAATGCTATGATAATGATGATGCAAAGACAAAGACATGCTTTTGGATAATTCATATGAGATTTAAGCAGCATGAAAGTATAATAGCTCTTTTTCATGTTAAGAATGGAGGTGATGAGCTTCCTTTTATAGGATAAGGAATTGTACATGCATGTGGCACAAGATCAACGATTGGAGAATTGGTCTTGTGACATGTACAGTGAGGATTGGATTGGTTGGGATGAGGGAGATAAACTAGGAATATGTTCCTCCTACGTTGACAAGGTGGAGTGAAAGGTGGAAGAAGAAGCCACTTCTCACAATGCTCACAAATATCATAAGGACAAAGGTCTTAGAAGGAGTCTTTCCTTATTATGATGTTGGAGGGAATATAGGAGTTATGAGACAAGTGTCTCATAGTGTCCTTTGATGATGATGTCATGGAGAGGAAAAGTTCTAAAAAATAGGGATGGTGGAGAAGAAATAGGGCATGTGTTGAGAGATAAATATTCAATTAAATATTAAAAATATTTAATTATTGGTGCAACATGGTGAGGTGTCATGTGAAGTATCATGTGAGGTGTAAGGTTACATGGAAGATGATGTGGATCAACATGGTACCTTAGGCTTCAATTACACGATGACTAATATATATAATCTTCCCTAGGGCTTCCATATTGCCAAGAAGCCATGACTAATAAGGTGTAAACATGCAAGGAAAAAATATAAACAAATAGATTTGATATCTTCAACGTGATAGTGAACAACACTCATAAGGATGGAAAGAAAACAATGTAGCTTTAAAGCCCATCTACTGCACATGACATATGAGGCATTGGAAACAACAAAAGTACCATGACACAACTGCAACAACACATCCTTTTGTTCTATCATCAGATTCGTCACCTTAATGATGAGGAAAACTTGGAATCAAACATTCTTCAAGGCTGCAAATCAATTCTGGGTTCACTAACCAGTAGAGTTGGTACAGGGGTACCTAGGTTTTCATGCCCCAAGAGGGGTCAAAAAGTGAAATTTCGTTGTGCTTGAGTCAATTTCATGTAATAAGGTCTTATAATACCATTTAGTAGGTGTTTGGGTTGGTTTGAGTCATTAGGGGGTGAAATAATATGTAGATGCAAAAAAGTGTCAATGTTGTCAAGTTGCACAAAGCAACTTTACATTTTTGTTAGCAAGTGGAAATTGAAATGTTGAAAGATGAAATATTAGTTTGTAACCATTTTGGAATAGTTGAAAATTCCTTAAAATGCCTTGTATCTTCAACCATAAGGTTAGGTTGTTGAGATTTGAAGTTTTGACCAATGAAAACCCTATTTTCTATAATTTTTTGAATGTTCTTTGTCACTACAGGGGATTGTATGGATTGATAGTGCACTGTACAGTCTGAAATTTGTTTGAAGAATGTAAAGGGCACTCTTAACTTAATTTTGGGACTTTTGTGATCAATTTTTTTGGAGTTTGTGAAAAGATATTAGCATTTTAGTGAAACTAGTCATAAACCTTACCCAGGGTTCCTAGTGGACTTGTAAATTGAATTTAGTGCCATTCCCATGGTGGAAATTCCTAAAAATTGGCAGAATGGCTTATCATTGTATATATTTTCATTCCTAAAAATTTTAGGTTCCATGGTTTTGGTTGGAATGTGTTTTGGTGATGCCCCAGGTCTAATCTTTTCATGTTTTAGGCCTAGTTGCAAATAGGACAGTCCATTTTTTATCCTATCATTTCAAAGTAACCCCACCTAGTTTTAGGATATGTTGAAGAAAATCCAAAAGGGTATTTAAAACAGGTCTTAAATTTTTAATATCAAGTCTAAAATAAAATTTATGACCAAAAAACCCAAATTCCTACCCCCATGTTTTAGGTTTTAAAAGCAAGTTGTCAAGAACGAACAAGAATTCCCATTTTCACCATTTGTATTGAAACCATAGTTGTGTTGTGTTAAATTTGTTGTGAGTGAGCCCCCCCTATTTTACATCAAGAATCTTCAACAAAATTTTAACCCACCAACAATCTATCCCCAACAATGGTGCCAGTTTTGTTGGTGCATAAACTCACTGCAATCCACTACTCTGAAACATTACATCAACCACCTAGGCTAGGGGTGTCAACAAGAAGATTGAGAAATTATTTTTCATAAAGTAATGAATGTATTAAGGCCAACTAAATGAGAGTGTGTCTTATCTCCTACACTTTGAGCTCAACTAAACTTAGGAGGGGTATCCTAAAGGTATGTAAACTAGATGAACAACTAAAAATGGTGTCTAGACCCAGCTCACTCCCTTGACTCCAAATATTGTTACTAAGCAAAGATAAATTAGCCATAAAATGACCTCTAATAGAGCTGATTATATCCTGCTCTTACCTCGCACCTATAAATGATAACAACAATATATCCCCCAACAAATGAATCCACTTAACTTGGGATACATAGGGGTAAGAGGGAAGGTGTTACATGCATGATCATGGAAATGGAAAGAATAATGGTTTTCAATATATTAAATGTATGTTATCCTTTACCAATCATATAGGTTCCTTTTCCATTGGGCAATAGAGTCACTAATTTATAAGGGAGAAAGAAGTGTAGGGCATGAATGCATAAAGGATTCAAATGTGCATCTTCATCATGATGTATTTATCTCATCTCTCACAACAACCATTCTTTAATAATACTAATAGAATTACAACCATCCACATGAAAAAAATGATAAGAGCATCAAAAAACATTGCAATGAATTAAGACACTGTCGCATATCTGTCTAATCATCTATTAAATCCATATCAACAAATGTGATAGGGAAAATGAAAACAAGTCACCTTGCAAGATAGTTACAAACTACATGGAGACATTTGTGTGAGAATCTATCACTGAATCAACTTTACCATGCATCAAAATACAAGTCTTTTCCCTCCTAAAACAAGCTACACTCAGCATAATATAGGAAGAAATCCATGAATTTGTAGGTCAAAAATGTTGCCCATACATCACTATGAGACCCCATTTCTATGAGGCATATGTTGCCCCTACATTGTCAACCCTACAACTCACTCATAGAAATGGGGTCTCATAGTGATGTAAATCACCATGAGACCCCATTTCTATGAGGCATACACTTCCCCTACCTTGTCAACCCTACCAAATTGGCAAGCTGGTTAGCTCACTAGCTTGCCAATTCGGTAGGGTTGACAAGGTAGGGGTAGCATATGCCTCATAGAAATGGGGTCTCATGGTGATGTAATAGCCCAAGACAAAATAAAAAGGGTTGAGAATCATTGTGATATAGTGGAGACATATTAATTGCAAGTTCACAACCTTCTGATGCAAATAATAATGATGGAAGGAGTTCTAGGGTTTATAAAAGAGCAAGAAAATATGCCTTTGTACAATATAAGAAATTGTTTCAGATTTTTTTATAAATCCACATGCTTTTCCTTCATAAAAACTTTAAATGTAAACACTGAAGAATTACAACTAACTTTAAATGTAATATACACATTTAAATGAGGCATATATTAAGGAATATACACATTTGAATGTATTAATTTATCATAATTTTTGTATATCAAAAAATACACTAAGTCAATAACAAATATTACAATAGTGATGGAAGAACATCTTGGAAATCTTCCCATTTCTCAATGCTTGTAGCAATACACATGTAGGGAAATAATCCTCCCATTTGCAGCCCATATCATGAAATATATTGTATAAGAAGAAACAAAAGGAGCTACTACCCAATTTCTTTTCTCCAATCCACCTCAAGTGGCCCAGTTATTTGCATTCCAAAATGCTTCAAACATGTACATCCCTTGCTCCCTTGGAAACCCATGGTTAGTAGCCTCTTCGTGGTTGTGTACGCTCATTGGAATTCGGTCCACAAAAAACCTATAAAAGCCTATCAATTTTAGACATGGACTCACATAAAAATCATTAAAAGACCAATAGCTGAAAAATGTCAGACATACACCTTCTAATGAGATCTATTATCACCTTCATGCATGCTATAAGTAGATTGATTGAAGGTCCTACAATGGTGATGTGGCCCATATTTCACTACTTTCTCATATCTCAATGATTGTACGTATAAATTTCAAATATATCATTGACATAATTAACATAAAACATGTAGCGCATAAGAATTTGAGAAATCTACAAAATGGAAAAGAAAGAGAAGATTGAGAACTAGAAAATGCACCAGCAACCGATGTTTCTCATACCACTGAACACTTGCACCAACAATTGATTTTTTTCTTTTCTTAATTTGACAAACTTAAGTATTACCTATAGTCACAAATGCATCAATGATAGTCCTAAATGCATATGACATCAAACACCAATAGAGAATACCAACTTAAAGGTGGTCAATAGAGAGAAACATATAATCATCATTTTGCAAATTAACAATAATGCGATTTTGCAAACCCTTCTACAATCAAACTTAAATGATTGAAAGAAAGTAGTGATCAATAACATGACTTTATAAATTAAATGTGGATACTTACAAATCAATCCAGGGAACTATCCGGGTCCACTCTACTCTTTATTGTGTCAAGTATTGCCTTGTGGTTAGACTCACACACTTTCCACAAGTTCTTGTTCATATGTATGCCCTTATATTTGATCAAATGAACGTTGGTGGCAATGGCAAGGTTCAAGTAGTGAAGAATCTTCTGATGCATGTCAAAGTCCTCAAACAACCAAACTACAACATTCTTAACTAGGTACCTTCTAATCCATGTTCTAGTAACAACCACTGAACTTTTAGGATATTCTATGTTTTCTCCATCTATAATTGGGGCCTCCAATTTATTTTTGGCCTCAATACAATGACATAGGTAATAATTTGTACCCTCTTCATTGTCTTCATCTGCAGTCACCGCATAAACGTGTCCTACATTGATATGTTCATCTTGTTAGATGTATTTAATGAACATAAAAATAAAACCTGTAAGTAAGATATATTACCTGGTTCTAGTAGGTTCGATACATGATCAAAGTCAACAGATGATTGCATCTTTGTGATTTGAAGAGCCATCAGGAGCTAATAAGTTTCAAGTGGTGTTAGACTTCTTATAATCCATTTGTTAACCCACTCTATTGACTCACAATCATTCCATGCTTGAAGTGTACATGTAGAACAAAAGCATGCCATCTTCCATATATGGATAGTCTATGTACCTACATTAGAGCTTCTAAAAGAGTGTAGCTCGGTCGATCCTATTAGTGTACAAAAATTGTCATATTTTGTAATGTTAGTATCATCTACTAAATGAAAAAATCTAAGAGCTAAAGAATTACCTTCACTACCTAGACCCATTACATGATTGCACCACTCAACAATTGATCTTGCATCTATCAAATTTACATTGTCTTTGTACTTTAACTCTTCTCATGCTAGGGCTCTTTTGATACATGCATCTTCTCAATCATGCTCCCCCTTTCCATGCACAACCTCTGAGAAGTTCCACATATGCTAAACACCACTAACCCTATGCATCCTACTCAACCAGTAAAACATTCTAGTGTTATTGAATTTCAATGTAGATTTATCTAACCATATGACATGTTAACTGAATGATATACCCCTGCTAGCTAGATCAACATAGAACATCTAAAATAAACCTTGCACAAACTTTGTAGAATGTGTACAATCATCACTGATGTAAAAGTGATACTCCCTCAATACTTTCTTGTTATCCTCTATACTATCATTTGCATGAATGAATGCTATATGCACAAATACAGTAACCTGTGTGGATTTGTAGTACTATGATTGCACCTTGTTCTGTGGCTGTAGTGTGTAGTTCTCCATGAAGTTGACAAATGAAATGATGCTATGAAGTGGAAATGTGTCCTTGTATAACTTGTACTATGAGTCCAACCATTGAGCTCTATCTGTATGCCTTGCATACTCATAGACCATCTGATCACAAAAAATTACCATAAACTGATACATTGGAATCTTATCACTGACCAATTCATACTTCTTTACTTCTTTCCCATCTTCTTTTAGATTGTAGGCCACTATCTTGTATTTGCCAAATTCCACAATTCTGTCTTCAATTCTGAGTGTACTAGTCATGTGTTGGAAAATTGGAAAATGCTGCATGCCACCACAATGATCACATGTGCCATCCAAACATGACTTGTAAAAATTTTCACCATCCTTTCTTTCACATAAAATGGAAGATAAGAATTCCCTTGAGGATTTAGGTGGAGGCCTTATGTTACATTCCTACAAAACTTTTTCAGTATGCATATCTACACATATATGTTGATAACCATCATAATGGTTGGAAAACTCAATATGTACTCTACAATAACAAGTAGTGTGTGTGTGATTTATTTTGACATAAAAAGGCTTTAGAATTTCAAAATACCTTTGACATATTTTAATTTGAAGAAACATCTATACAAAATAAACAAAAAATTGGGTTTGAGTGGTATCCAAATTATGTTTTGGATGTGGCTCACAAATTTTACTACCAATTCTCCTTATTACAACATCTCTTTGATTAGGATAGGTCCTTGTGTTATCCTTCCAATAATCTACTATTAAAGATCTCAAGCCTTGAGCAATTCTTTTATCTTTCTATGGCACTCTACTTGAGAATGCCCATTACTCATTTCTATCTGGTCCTCCACTCTTTCATGCCTTCCTTTGGATCTCATTAGAGATGATCTAATTATTTTCAAAGACTTACTTTTCTTTGTAAGGTTCACCTTGTTCCTTTTCTGAATGCTTAATAGTGTTGTTGTCATCACATGTTGTGTGGCACAACTATCCTTCATGCCTGAGGTAGAACCTATGCTCTTGTATACACTCATCAAGCTCTTTACAATAAAATTTTCACTTGAGTCATTCAAAAATATTAGCCCAAGAGCCTTCATGGTAGGCCTAAATTTGAGTTGCCTCATCATTTCAAAAAATAGTTGCCATCTTCCACCCTCACTTAGCTTCTCAAAAAATAAACTCCATATCCTTTGTGCATATATTTGACATGTACATTTTGGAATCTTATCAGGCACCCATTTCAAAACATTGGAATCAATATCAATAAAAAATCTACGGTTTCTATGCAAAACTCTAGGAGGAGTTCTCAAATGTAATTTTGTATCAACGTTAGGAATGTCAACAACATCGGGGATAGATCATGTACCTTCAATAAAAGATGCAATTGATGACATACCTTGAAATTGACATGTAAATGATATTGTACCTCCAACTTGAGATGTCGTTTGTGGAGTTCCTTCAAATAGAGATGTGTTTGCTGATGTACTTTCAAAATGCAATGTTGTTGATGGTGTGTCTTCAACTATAGATGTGATTTTTGATGTACTTGGAAAAACACATGTCATTGCTGGTCTATCTTCAACTAGAGATGTGCATTGAACTTCACCTATGGTTGATGATGTTCCCCCAACTTTGAGATCCATTTGTGTCCTTCCACGAACTTTGTTCATTTTTGCCCTTTGTTTTTCCAATTGGACATCTCACTTAGATTGCACGAAATTTTTTGGTTGTATGGGATTTAAGTCCTTTGCTTCACTAGCTACAATTTTTGATTCTCCTCTCCTTTCATTTTTAACTGCACGTTCTTCCAATGTTATATCCTTTAGTCATTTCCATGGCATGACGTTGAATGCTACATGTTCACAAACACACATAGAACAAAAGTAAGTAATGAATTTTATGAATTTTTTTGATATCATTGATTACATTACATTTTATGAAACAAACCAAAGCATTTTATGAAAGAAGGCGATGAGATGTTTGGAATTATCAAACATGTCTATGATAGAACATTTTTCATACATACATCTACCTCAATACCACAAGAAAAGTACTTGTAATGCATTTTTTCAAACATATCCATACCGTTGATTACATTGAACTTTATGAAACACACCAAGCATTTTATGAAACGTATTAATATCACTAATTACATTTCCTTGCATATCTTTAAAACTCAAAGCATTACTTTACATTACATATCTTATAAAACATTGTTGTCTCTAACCTAGGGTTTATAGAGGGCTTAAAAAAAACCATAACTTTTGATGTGTCTGGGGAAAATATATGAAACTTGTTACTAATTTTTTGTAGGCCCATATGCATGGTGCTGACAATAGGAGGGTTGCTAAATCATCATTTTTTGTGAGTTATTGAGTAAAATTTGTTTCTTTTTACAACTATATTACATGTAAAACCTATTACTTTGAGGGATTTGTACAAAATTGCTTCATGTAAGAGTTCATCAATGTTAAGAAGGGTTTGAGGGGAGTATTTGGAGTGTGGACAAGTGATTAGGAGCAAAGACTTGTGTTAAACCCAGGGTATAAGTTGTTGCCACCTTTGGAAACTAGAGAATCTTGTGCTTATTATTGTCAAAACCACATTGTGATTTTCAAACAAGCCATGAAGAACATGAATTCAAAGAAGGGTTTGTGATACTATATCTTGGAATTATTCACTATTTCTTTGGCAATGAGGTAACTGAGAAAGACAAAAAGAATTTTCAATTGCACAAAATTTTCCCTTTTTTATTTCTTAGAAAGGTAAATGGTATGAATGAATGGAAACTTGCATTAAAACAACTGTCTTTATTCACTTGAATTTATCTAAGCACATGATGAAGGTGAATTTTTTATGGCACAAATAAATTAATGGAAACTTGCATTAACATTGATGAAAGCTCCTAGGTTTTCCAAATTAATTGAAAATAAAAGTTTTCCCACAACCATCACTAATAATGAATTTGAATATATTATGTCATGTTTTCCATTTTATATCTTCAAGCTCCTAAAAATCAAACTTTTACATGCAACATCCATCTAATTTAATGTTTAATTCCATGTGTAACAATGAAGATTAATAAAATCATAAATGAATGGTCTATAAATTGTCAAAAAAAAACAAAAAAATTGAATATAAACATCTACCTAAAATGAAATAGATTGAATTCCACTAGCCATGCTGGAAATGGACTACTATAAACAATGCAAATAGAATTCATAAGAAAATTTGTGTTAAGTTGATGTCGTTTATGTAAGTTTAAACATGAATTCATCTAAATTATGTCATGTTTTTCATTTTTTTCTTCAAACTCATAAAAAATAATCTTTTTTTATGCAACTCCCATCTAATTCAATGTTGAATTCTATGTCCAATTGTTATGATTAATAAAATAATTAAAGGAATTTAGTTTATTGTCAAAAGAAAATAAATATACTAAATATAAACATTTCAATATTACAAAAATGAACATATTACTTGAGATAATGCAAAATGATGTAGAAACTTCAAAATGTCTTCATCTACATTGTCTAGCATGAAAATTGGTGGTAAAAAGGTGATGCATCAAGCATAGATTGGTAAAATAGGAGTCAACTACATAAAAAATGAATTTATGAGTTAGATAAAACACTGAAATAGACAAATGCAGAAGCATGTGGGCTTGAATCACGAGGTCAACCCCTATTTTACTATTTCAAGGTAAAAAAAATTTGGTGAGCACCAAATTTGTTGCTTTGAAATGTTTTCACAATATAGAGAGGAAAGGAGTGATACTTGAGATAGAATGAGAGGGGATAGGAGTGAGAGAGATTAGTCTAGGTAGTGTGGTAGGGACTATGACCTGATAGTGATAGAGACTTGAGAGGGATATAGAGTTATCTAGTTAGGGTGGGAGGAAAGACCTGACAACGAGAGAGGGGTTGGAGTGAAATAGATTTGTCTAGGTAGGGTGGGAGGTACATGAGACTTGACAAAGAGGGAGTGTGAGAGAAGGGATTGGAGTGAAAAATTATTCTAGGTAGTGTGGGAAGGAGTGAGACCTGAGAGAGAGAGAGAGAGATACTTGAGAGAGAAAGAATTATTCAGTTAGGGTGGGGGGAAGACATGAGAGAGGGAGTGGGAGTGGAAGACCCTCTACCTTCTACCCTCAACCATCTACCATCAACCCTCTACCCTCTACCCTCTACCCTCAACCCTTTACCCTCAACCCTTAACCCTTAAACTGTAAACCGTAAACCCTCAACCCACCCCTCTATCTGTCTGTCAACCCTACACCCTCTACCCTTAAACTGTAAACCGTAAATTGTAAACCCTTAAAACCTCTACCCTTAACCCTTAACCATCAACCCTCTACCCTCTACCCTAAACCATCAATCCTTAAACCATAAACCCTCAACCCTTAAACCCTAAAACCTTCATCCCTCAACCCTCTACCCTCTACCCTTAACCCTTAAACCCTAAACCCTTAAACCCTCTACCCATAAACCATAAACCCTTAAACCCTATACCCTCTACCCTTAATCATCTACCCTCTACCCTCAACCCTAAAACCTAAACCCCTCTTCTCTCTCTCTCTCTCAACCTTACACCCTCTACCATTAAACCCTAAACCCTTAAATCCTAAACCCTAAACCCTCTACCCTCTACCCTCTACCCTTGACCCTTTGCCCTCTACCCTTAA
>VDFB02256132.1:184002830-184204063 GCA_007258455.2 Sequoia sempervirens | reverse complement strand
CCTTCCATAGAGATGAAAAACCCTAAATAAACCAACTCGGGCTTCATGAATCTACATCTATTGATATTGATTCGTAACTTATCTTCTCTCAATCATTGGAACACTTGTCTAATATGCTGCAAATGTTCTTGCTTGGTCTTGCTAAAAATCAAAATATCATCTAAGTAAACAATAAGGAACTTACCTAGGAACTCCTTCGACACCTCATTCGTCAACTGCATGAATGTGCTTGGTGCATTAGTTAGTCCAAAGTGCATGGCTAGCCACTCATGCAATCCTTCATTGGTCTTGAATGTAGTCTTCCACTCATCGCCTTCCTAGATTATGATATGATGGTATCCACTCTTGAGATCAATATTGGTGAAATATCTTGCTCCTCCTAGACAACTCATGATGTCATCCATCCTTGGTAAAGGAAATTGGTACTTGATAGTGATCTTGTTGAGGGCTCTAGAATTTGTACACATCCTCCATTCTCCATCCTTCTTTGGCACCAAGATATCATAAACCACAAAAGGGATCAAAATTTCTCAGATCAATCCCTTCTTCAACAATTCCTATACTTGTTTGCTTAGCTTCACATTCTCTATCGGTTTCATCCGATGTGCTTCTTTTTTTGGAAAACTCGCTCTTGGTATGAGGTCTTTGTTATGGATGATACCCCAAATTGGTGGAAGCCCTTCCAAAATTTTATTTGACACAATTAACTAATACTCCTTTAGTAATAACGAGACCTCCTTTTGTGGTAATTCTCATCCTCTTGTGGTGGCACTCCCTGTGTCTTCACTACCATTCCTCAAATTAGGAAAACACACATGTTCTCATGTCTCAATCCATCCAAAAACTTCCTTCCATCCACCAAACAAATCCTGGCATTGCTACATACCACATTCTTGTACTCTTCCTGAAGGGGAATAAAATTATGATTATTTTCATTCATGGTCACCATGTAGGTGTTTTTCTTGCCATCATGTATAGCCATCCTATCATAGTATGAAGGTCCTCCCAACAACAAATGGTAGGCATCCATCAACATGATATCACACAATACTTCATCTTTATATGATCCATTGTGGAATTCCACGAGACATTGTTCACTTACGAAGATTTTGTGATCATCTTGAATCCAAGCTATCCGGTATGGGTTTGGGTGTTTCATCCTCTTTAGGTTCAACTTACAGACCATCTCTTTTGAAACTAGGTTATTTATACTACTACTGTCAACGATGATATTGCAACACTTGCCTCCTAAATTTCACCTCATCTAGAACATGCTCTTCATTTGCATTGGTTTCTCCTTGGTTTCAATCTATAGTAGGGCCCTTCTTAGGACCAACGACTCTCCCTTTTCTAGATGCCCCATGGTTCCAGTGTTTAGTTCCTCCTTCGCATAAGCTACCCTAGCTTCGTACTCCCCTCGCTTTCTTGCACCTCCTTGGTGGCACTCAAAGGCATGATGTCCCACTTCTCCACACTTGAAACAGGTTCCCCAGAATGATCATCTACCAAATCCTCCCTCAATATTTTGATATTCATTATTGTGGTGCTGATCACCACCTTCCCTTTGGTTGTGGTAGGAATCCTCTTTGGGCCTCTATTCCTCTTTGCAGTAAGGGCTCCTTCCATTGTCCCACTTTACATATGGTCTCCTTTCATTACTCTACAACCATTCTCCCATAAACCTCTGACTCCTATTTCTTGATCCTCGCTTAGACCTCCTAGCAAACTTCTCTTCCACCTTAAGAACAAACTAGTAGTCTTCCTCCATGGTTGTTATCTGAACCATGCTTAATTCCTCATGGATGTTGGTATTGAGGCCATTGGTATACCACATTGGCTTCTCCCTTCCGACTTCACTATGCTTGGTTCATATGATCATCATATGGAACTCTTATGTGTACTCCTTGATTGTCTTCTCCCTCTGCCTCAGGTTTTGAAGTTTCTTCAATAGTTCTAGCTCATAATCTGTGGGTATGAATTGGTTCTTTAGTTTTTCCACCATCTTTTCCCATTTTTTGATCCTCTCCTTTCCTCTCTAAATTCTCTCTAGTTGAAATTTCCACCAAATGGAAACATGCCCCTTCAATTTGGTTTTCGCAAACCTGACTCTCTCTAGATCTTCAACCACTTCATATTCAAAGTATTCTTCCATCTCATTTATCTAGTCAATCAAATCCTCGAGATTCAAGCTACTGAAATAACTAGGGATCTCTATTCTTCATCATTTCTCGATCTTGGTGATGGCTTTCATTATTTTGATTTGGTCTAACTCCTCTTCTCCATTTTCTCATTCTTTTCTAGAGCCCTTGGCTCCTCATCATCACTCTCTTCTTCTGGTATAAGGTTTAGGCCCCTTCATCTATCTTCCTCAATAGCAACCAACTAGTTCTTCTTTGTCCTGATCTCACATCATATTTCCTCCATATTTTTTGTAGCATTGGACATCACACATATCCTCCTTAGTGTCATCTTTCCTTTGGATCAAGTGTGACTACCTCAGGTTGGCAGTTTGGCTATGAGGTTGTAACTTCCTCAAAATTTAGTGCTCTGCTAACAACTCCCACAACCTACCCTAGGTGCACACAAGAGTCCTCCAAAAAATGTGCTCCTAAAGGATTCAAATCTCACTCTGATACCACTTGATGTAGTCAAGGATGGAGGGTGCAAAATGGATTGTCCAACCTTGTAACAAAATTCAACACAACATAGATAATCAAAAGTAACATGCAACTTTATTGATAAAAAATTGAAACACATGCCTTCTCAAATGTAGATTACAATAGGCTCCATGGGACACACCTACTAGATCATAGGCTACCACATGCTTACTTGTTACTAAATGTAGAATTGTTTTTGGAATATAATTCCCTAGTTGCCAACTCCATCATCTATTTGTTGCCTTTCTACTAAATTTAGAGAGTGATTATATACTAGCTCCAAGTATTAGGGGTGATCTATGTCGGCCTCATTTAGGTCCCAAGTTCAATGTCCTATGAAATGTGTAGGTAGGATCCAAGGGATTGAAGAAGCATCAAACATAGGTGTGAAAGGGTCTAGACCAAATTGGGGGTTATCCTACCCTATATCTATCATTTGTTGAGCCATGAAGACTCTGCAAGGTACAAAGAGATTCTACATGCTAACTCCAATAGGTTTGGGTCCAGGTTGCTTGTTAAGGTGATCTTTTGGTGAAGGGCTCTTCCAAATAGTAATCTTGTAGGGGCTGTCACTTGGGTATGCTATCATAGACTTCCCATTCTTCCTCCATTCCAATCTATACGGGAAAACTAGCTATTGTTGTGAGATGCAATATGGTTCTCTGGGATGCTCTTACATCACATATCTATCTCCTTCTATGTACATACATTGCCAACTTTGACCTTTCTTATACGTGTCACTTCTACTTTTATGTAATCTCCTTTTTTAGCTTTAAACTTTCTTTTATCTCTTTTTGCATTATCAAGGCTAAAATGGAATTTTTGGGGTGATTAGACCTTTTAGAAGCTTATTGTATTTTAACTATTGAATTTGAAGGACAAGTCTTGGATTTTTCCTTTTTCCAGTGTTCACATTGGGTTCACCAAAATGTAGAGGAGGAGATTCAACACCCTCAAGATGATGAGGTCTCAAGGTGAAAATGGTCCTCAACTACCTCATGGATTAAAGCTTAGGTGACAAGATAAAATGGTGAAGTTTATTTATTTGTGTTTTATGCATAATAAAAGGGTGAGAGTTTCAAGGATCGAAAGAGTAGGTTGCAGAGGTCTTTTGAGAAAACTAGTAGATTCTTGGCCAAGGATGACAACATGAAATGTAGACGTCTCCACGGTACGTTGTAGTATCGTATAGACTAAAATCAAATTTTACCACAAAAAATGATAAAGAACCTACTAATTGTTCGATAGCTAAAATTGTAGGAATATGAACTAAGATAGTAGAATAACATAAATGAACATACACTAAATTAAATGGAAAGGAAATAGTAGAACAAATGAAAATAAAAGAGAAAGTCACAAGAGATCCATGAATGAATCCTCCAACAAAGCTCCAACTTCAATACTTGCACACATAGAAATGAGAAAATGGTTGAGGCTATTTTAGGGGCTTGCCTCAATCAAACTCCCATTTTGGTGTTTCCACCTCCATTGATAGCTAGCTAGATAGATAGATAAAAAGATAAATAAATGAGATTTGAAATTCATAGAAAAGAGATGTGATAAATCCCAAGATTCTCAAAGACGTAAGAAAAGTAGATATTACTAGCAAGGCTTGAGGAAGCTAAAGAGAGGAAGAGAAAAAGAGAGTTGTGAGAGCTTGAGACTACTATAGCAAGCTATAGGGAGCTGTGCAATCTTAAGAGAAAGAGAGATTTTGAGAGAGAGAGCAAGAGAGAGAAAGAGAGAGCAAGAGAGAGAAAGAGAGATTAAGAGAAGTGATGGATTTAAAAGAGAGAAGAGGAGGGAAAAGAAGGCTACCAAGCTATTTCCATCAACCAAGGTAGGGTGACAAGTGGAAAAATGCTCAAAAATGACTTTTGAATGTTGAAATTTCATGGGATGCTAGCGCTATGTGTGGAAATCCATGCAATAGGCTAGTGTCCATATAAATCATGCTAGAAAACAATAGGAGATGAGAAAATCACAAGGTTAACACAAACTTGACGTAAGAAGATAGCTATTGAAAAGGGGTCTTCAACATCCTGAGGGGAAAAAGGATGATGCAAGGGCTAAGATGAGCCTACACAAATATTAAAGGAGTGGAAACTAAAGTGGATACAAAAGTGTAGGTGAAATTGCAAGGGTATGAAATTTTTGACACCACACTTACTCATTTACTTGTTCATTTACTTATCATAATTCTATACCTAACTTATGAAATTAAGGGCATCATACCTTCTACCAAGCTATCGATTGCTCACATGGTCTAACATGTTCCTAAGATTTATTTATGGGATGACCATGCTTTCCTCATCTTATATGTACTTACACAATCCTTATCTTACCTTTAGGACCACTTTTGATTTTTATTCACTTATATAGGAAACATCCTTCTATGCCTTGATAATTATCTCTAGTCTATATGTTTTTCATGCCTATTATTTAGTATATCTATTTTTTTCACATAATGCTATCAATGACATGCATTGCTTTATTACGTGATTGCATGTTTATGTTACCTTTATTGTTCATGTATTATTTTCCCTCTCCTAAAATTATATGTAGCCAATCGATGTAATCAATTAAAGGGGCATAAACTATCAATTAAAGGGGAGATTGTAGAAAGCTATCAATGTTTATAAATATTGATTATATCATACCTAGATGGATCTTTATTACACCACATGGTCATGCTTGAAATGTCACACTCCATTACTACTTTTGTATTAGGTAGAATAATTCTTTATAAATTTTTGTATATGAATGATTTCTATCCCTTCTCTCTCTCTCATTGTCATAAATAAATTAATCAACTTGTAAATGCATTTATTTTTAATTGTGTGATATAATCTACTCATTGCACATTCATTTCTCTATTTTACAAGTTCCTATTGATTGCTTAGATAGAGGAGATACATGATTTTTTTTTATGTGCCCATTACTTTATGTGGACCACATATCCTTTTGTGTCTAAATATTTACTTTCATGCAAGGATACGAATGTTCGTATAACTTGAAATGCAAGATCATTTTAGAATTCAAGTGTGCACCTCAAACTAGGGATAACACATATTTATAAAATTTACATGTACCCATACAAATTCCCATTTAGCTTTGTTTATATTTTGATGGAATATCTTAATAAAATCATAGCAACAAGAGGTATAATCTTTTGATAAGTTTGGCTTCTTCTCCAATCCTTTATCCATCGCCATTTACACATACTTCTATATATTATACATTATCCTATCCTGAATAACACACATTCTAATATATTAACAATTGTTGCCAATAGTTGCATGGTGTGATCGTTAAGTTGTTGTGTTGCTATTCTTGCCATCAAGGTTCAAACCCATTAGAATGTAGTTGTGGAGAATTTATATTGTGGATGAGGTCCCCTATTTGTGACCTCACCGGTTCATAGCTCCGGGTCAAAAGCATTTACCCCTTAAAAAAGAAATTATTAGTCATTTATTGCACCTATCAATGCACCACTATCCATACATTTATTTCCTATCTAGAGAACTATGTCTTTCTATCTTGGATCAATCTCATGGCATGTGGGTTTAATATTAAGATACATGAGTTTTACTTTCCAATATTAAAAAAATCAAATTTAATTTTTATTGACTCCTATCCTTTTCACTAGCTATTAAAAGGTAACTTGGTATTTAAAGACATTGAATGTGTAATAAATTCATATCAATTTATTATCTAGAAATAGATAATTACAAGAGGGTGTAACTATAAAGCTCTATCCCACTTGTGGCCTGTATACTAATTTTATAATTTATACAAAATAGTATGTTACAATCTTGGGACACAAAGAAAGTTAGGTTAAATTCATTGTAGATGACATTCTTGACATATAAATAAATGTCCCTTAAATATTTTATGTCATACCCTTTTCCCTCCAAACCACATAAACTATTGATTCATGCCACTATTTTCATGATAAAATGAATTCATCATGACATGATTTTTTTTAAGAATATTTCCTTATGAGAAAGATTTTAAAAAATTATATATATTTCAATATATTTATTTTATTATTATATTATTTTCTATTCTCTAATCAAAATATGTTTATTAGAAAAATAAAAGACCTATGTTTGACACATGGGGAAATATTTCAAACAATATAAAATATTTAAAAAATAAGAACATCTTTCATATTAATATTCTTTTTCAAAAAAATACTTAACTTAGGTATATATCAAAATATTTATACATTGAGGAAAAATATATCTAAATTAAATAGCTATTCTTATTTTAAAAGCTAATTATAAATAAAAGATGGAGCAAAAATTATAAAAAATATACCCTAGATATTAAAGTTAATAATTAATGCTTAAAAAATTATCAAAAGGCTCTATTTCTAGCTCAAGTTATGCTATACAAGAAAATATTGCTTGTTAAAAAATACTATGAAGTGTAAGAAATATTTTAGTGAAAATATTCAAAAAATGAGATAAACTATTTTTAAATTAAAAGAAGAAGAAATAGAACATCATACTAAATAAAAAAGTTAGTTTATATTATCTTTATATTTTTAATACTTTGATTACTATAATTGAGAGAAAATAGAAAATTTTAAAAATGTTGATTTGTGTGGTTCACTTAGGTCAAAATTTGAAACACATCTTTATGGAAACACCCGAGGAGAATCATCCTAGGAGCTTTAGTTTGGGGCACTGAAATGAACACATTTCTATCAACATATGCATCTACTTGAAAGCTTTCTAGGTGTTTTCTTCAATATTCGCTTACGGTTGTAAATATAGTCTATCATGGGATTTGACTAAGAAGAATGTGATCCTTGTAATCTAATGACTTCCCTAAGGTATTTTTAAATAACACCAATCCTTTCACATCCCATTATATTAAAATGATCAAAGTGAAAAAGGTTGTAGAAGTGTATAGACAACCAAAATGATCATGTGGGTTATAAGATCTATTCCACAAATTAGATCATTTTAGATAAGCTTAGGTGGTTCAACTCTGCAAGATATGGATTCAAATCAAAAAAGATATTGAGTCTACTCTAGTTTGAAGATAAAGAACACATCAAAAGTATTCATTTCTAGACAATAGTAAATCGATTTTAGATTGCATCAATGCTATTATTCATTCTTATTCCTCAAAATAAACACCTTAATCTTCTTACATTAAATTTTAGTAAAAATAACAATTCGATTATCAATTCTTAACTAATTATTTAAATCTAAATTAATAGAACTTTATTACACTAAGAGACATTCTATAGTGACATCAATATAATGTCATGTCCCAATTGTGTGCATATAAAAAACTAAATCACAATTGACATATTTAAAAAAAATTAAAACTATAAAAAACTCGAAGTAAATGAAATAATGCAAAATAACTCTTAAATAAATAAAAATTAAAAATAAATAAATTAACTTTTAATAAATAAAAATAATTTTTAAGATAAAATAAAATAAATAATATAAATAAAATGATTTTTAAAAATGATTTTAAATAAATGTATTTAAGATATCAGTACTAATTTATATAATATTTTTTAATTAATTTAAATTTAGATAAAAAAATTACTAACATACAATAATTTATTTGATAATACACATTATTGGTATATTACTGCTTATGAAATATATTCCACCATACCTATAATAAATATTTTTTAAAGTAACACATTAAATTTAATGGATCTCTATGTTATAAAGCGTTCCATCCCATCATCAACCTTTTAATACTTTATTATCTCTATTATAAATTCAAAAGCTCATTTTCTGCTCACCCATTCTTAAGATGATACTATTCTTGTTGTTTACTTTAGTTATTTGATGTTTTAAAGAATAAGTTTAAATTGTCTACTTGTGTTATTAAAATTAATTAACTCTTTTTGTAAGAAACATTATAATAAATTAGAAACAATTTAATCATTCTATATTATTCTATTTTACATTCTAAGTCAGGAATATCTAGTTACATAGAATAATTGGAAACCCATTATAAGAAGTAGATTTCAATCACAGGACAATTGAAAAGGTATCCCAAGAAAACAATAAAGAATCATTGTATTCTAATAATAGTAGCAAAAAATTTCTCCTCTCTCTGATGATGGATCACTGAGTGTGATCCAAAACATGGAACAAAAAACATATACAGTTTAAACCAGAAGCTTGCACAACTAATTTGATGAACTGTAGAAAACTCATACCAACTATAACTAACAGAAAAATTCCTTTTTCTATTCTCTCAATCTAACAAAACATCTGATCTGTAATTTACATAAAAACCTACTCCATCAGAAGTATACACTGCATCTTCTAGGCTTAAAGGAACCAGACCCACCATTCATCTGAACCTTCACATGACAACTGACTTTCATATTATAACGACCAGATTTCCAACTGCCCACTCTGAATCTGGTCCGAGCAAACAATTTCAGCCTCAACTCCACACCTCCAAAGAAATTCTCCAATGCCAAATCTCTTGAAACATCCTCCTTCAAGGCAACATAATGCGCAGTCAAAATAGGCCTTAGAATGGTAGTATTCTTGAACCCCTGATAAAATGGAGCAATGTAAGCCCCTGCAATCCTTTGGTACCCATAATAAGCATACCCTTCCATCTTATCATAATATATCCCAATGCAGTCATTGGGGTTGTGGCCTGTGACGTTGAAGCTCATCCTTGTATTCAGTATATTATGTGAAATATTGAGGCTGGAGAGGGATCCATAGTCTATGTAGTATATGGGCTTGTGGGGTTGAAGGGCAATCCATGCTAACAACACCATAATGCCTCCTAAGATCACCAAACCCAAAACTAAAATACAGAGCCATGATAGTATCAACTGGGTTCTGCTCTTCCTCTCCCTTGTATGCTTTTCAAAAATCTCTGCATACTGAGAACGAGGCTTAGATGCTCCATTCCTGCTTGTATACGCCATGAAAACTGCTGAAACAGCACTTTGAAATATGACTGATTACTATGCTTGTATTTGAGTGTTTTTAGAGATGAATGGTTTGGAACTTCTCCTGCCATTGATTTATATATATTGGATGGTGTGGAGAGCAAAATAGATAAGGAATAAGTTCGTGGAGTGTTGTAGTGGCAACAGATTAACTACCCTTGTTGTGATGGTAAGCAAGACTTTTGACTAGTTTCCTTTTTACAGGGTAGGAAAGTCTTGGAACACAAGTTTTGTCTTTATGGGCTTTTACAGTCGTTCATTGGGAGGTTACTTTCTCTGGCTTTTCAATCATGCTACCTTTTGTCCAAGTAACGTATTTATTGAGTGGTCCACCATTTTACAGAGACAACTCTGAGAAGGAAATGGTCGGTTGTCAAAACTTGGTGAAATAAGAATGCTAAAATAGAGAACAGATTTGAAGTTGCCATGGCTGAATGATTCTTTGTTTCCTTTCTTCAGTTAGTTTCTAGAAAAACAGCCTATGGCAAAGTCAAAAGGAAGTGTCTGATGGGGAAGGATAAATGATTCCTAGCTTCCCTTTGTCTCACTTCATGGCTACTCCAACTCACAAAATATATAATTTGGAAACGAATATCATGTTAATATTAATAAACAATCATTGTTTTCTTAAAAATATAAAATAGTTATGCTTGAAGTTTGTGTAATGGTGAAATTTGTATATTCATGTAATTTTTTATTTAGTTGTGTGTTCATATTTTGGGGATATGTCTTGATATTTAAGTACATATCAATAAATGTTGTAATCTTGTGTGAATTTTTGGATCATTCTTCTAGCATTTATCTATTGTTTTTTACTAGATAAGTAGGGGAGGGCCCTACTCTTGAACAAAAGCTAACAACAGAGTAAAAACAACCCAGAGAGATAGAGTGGCAAAACAACAACCAACAAAAACAATAGAGAACCTAAACTAAACCAACATTTAGCTATTGTTATACACATGCTATCCTACATATTTAGCTTTTACCTTATCCATATGTGCATATATTCTAATATATTCATTTATTCCTTGTATTTGTTATACTTCTCCATACACCAACCTCAATATAGCTATTATTCACATATCATATAATATAGTCATTATAGACCTAGATCTAATTGTTTGGCCACTTACAGTCACTTTTGTGATCACAAACTTGACCCTTGCATCTTTACACTTCAAATTCAAATTGGGTACACTCAGTCCCTTTAATTTCCTATTTTAACTTCCTAAGTACACATGTTTAAAATTTGATGTTATGTGCTAGTATCTAAAGATGCTCATTAGCATTCATTTTTGACATTTAGAAGTTACAAGTCCTTTTTCCATTCTAGAGCATTGAAGGAGCAATTAGCGAAACATTTGCATTTGGTGAAATAAAAGGAGTAATAAAGTTGCATGTACATCATTATAGGGCCCTTGCCTATTATATTTATTTTTTACACATATTTACATAGTTGACCTAGGAGACCATGTGTCTTCTTATGACACAATGATAATGATTCCAAGGTATTTCTAAATACAGCTGGTTTCAGACATTAGAAAAGGTGAAAGGCATAGAGACAAATCATACGAATTTATAAAAGTAGAATTGTACATATTACCAAGTCAAATCTATTGATACATGACATTTTTGTGATCACTAATATTAACCAAGCTTGCAAACTTGACCTTGTAAAAACCAAAACAATATATTTTGATCTTAAGGTGATAACATACTATCATAATTTGATCATGATCTTGAGACATCACAAATTTGGAATCTTTAGACAAATCATTCACTCTTTGATCACAACTATGTATAATTATTTTATTACATTTATTTGTACACCTTTCATTAGTTTTACTTTCACAAAACATACAACTATCAATCATCAATCTAGATTATTGAGTCCTTATTTGTATGCATTTGATTGGATTTTCCCATAATAAATTTGGAAAAAAAATCCTTTATATTTTTGATGAACCTATCTAATCCTACAAGACCTAGTCTTACATTAGAGTTTTCTCCTCAATTTTGTATTTTTAACCAAGTAATTTTCTAATTTTCATGTCTTATTTTCAAACATGATCTTCTGTTAGGTTTGTGCTTCATTGGTACATTCGTATTCATGGTTTTGGTGTGCTTATCTAGATATCATATCTTTAACCCATCTTATAGTCCACCCTTGTTTCAACTTTAGGATTTGTATAATTCCCACTTATTTTAGATTTGATTAGGGATTAGATCTTTGACATTTATCAGATCTTATCTCACCTTGATACCATTTACTCATATTTACTAGTGTTTCTATATAATTGAAACATAGAAAAATAGGTTTTTTATCCCCCAATACCAGAATAAAGGATAATAGGGTTATGATGGACCTATCTTCCTATTTTTCATTAGGAAATGAGATTCCCACAAAGAACTAACTAACAACCCTTAGGTGAATCAACTAAATGAAAGAATCTTCAAATTTCCTTATGCTTGAGGACGAGGGTTTCAACCTAAACAACACTTTTGGGAGAAAAACTAGAAAAATAAGAAAAACAACCTAATTATACCAAATTCAAACTTGAAACAACAATACAAAGCTCAATATTGACAGAAACAAAAAAACTTATTGCAAATCTAAGAAGGGCAGGATGATGTTTACTAGTCACTAAAAGTCACTTTCAGGAGGCTATTTGGGACTCATTCGCCTATGGGTGAATGGGTCTTTTGTCAGGGTTTTCAACAAACTTTTAGGAGCCTCTGATACTAATCTGTATCTTCTGATTTGTCTAGATTTTAGTGTCAGAAAGTCAAAAATTAGATTTGTAGGTGATATTCCATGATTTGACAACAACTTTTGCAACTTTGACAACTTTTCCAATCTTGCACTTCAAGAGATCTTCAATTCTTCTTCAACCTAAATCTGTAACACAAACACAAGAGGAAAAAATTGTTTGTTTTGGGTGAATGGGGGTTTTCCTTGGTCAAACCCTATTTGGGTAATTAAACCTTGAATTGAAATAAAGTATGGAAGAAGGAATGATGAATGAAAAATGCTATGTTACCACTCAACAAACCCTTGGATAAACCTTTGAATGAAGATCTACAACTTGCATGAGATGGATTTAATTGATGTGGATCTTGATGCTTGGAATACTTGAACTTTATCTTGAAACCTACATCACAATGTTAGCTCCAAAAAACATGCATGACACAAGCAGACTTTGACATGATGATCAAATCTTGATTGCTGCAATAAATCTTTGATAATTCCACTCTTGAATGCTCTTGATCATCAATTTTGCTATACTTTTTCTCAGTTGAAAATGCTCATGAAGTTCTAGGTGAAACTTAGAAAATAACCTTGTATTTATAGGTATGTATCCTTAATTTTCCAAAATTCAAATATCACAAGTCGACAATGAAATATGGATTCGATGACCTTAAAATACTGCCAAAAACATTTTAAATTTACATTCAAAGGCCTAAGGAGGACCCATTCGCCCATGGGTGAATGGGTCCTAGGTCCCTATTCTTAGAACACACATTTCTCAAGGTAAAGTGTTATGTGTTGGCATTAATTATTGTTAGGTTTCCCCTTTGGAAAATGTAATTCATTAGGCTTGTAGATATAAAATAGGGCTTATTAAGGCATAATTAAGTCCAATTTAATTAGGAGGGCCCAAACAAAGTGTGAAAATGTAAAGGGATAGATTTTTCTACACTACATTTAGCCCCCACTTTAGTGAGAGGATGACCTTGCGTCGACAAAATCACATGAAAGTAGGCAATAATGAGAGGTCTAATTGCACAATTTTTGGAAAGATAAGATTACAAAGGTCAAGGAGGATGATCAAGCCCCCAAGATCTAAGATCTCATGGAAAAGACAACAAAGGCACAATGAGACACATGCCTATGTTAAACATATATATGTACAACAAGAATGACAAGATACTCAATCATACAATGTCAAAGACTTAAAGAAAAAGAAAAAGAAAAAGGGGTGGATCAAGCCTCGACTTTTTGTCCAACTTGATGTGGATCAAGCCTTAGATGTTTGTCAAAAAATGTTTGCAAGTGAAACCCACTATCCATTATGCAAACAACAAATGTGGTCACATGGGCTAGTGCAGTCTGATATACACTAAGTGAGCCCTCATAAAATAGCTAAGTGAGAAAGTCATGCTAGGTCTACAATATCTCACTGTACAATGAGAAAGTCATGACAGGTCTACAGGCTCTCATCATACTAACCATACCAAAGTTATACCTCTGACAACTTTGATAAGGTTCCACAAAGCTATGAACTTCAAGCTTTATAAGGCCAACAAGCTGTGTTATGCTAAAAAATATGAACAAAATAAAAATAGGATAAGACATGTTCAAAGGGGTTTTGCTTAGTTCATGTAAGGTCTCATCTTAGGGAACACTGTGCCTAATATCTCTAGGAGAGGACAAGTCTAGGATAAAATATTCACAACTTAGGGAATGTAATGCATAGCATCACCACTAAGAGGAATGTCATATGCCAAGAAAGGTCACAATCTTGGAGGACATCAAACCCAATGACACCACCTAGAAGAAGACACATCACTAGAAGTAAGAAGACCACACTATGAAACATAAGATATAGTCAAAAATTTCAAAATGATAATGCCAATGTATGCCCCCACTTTAAAGAAATTGCTAAATACCATGTTGTGAGCAATTACTTTAAAGTAGAAAATGATAAATGCTAACAATAAAGCAGACATGAGAACTTACTTGGAAAGCCCTATGTCAAGCATATGTTTCCAAATGAAGCTATGTCATGAAAAAGGGGTTTCCCCCAAATGAAATCCCAAACATGTAAGGGATCCATGGGTTTGGGGTTGGCATATGTCTTTGCTACAATGTTATTATAGAGCTAAGAAATGTCATCATTCCCCAAATAATCATAGAAGTAGAAGAATGACATATAGAAGGTGAAAACAAAGAGATTCTTTTGGGTCAACATGGAGGAGACTTAAATGTATCAACACCTTGCATCATCCTCAAAAGGAAAACACAAGAAAAAATAAAAGATAAAGGTTTACAACATATAGAAGAATGCAGATACAAATAGAGGAATGAACACAAAGACATATCAAATAGAATGATACGGGGGATCACATTACACACATGAAATCACACAAAAAGAACATGAAAATAAAAGAAATCAAAGACTAGTAAGGAACATGCGAGTCAACCTATAACAGGTCATCCACATCCCAATCTTGTTCATCATATGCGAAAGGAAGACAACTAGCCAAAGGGACAACGACAAGTGTTGTATTAGGGACATCACCAGGTTCAACATGTGGTGAGTCACTCATTTTAGGAGGATCATCACAGTTGATATCATCTAAGCTCATGGAAGAGGAAAATATTGAATTCAGCTTATTATGCACTTCCTCATCAATCTTAGCAGTCTCATCATCATCATCATCTAAGTTAATCACAATAGGAGGTATAATGATAATATCCATGGAAGGTACTTGTTCTTTTTGTTGTTGAGGTATAGGATTTTCTTTCTGTGGTGAAGGTGGAGAATCATCATGCATTGCTTGAGCTGTTGATTCATGTTTTTCTTGTATCAAATGAGCAATAGCATGACATCTATACCTATGCTCTCTCGACCATAGGTTTCTTTTCTTCCTGAAAGGGAGAAATGGAAGGAACCATGAGAGGTTGTTCAACCACTTTCTCTTTAACTTTTTTTTTTTGATTTTATTAGGTACAACAGGACTTATTTGGTTATCTCGTGGTCTCTTATATGAAATGAGTGAAGGATTTGTCATGGATTGGTCATGGTTATTTGGAATGGATTTTGGTTTAATAATTGTCACATCAAGGATAGGAGGTTCAATCATGGGTTGATTCATATTGTGAAGGGATAATTCTATTATACGTTTTGCCTTAAACTTTTGATAAGATTTGAAAAATAAGTCCTCATGAGGCCTAATAAGTTCCATAGGTTCAGGCCAAAAGAAATCCAATGAGAAATTTATATGGGAAGACAATGGAATAAAGTTACTATGATGCACAATAAAGATATCTTTTCCAAATGGAAAATTTAAATGTTTATGCACAACCGATGAGATGACATTCATGGAGTGAAGCCATGGGTAGCCTAACTTCACATGAAATTGGTTCGATGACAAGATGATGGAGAATGAGACACTTAATTGTTTTGGTCCAACTTTTAGAGGAAGAGTGATTGAACCTATCATAGGGAAAGCAAAACTATTATGTGTTTGATCCATGCTATTGATTGCTCATAATTATCTTGATAAAGCTCATGCACAAATAAAAATTCTTCAGTTATCACATTCTCTACACAGACAAGATCAATTAGCATCCTATTAGTAGGCTTGCCATTGATTTTTCCAACTATGTAAAGAGGACCATCGAGTGCATGTTTAATTATGTAATGTTGTAAGAAATAGATGTCAAGGGGATTTTTGGTTTGGCCCTTATGGGGTTGGACTTCAATGATTCCAATCATATTGTCCATAGGATTTTTCTTATTGTTTTTTGCGTTATCATCATCTGTGTCAACATTCATCATATCATTCTTAGTTTCAATAGCTTTGACAAAGGACATGTTATGATTTGGCATAGGATTGGTAAAGATTTGCAAATTTTGGTTAGGAGGGTCTACATACTTATTACCTTGATCATTAACACCACCAATTTGAATATGATTAGAATCAATGAGGTCTTGCACAATATGTTTAAGACACTTGCAATCTTCTATATCATGTCCATTTTATTGGTAAAAATGCAAAAAGACATTTTTTCTATAGTTTTGAGGTAAAGGTTTAGTGGGATCAAGAGCTCTAATAGGAGGTAAGGAAATTAAGTTCTTGTTTAAGAGCTACAACATGGTGTTATGAAGGGTATCAAATAGAGGATTAAATTGTCTATTCCTCTCCCCAAATGTATATGGATTTGTCATCTTTATAGCATCCACTTGGGTGTAAACATGTTGTGTTGGTTGAGGGGGATTAAGTTGTATAAATCTCTTATTTTTTTTCTTGAATGGTTGTTAGTTGGTTTGAGGCATGGATTTGGATTTTTCAGGATGGTTAGAGGGAGTTTTCACTTCACAACTACTAACCGAATTTTGGTTTAATCATGAAGGGTAGTACACAAGTGTGTAAAGGAGGGAAATTTCAACATATTAAGTTTATCTTGGATTTTGTTCTACACATTGGAAATAAACATTATTTTAAGGTTAGGATCAAGAATCTTAATGCTTATTTGTGAGTAAAGCAATTGGTATCGTGCTATGAAATCAATGATCTTTTCATCATCCTTTTGTTTGCATGCCATTAAATTTGCTAAGGTCATCTTAGGACTCATGTGTATTTGGAAGTGATTGAGAAAGGAATCAATATGTTAATTGAATGAATGTATTGAGTTATTCAGCAAGGAGAAAAACCATTCCAAAGCAGTATCCTTCAAGGATGTAGGGAAGAGTTTAGCCAAGAATTTACCCTTAAAAATGAAGTCACTACATTGGGATGTATATGTGGACACATGGATAACATGATCTCCTTTGCCACCATATTTCTCAAATCTAGGAATCTCTATACCTTGTGGCATTTGTGTTCTCAATATTTCCAAGGATAAGAGGTTTCTTTTGACATACTGTGACAGTTGGCCATTTTGATTTTGATTCAATGCAGTAATTTGTTGTTGGAGGGATGATTTTTTTTGCAAGAGTTGGTTAAGGAATGGATCATTGTTTGTGTTGTGAGATAAGGTGAATAAGGTGGAGGTGTATGTATTCAGATGGCAAGTGAATTATAAGTGAAACAACAAAAAATAGGTTTAACAAAATGAATTGATGAATATATGTGTGGTGAAGAATATATTTTCCTTTATTTCACTAGGAAATGAGATCCCCACAAAGAATTGACTAACAACCCTTAGGTGAATTAAGTCAATGTGAGAATATTTAGATTTCCTTATGACTAAAGAATAAGGGTAAAGGTTAAACATCACTTTGGGGAGAAAAACTAAAAACAACAAATGAACACCAAAATACAATCTAAAACTTGAAACAACAATATTAAACTCATTTGTAGAACCAAAAAATAGAATGCAGATCTGAGAAAGGTAAAGACTTGTGTACCCGTCACCAAGAGTGATTTCTAGAAGTTGATCTGAAACTCATTCTCCGATGGGAAAATGGGTCCAAGTATAGGGGTTGCAACAATATTTTGGGAGCCTCTACTGCAGATTTGAAGCTTCTATTTTTTCCAAGTTCCAGTTTTGCAAAGTTGGAAATCCCATCTGTAGGTGAGATTCTATGATTTGATGATAAATTTAACAACTTTACAACTTTTACAACTTTGTAAATCTTGCACTTTAAAAGGTCTTCAAGTATTCTTCAACCTAAATTTGCAATCACACATACAAGAGAGAAAAAATGTTTGTTTTGGGTGAATAGGGGTTTGCCTTGGTCAAAACCCATTTTGGTAATCAAACCTTGAATTGAAATGAAACATGAAAGAGGGGATGAAGAATGGACACAACTATGTTACCATTCAGAAAACCTTTGTATGAAACCTTGATGATGGAGATCTTAGGAGACCTGAAACTTGCATGGGATGGATGAATTGGATGTGGATCTTGACACTTGAATCTTGCTTGAAATGACACTTTGAATGCTTGATTTGATCATGAAACCTAAATCACAATGTTAGCTCCAAAAACATGCATGATGCAATAAGAATTTGACATGAAGAATAGACCTTGAATGCTGCAATAAAACTATGATATATCTACTCTTGAATGCCTTTGATTGTGAAATGGTCTTATAAATCTCATAAAATTGCTACCTTGAAAGCTATAGATTGCTTAGATGAAACTTAGTGAAATAACTTTGTATTTATAGGCATGTATCCTTAATTTCTTGAAATTTAAATATCACAAGCTGACATTGAATTATGGATTTGAAATAATTAAAATACTGCCAAAAACATAATTTAAATTTAGGTCCTAAGTTTTAGGGAGGAACCATTCACACATGGGTGAATGGGTCCCAGTTCCATAAACCTTGAACACACATTTCTCAATGTAAAGTGTTATGTTTAGGTATTAATTATTGTTGGGTTTCCCCTTCATAAAGTATAATTAATTAGGCTTGGAAATGAATTAAAGGGCCAATTAAGGCATAATTAAGCTCAATTTAATTAAGAGGGCCCAAATAAGTGTGTAAATGTAAAGAGGTACATTTAACAACACTAAATTAAGGCAATATTAAGTCCATTTTAAATAAGGAGGGCCCAAACAAGTAAGAAAATGTAAAGGGTTACATTTTCCTACACTACATTTAGCCCCCACTTTAGTGAGAGGATGAACCTGTGTCAAACTAACACTAAAGTAGACAATTAAGAGAGGTATAATTGTATAATCGTTGGAAGGATAAGATGAAAAAGATCAAGGAAGGTGATCAAACCTCCAAGATCTAAGATCTCATGGAAAAACCAACAAAGGCACAAGGAGACACATGCCTATGTTAAACATATATATGTATGTAGCAATGACAAGATACTCAATCATGCAATTCCAAAGATTCAAAGAAAGAGAAAAAGGAAAAGAAAAAGGGAAAGGATCAAGCCTCAATTTTCCAATGCGATGTGGAACATGCCTCAACTATTTGCCCAAAAAAATTTACAAGTGCAACTTTTTTTCCACTATGCAAACACCAATGCATGCTCACACAAGCTAGTGAAATCTGTTGTCCATTAGGTGAGGCCCCAAGGGTGGAAAATGAGAGAATCTTATTAGGATCCCATACCATAGCAAAGTTATACCTCCAATAACTTTAATAAGGCACCACACAATATGAACTTTGAGCTTCATAAGGCTTAGAAAGTTGTGCTATGCTAAGAACTTATGAACAAACAAGTCATCATAGGCAAGAAAAGTGTGTTATGGTTGGTGGCCATGAAAAAGGGTTGAAACTTCAAGCTTCATAAGGTTGGAAAGCTGCATTATGCTAAACACTTATGAACAAAATGCAAATAGGATAAGACATGTTCAAAGGGGTTTTTCTTAGTCCATGTAAGGTATTCTCTTAGGGAACATCATGCCTAATGTCTCCAAGAGAGGAAAAGTCTAGGATAAAAGATTCACAACTTAGGGAATGCAACACATAGCATCGCCACTAAGAGGAAAGTAGTATGCCAAAAAAGGTCACACTCTTGGAGGACATCAAACTCAATTACACCACCAAGAAGAATAATCATTGCAAGAATTAAGAAGACCACTCAATGAAACATGAGAATATAGTCTAGGATCTCCAAAAATGATAATGCCAAAGTATGCCCCTACTTTAAAGAAATTGCTAATACCACATTGTGAGAAATTACTTTAAAGTAGAAAATTATAAATGCTAACAAGACATGAGATATTATTTGGCAATCCCTATGCCAAGTCATATGTTTCCAAATGAAGCTATGTCATGAAAAAGAGGTTTTCCCCAAAATTATATCCCAAAATCACATAAGATATTCACAAATTTGGGGTTAGTGTATGTCTTTCATACAATGATATTATAGAGCTCGAAAATTCCATCATTCCACAAATAACTCATGGATTAGGAAGAATGGCACATAGAGAGTGAAATCAAAGAAAATCCTTTTGGGTCAACATGGAAGAGACCTAAATGTCTTGACGCCTTGTGTCATTCCCAAAAGGAAAACACAAGACAAAAGAAAAAGGTAAAAGGGTTTACAATAGATAGAAGAATGAAGGTACAAATAGAGGAATGAACATGAAGATACATCAAACAAAACCATACAAGGGATCACATTATTCACATGAAATCACTAAAAGAACATGAAAAGGAAAACACAGAAAATACTAGCAAGGCACATGCGAATCAACCTATAACAGGTCACTTGCATCCCAATCTTGTTCATTGTATGCGAAAGGTGGACAACTAGCCAAAGGGACAACATCAAGTTCCAAACTAGGACAAGTACCAAGTTCAACATGTGGTGAAACACTCTTTTTAAGAGGATCATCACAATTGTTATCATTTAAGCTCATGGAAAAGGAAAACAATAGATTTAACTCTTTATGCACTTCCTCATCAATTTTAGCAGTTTCATTATCATCATCTAAGTTTATCACAATAGAAGGTCTAATGATAATATCCATCAAAGGTTCTTGTTCTTGTTGTGTTTGAGGTTTAGGAATTTTTTGTTTTAGTGAAGGAGGAGAATCATCATGCATTGCTTGAGGTAAGTTTGGACTGTGATTTTGTATGTTATTCTTTTCTTATTTTGCTTATAACAAACAAGCAATAACACGACGTCTATGGCTACACTCTCTATCTTTTCATTCCCTTTTTGTTTGATTTTCAAGTTGTGATTGTGTAGGAGCGGGTCTATTAACCATAGGTTTCTTTTCTTCCCTTAAGGGAGGAATGAAAGGAACCATGGGAAGTTGTTCAACCACTTTATCTTTAGCTTTGTAAAGTTGTTTAATTTTAGGAGGCACAGCGAGACTTATTTGGTTATCTCATGGTATCTTATAGGAAATAGGTGGAGGATTTGCTATGTTTTGGTCTTGGTTACTTGGAAGGGATTTTTGTTCAATCATGGTTTTTTCAAGGATAAGAGGCTCAATCATGGGTTGAGGCATATTGCTAAGGGATAATTCTACCATGCGCTTTGCCTTAAATTTTTGATAGGATTTGAAAAATAAGTCCTCACAAGGCCTAATAGGTTCCATAGGTTTGGGCCAAAAGAAATCCAATGAGAAATCCCCATGGGAAGACACAGGATTAAAGACACTATGGTGCATAGTAAAGACAAAAAATTGGTCTGATGATGAGATGATGGAAAATGAGACATAATATTTTTGGTCCAACTTTCAAAGGAAGAGTTATTGAGTTCCTATCATAGGGCAAGAAAAAAAATTATGCGTTTTGATCCATGCTTTTGGTCTTTCATAAGTATCTTGATAAAGATCATGCACACATAAAAATTCTTTAGTGATCACATTCTTTACACAAATGGGATCAATTAATATCTCATTAGTAGGATTTTCATTGATTCTTCCAGCTATGTAAAGAGGACCATTAGGTGCATGTCTAATTATGTCATGTAGTGAGAAAGCAATGCCAAGCAACATCTTAGTTAGGCCCTTACAAGGTTGAATTTCAATAAGTCCAATCACATTGTTTATTTTCTTTGTGTTTTCATCATTCGTGTCAACATTCATCACATCATTCTTTGGTTCACTAGATTTGACAAAGGAAATGTTATGATTTTTCATATGATTAGTAAATATTTGCAGATTTTGATTAGGAGGGGCAACAAAATTATTACCTTAATCATTAACACAACCAATTTGAATATGATTAGAATCAATGAGGTCTTGCACAAGATGTTTAAGACGCTTGCAATATTTCGTATTATGTCTATTTTTTTGATGAAAATGGCAATAGGAATTTTGTCTATAGTTTGGAGGTAGAGGCATAGTAGGATCAGGAGCTCTAACAGGAAGTAAGGAAATTAGTTTCTTGTTTAAGAGCCGCAACATGATATTATGAAGGGTGTTAGGTAGAGGTGTGAATTGTCTATTTCTATTGGTAAATGTGTATGGATTTGCCATCTTTATAGTAGCCACTTGGTTATCAACATGTTGAGTTGGTTAAGGAGAATTAAGTTGTAAAAATCTCTTATTTTGTTTCTTGAATGGTTGATAGTTGTTATGAGACATGGATTCTATTTTTTTAGGATGAATAGAGGGAGTTTTCACTTCACAACTACTAAGTGAATTTTGATAATCACGAAGGGCAGTACACAACTGTATGGAGGGAAATTTCAACATCTCAAGTTTAGTTTGGATTTTTTTTTTCAAATTGGAAATAAAAATTCTTTGAAGGTCATGATCAAGAATATTAATATTTATTTAGGAGTAAAGAAATTGGTATCATGTTATGAAATCAATCACCTTTTCATCATCCTTTTTTTTGCATGTCATTAAATCAGCCAAGGTCATCTTAGGACCCATATGTATTTGGAAGTGATTATAGAAGGCATCAATAAGTTCATTGAATGAACTTATTGAATTATTTGGTAAGGAGAAAAATAATTCCAAAGAATTATCCTTCAAGGATCTAGGGAATAATTTAGCCAAGGGTTTATCCTCAAAAAGGAAGTCACTACATAGGGTTATATACACAGAAACATGGCTAACAAGATCTCCTTTCCCACCATATTTCTCAAATCTAGGAATCTTTATACCTTTTGGAATTTTTGTTCTCAATATCTCCAAGGACAAGGGATTTCATTTAACATATTGTGAAGGTTGGCCATTTTGATTTTGACTTAATCTAGGAATTTGTTGTTGGAGGGTTGAAACGTTTTGCAATAGTGTGTTAAGTGTTAGGTCTCAAAAATGCATGTTGTAAATCCTAAGAGGATGCCAGGCTCTATGGTCAGACTTACAATGTTTTTGAACTAAAGAATAGAGTTAACCTATTTCGTTGATGACTCCTTGCACTTTAGGCTCTGCTAAACCTAGGTGGGTGAACCTTGATAACTGATGTAGATTTGAAAGTTGTATGACTTGGTTGAATTTAGGGATCTATCCATAGTGGAATGACATGTGGAATAGATGAAGGTTTGTTAGCTACTCCTACTTCTAGTACTGAAATTTAAAATGTGAAGATATGAATGAGATTTTGCAAGGTTTCAAAGTACCAAGTTGGAGGGTTAGAAAAGGTTTGTTGGCTGCACAGTGTTAAATTTTCCAAAAGGGTCAACTTTGGAGGATAACAATTATCAACTAGAAGATTTTCATGATGAACCAATTAGTTTATTTGATTCTTCCCACATTAATGTGATTTCATGCCAATTCTCAAAGTCCCAACACCTCATTTGGTATTTTTTTAGAACCAAAAGAAAATTGGTTTTACATAGTTCTGACATCTACATTTCCAAAGAATTATTACAGAGGACACTTTGATATTCAATATTTTGTGAAGGAATAAGTTTGGTGAAAAACCCTCTTGCACACATGTTTATTTGACCTAAATTAACTAATCTTCAGGATGGAAGCTTCTCAGAATCAGATTTGATATTTTTCCAAAGAGGAAAGTTGGTGAGTTTCAGTTGAGTTTAGATAGATGCAGTATTCTGAATAGGCCAAGTAAGCTACTTTGATGGTTAATAGTTTGCAATCCCAAAGACCTCATTCCAATCCATTTGACAACCATGTTCCCCTATCATAGGTCAACATTTTGGTGCATTTTTGTGGCTCCTGGAAACTGTTTGATCAATTTTTCAAAGCAATTCTGGAGACTACCTTGCTTGTTTCAATCGCAGTACAAAATGTTAAAAAAACAAATTGTGAGGCCTACCCACTTCAATTTCAAATTCACTTTAAATTTTTATGGAATAATTGCAAGGAATGAGGTATTGTGGAATTCGATTATTGGGGTTGTATAAAGCTCTGCTGGAACACCATGATCATCTTGAACCACATGTTAGTTACTCACCTAGATGCCTACTTTGAGCACTAAATGAGAGGATGACAATGAAGTTGATGTAATACGAAGTTATATATAGAATTGAGAAGACAAATTTATACACCCCTACAAATTCCTAATGTTCTAAAAAACATGCTGGGGAGGAGGTGTTGAATGAATACATATTTCTAGTAAGCTTCATAACCAAGACACCTATTGGAAATACTATTGAGAGAAGCACCTTTGATATTAATGATGGAACAAAATTCTTGCAACAACATGAGTTGGCATCTACTCAAATTGAATTTGTTTGTATAAACAATGGAAAATAAGTAACTGAATTGAACAATGCTACTTCCAATTATGTAGCAGTAGATGCAAAATTATGTGAAAGCTCACAACCCTCTACTTTGTTGCAAGTATCAAATCTATCTGCGTCATCAAAATCTATGAAAAGGGATAAAAATCCACCAAATGTCGAAGCTTTTGATTATGCTTCCAAACATACAAGTTTACCCCCTATGATGTAGCCTGTAATTGTAGTCTCGCATGTGGTACAATGAGGCTCTCAAAACACATTTAAAAGATTTGAACGAAGGTACTAATTGGGAGACTTTGAGTAGAGCACATAATCAAATTGTGATGATGCTTCCCTAGAAGGAAATGTTAAGACACATGTCAATGAAGTCCAATAGGAGTTAGAAAAACTCCCAATGAAATTCAGAAAAGAATAAATGTCATGCTGATGTAGAAGCTGGTAAAAGGTCAAGTTGATAGCCTTGAGTTTTAGTTTGGTGCCTTCAAATTAAATGTTATGATTTGATGTTGGTGTTGCAACATAGAAGTTTTCAACTTCAACATTTCAAAAGAAAAACGTACTGCTAATGAGGTTTTCCAATTAATGAATATGCTCAGTATGTTTAGCTAATTATCGGTTGTGGCAAGCCCTCATACACATAAATTATATGAGAAAGTTGCATGTTGATTACTGTGAACATTTGGTTTATGTTGCTGAAGTTCATAAAGAAGCAGCAAGATGCAAACCAAATACTAACCAATATATTGATGATAATTTTTCAGCCCCTCCAGGTTCATTGCTTCGATAAATCAAGGAAACCTAATATTGAAAGACCACACATTTAGGTGCTGAAAACTCGTTGTACAAGAGCATGCATGAAGGATAAGAATATTAAACTCTCCAACTATGCATGGAGGAGATTTACTTCATGGCCATATTATGTGAAGTCTACTGAAGAATCATTTTGGTCTGTGTTTACATTTGATACTTAGGCGATATAGTAACATGATGAAATTATACACAGATGCGAGTTTGATAGAGAAGACCAAATAATTAATTATTGAGGGGAGATATTGTTAGTAGATGTTGATTGAGATCATAGTTGGTAGAATATGTTGAGAAAATTTAGCCCAAATACTCGCACCTTTCCAATAGTACCCTATATAGTGCCGGGGGAAGCTATCAGTGGATTGATCTTGACAATGCACCTTCAGGATTGCCTTGTTTTAGATGAGGATTTTAGCAATGCAACATTGGGAACATTGCTCTACCATGTTATTGTCAATTCTTCTGAGATTTTGATCATCTTGCAATCTTTGTGTTGGAAAGATGTGTAAAAATGGTGAAATAAGAAGGTATTTTCCGTAGAGTCAAAGGCATAAACCCTAAAATCGATTGGAACGAATATTCAATATCTTAGTAAGAAATTTGGATTCTCCCCAATTATGTTCTGTAACAAAAGGAGTGCAAATGAAAGTTAAGGCACACTAAAGGAGGTTATCAAAGAGAAACATTAATATTGGGAAGACAAAATGTAAGTCTCTTCAATAGGACAAAAAGAAAAAATCACGAATGAAGGGTAAGATAAAGTTCTATGGTGAATTCATTCCAAGGATTTAATACGAGCACATCATAGTGAAGGAGATAAAATATTATTATCATATGCGGTGAATATTTTGAAGATAATATCACTTTAAGAGAACATAAATTTCATGGATGGTAAATAAAATAAAATAGTTTTACCAATGGGATTAAAGAGTGGGTAATTGCTTTTTAGCCGGGGAGCATTTTTCTAATTGGATTAAAATAAAGTTGCTAGAAAAGGAAAGATAATAATTATCATTCAATAAATTTTCATAGAGATTACAAAGATGAATATTAAAGTTAAAGTATTTTACTTTGCCAAAGTTAATGAATTAAATGAAAAGCTATGCTAGACATATATGTTGAAGGGACACAACCCTTAAAAATATGATGTATATATGACAAATGTAATTAGAGAATGACCAATCATCAAGTAGAAATTATGATTAGATATAATAGATTAGCAAAAAAATGAATACTTTTGATACACATTGTATTATCTTTTGAAGCAACATATTGGAGGAGAATATTTAATTTGGTGGCCCAATTTCTAGTGTTCAATTGGTCTATAAATAATAACTCCTACATGTTATTTGGCTATCTCTGGAGTGGTCTCTCTCTGTTATTCAAATTAAGTATATAAAAATATATTTAACTTGTCAATACACATTTGTTGTACTTGTGTTATTTCGTTGATTGGTTTCTATGAGAAAGAATTACATTTATTTTAAGAAATTATTTTTAATAGGTTCCTATCCAAGATTAAAGTCCTTTTAAATTGACTATCTTAATTGGTTTCCTTCACATCATAATTAAATTCCATTCAAAACTTCACATTAACTTAGGGGGATATCACGAGGATTGGTAAGAAGAGACAAATATCTGACAATTTTTCACATTTATACAAGCTATAAACATCCATAAGTGTTGAAAAGTTAGATTTAAGCTAGGAAAAGGATTCACATATAATTCACATCTTGAATCCATTAACCTAATATAATTAGGCACTGGTCATACCCATTTCATTACAAAATTTGATAAAATCTTATTCATACATTCATATTTCCAATTACAACACTAGGAGTAGAAGTAGCTATTAAGTTTTCATCTATTCCACATTTTATGTCACTGTGGATAGATCTCTTAATTCAACCAAGTCATACAACTTTCAAATCTGCATCAGTTATCAAGGTTCACCCACCTAGGTTTAGTAGATCCTGAAGTGGGAGTCATCAATCACATAGGTTAACTCCATTCATTAGCCCAAAAATGTTGTAAGTTTGATCATAGAGCCTTACATCCTCTTAGGATTTACAACCCACATTTTTGAGACCTAACATTAAGGATATGATCATTGTTAATGTTGTGAGATGGAGGTATATAAGGTGGAGGTGTATATGTATGCGGGGGGCAAGTGAATTGTAAGTTTGTGAGGGGAGATGGATTAGGAGATATGAGATTTGAATACACAAAGCTAAAGGGAATCCTAGTGGAAATACCTAAGGAAGTGTTGACATTGCGAGTAGGTTGTATGGTTGTTGTAATAGTTGGATTGGTGTATGTCAAAATAGAGGTTATTATTGTAGAAGGAGGAATTGGATTTCCACCTTGACTTTAAGTATATCCCAAAGATTAAGCACAACTACTTATGGTAGGGACATGTTTATTAATAACATGAGCCAAGCTACGAACAATCTCTACTCCTTTTTCATTGTCAATTATTCTTCTCATGTTATCTATCATAGGGACCACATTAGGCACATTGCATTCAAAACTCACAAAATCTTACAATTTATTAAGTTCTTCATCCATTCTTCTAAGGTTCTCATGAGGGACATTACCAATGATTGCATCAACATCAGTCACATTAGGTGTAGGTAGGGAAGTCATGGGAAATGAAGTGTTAAGGGTATGATCCATGGTGGTTTGACTAGTATCAACATCATGAGTGAAAGAGTTAGAAAACCTAGGATCCATGGCGAATGGTGTATCGTGGGATGACATGAGTCTCAAACTATGTCTCACAATAGTATTGACAATAGGACACCAAATTGTGAAGCTCATACAAGTTTCACAAACCCAAGGTGCACCCAAAATGGATAAGAGGTAAAATGCAATGAAATATCCTAGAATATAAAGTGTAATGCAAGCAATTTTTAGTTTTAAAGAAAGATAACTCTCTGATTATGCCAACTTTGAATACAAACTATGCATTGAATTTGACCAATTATTGTTAATATGAATAATTTTAGATAATAGAAACTCAAAAAATTGAAACAACAGACTAAATATAGAAACACAAAAGGTAGACATAGTAATTTTAATGCTTAGAATTTCAGGAAAAGTCCTAATTGGGGACTCATTTGCCCATGGGCCAATGGGTCTCACTTTGGAATTTTTAAAAATCAATCTGCAAGTTTCTGAGATGATTTGTATGGTTTTCAAATTTTGGTTTTAGGCAGTGAGTTACAGTTTCAAATTTCTTTAAAATGAGGTCTAAATACAAGTGCAAAATAGTGCTAAAGGACAAGCAAAAATACCTAATTTGAGATGCAATTTTGATTCAAGTTTCAGATGTAAATGAATGATGATGCAATGCTATGTAAAAACTATGCAAAATGACTGATATTTTTGAATTTTCTAGATTTTAAAGGATGCAAACATGCAAACCTAAAACCCTAAATGAGATGCAAATCAATGCAAATGAATACAACACCTAGATCTAGGGTTGAAAATGGACTCCAAATCAACAAGATATGATGCTCAAATGTTGGGCTCACAAAAATGAAATAAAGAAAAATAAGTTTAACAAAATGAATTGATGAATATATGTGGGGTGAATAACCTATTTTCCTTTATTTCATTAGGAAATGAGATACCCACGAAGAATTGGCTAACAACCCGTTGGTGAATCAAGTCAACGTGAGAATCTTCATATTTCCTTATGATTGAAGGACATGGGTCAAGGTTAAACAACACTTTGGGTAGAAAAAATAAAAATATCAAATCAACACCAAAATGTAGTCCAACACTTGAAACAACAATATTAAACTCAATATTTGTAGAACAGGAAAACATAATGCAGATCTAAGTACGGAAAGGACTTGTGTACCAGTCACCAAAAGTTCTTTCTAGAAGTTTATTTTAGACTCATTCACTGATGGGTGAATGGGTCCAAGTACAGAGGTTACAACAATTTTTTGGGAGCCTCTAGTGTAGATTTGAAGCTTTTAATTTGTCCAGGTTTCAGTGTTAGAAAGTAAAAAATATGATTTGTAGGTGATATTCCATGATTTGACAAAAAATTTGACAACTTTAACTAATTTTTAAATCTTGCACTTCAAAAGGTCTTCAAGTCTTCTTAATATTAAATCTACAATTACACATAGAAGAGAGAAAAAATGTTTGTTTTAGGTGAATAGGGGTTTACCTTGGTCAAACCCCATTTTGTTAATCAAACCTTGAATTGAAATGAAACATGAAAGAGGGAATGAAGAATTAACAAAGCTATGTTACCACTTAACAAACCCTTGTATGAAACCTTGATAATGGAGATCTTAGGAGACCTACAAATTGCATGAGATGGCTGAGTTGGATGTGGATCTTGACACTTGAATCTTTCTTGAAATGATACTTTGAATGCTTGACTTGATCATGAAACCTACATCACAATGTTAGCTCCAAAAACATACATGGTATGAGAATAATTTGACATGATGAATAGATCTTGAATGCTGCAATAAAACTTTGATATATCTTCTCTTGAATTCCTTTGATTTCTCTTAAAATGCTCTTGTAAATCTCATAAAATTGCTACCTTGAAAACTATAGATTGCTTAGATGAAACTTAGTGAAATAACCTTGTATTTATAGGTATGTATCCTTAATTTCCCAAAATTCAAGTATCACAAGCCAACATTGAATTGTGGATTTGAAATCATTAAAATACCATTGAAAACATAATTTAAATTTAGGTCCAAAGGTTTAGGGAGGACCCATTCGACCATGGGTGAATGGGTCCTAGGTCCATAAACCTAGAACACACATTGCTCAATGTAAAGTGTTATGTTTAGGAATTAATTATTATTGGGTTTCCCCTTCGGAAAATGTAATTAATTAGACTTGGAAATGAATTAAAGGGCCAATTAAGGAAAAATTAAGCTCAATTTAATTACGCAGGCCCAAATAAGTGTGTAAATGTAAAGAGGTACATTTAACAACACTAAATTAAGGCAATATTAAGTCCATTTTAAATAAGGAGGGCCCATACAAGTGAGAAAATGTAAAGGGTTACATTTTCTTACACTACAGTAAGTTTGTGAGGGGAGATGGATTAGGAGATATGAGATTTGAATGCACAAAGCTAAAGGGATTCCTGGTGGAAATACCTAAGGAAGTATTAATATTGCTATTAGGTTGTATGGTTGTTCTAAAAGTTGGATTAGTGTAGGGACATGTTTATTAATGATACGAGATAGGCTATGCACGACTTCTATTCCTAGTTCATTGTCAATAATTCTCCTCATGTTATCTATGGCAGGAATGACAATACCAACAATGTATTCATAACTCACAAAGTTTTGCAATTTTTCTAGTTCTTCATCCATTCTTCTTAGGTTCTCTTGAGGAATATTAATAGCCATTGTGTCAACATCAGTCACATGGGTTGTGGGTAGGGAGGTAATAGGAAATGAAGTGTCAAGGGTATGGTCCATAATGGGTTGACTAGTGTCAACACTATGAGTGAAAGAGTTAGAAAACCAAAGAATTATGGCGAGTGATGTATTGCAAGATGGCATGAGTCTTGAACTACGTCTCATGACAGTATTGGCAATAGGACACCAAGTTGTGAAGCTCATACAAGTTTCACAAACCCAAGGTGCACCCAAAATGGAGAATAGGTAAAATACAAGTATGTAAAAAGAAATTTCCAAATTTTAAATAAGATAATTTGCTGATTATACTATGTAAAAATATGAAAATGATGTAAATTAGAGTTAAAAAAATGCAGTGATTTTTGACAAATTAATCTTAATATGAACAATTTCAAAAAATAGAAAATTTGGAAACTAAAACAACAAACTAAATGCAAGAATACAAAATGCAAAAACAATACTTTTGATGCTAAAAAATGTAGAAAATTCCCTAATCAAGGACTCATTTTCCAATGGGAGAATGGGTCTTGCTTAAGGGTTTTTAAAAATTAATTTATAGATTTTTGAGCTGATTTTTTATGCTTTCAGATTCTAAGTACAAACAAGTAATTACAGTTTCAAATTTCTAGAAAACTAGATCTAAATGCAAGTGCAAAATGATGCAAAATGACAAGCAAAAAGACCTAATTTGAGATGCAATTTTGATTCAATTTTTTGATGTAAATGAATGATCATGCAATGTTATGTAAACACTATGCAAAATTACTAAGATTTTTGAATTTTCTAGATTTTAAAGAATGCAAAAATGCAAACCTAAAACCCTAAATGAGATGCAACCTAATGCATATAAACAACCCTAAATGAGATGAAAATCAATGCAATGTAATGCAAAGTATTGCAAATCCTAGATCTATGGTTGAAATGGACTCCAAAAATAAAAGGTTATGATGCTCAAAAGTCGGGTTCACCAAAATGAAACATAGAAAAATAGGTTTTTTATCCCCCAATACATAATGAAGGATAATAGGGTTATGATGGACCTATATTTTTATTTTTCATTAGGAATTGAGATCCCCACAAAGAATTGACTAACAACCCTTAGGTGAATCAACTTAAAGTGAGAATCTTTAGATTTCCTTATGCTTGAGGATTGGGATTTTAGCCTGAACAACACTTTTGGCAGAAAAACTAAAAATAGAAAATCAACCTAATTATTCCAATTCAAACTTGAAACAACAATATAAAGCTCAATATTGAAAGAAATATAAAACTTATTGTAGATCTGTGAAGGGAAAAATTGTGTTTACTAGTCACTAAAAGTCACTTTCAGGAGGCTGATTGGGCTCATTCACCCATGGGAAAATGGGTCTTTTGTTATGGTTTTCAAAAAAAATTTAGTAGCCTTTGATACTGGTCTATAGCTTCTGATTTGTCTAGGTATAGTATCAAAAAGTCAAAAGTCAAATCTATAAGCGAGATTTTGTGATTTGACAACTTTGACAACTTTTGCAACTTTGACAAATTTTCCAATCTTGCACTTCAAGATATCTTCAATTCTTCTTCAACCTAAATCTATAACACAAACACAAGAGGGAAAAATTGTTTGTTTTGGTGAATGGGTGTTTGCCTTGGTCAAACCCCACTTGGGTAATTAAACCTTGAATTGAAATAAATAATCAAAGAAGGAATGATGAATGAACAATGCTATGTTACCACTTAAAAAACCCTTGGATAAACCTTTGAATGGAGATATTCAACTTGAATTAGATGGATTCAATGGATGTGGATCTTGATGCTTGAAATAATGCTGTGAATACTTGAACTTGATCTTGAAACCTGCATCACAATGTTAGCTCCAAAAAGCATGCATGATGCAAGAAGAATTTGACATGAAGATTAGATCTTGATTGTTGTAATAAATCTTTGATAATTCCGCTCTTGAATTATCTTGGTCATCAAATTTTCTATATGTTTTCTCACTTGAAAATTCTCATGAAGTTCTAGGTGAAACTTAGAAAATAACCTTGTATTTATAGGTATGTATCCTTAATTTCCCAAAATTCAAATATCACAAGCCAACATTGAAGTATGGATTTGGGGACCTTAAAATACTACCAAAAAAATATTTTAAATTTAGGTTCAAAGGCCTAGGGAGGACCCATTCACCAATGGGCGAATGGGTCCCAGGTCCCTATTCCTGGATCACACATTGCTCAAGGTAAAGTCTTATGTGTTGGCATAAAAAATGTCAGGTTTCCCCTTTAGAAAATGATTTATTAGGCTTGTAGATGTAAAATAGGGATTATTAAGGTATAATTGAGTCCAGTTTAATTAGGAGAGCCCAAACAAAGTGTGAAAATGAAAATGGATACATTTTCTTACACTACAATAATATTTTGGATATCCCCTCCTTAGGAGGTTCACTTATTAAACATATCCTAATAAATATGAAATTGAAGTCACTAAATTCTAAAATAATCATTCATTAGTGTTGATTAACATAAATTTACTAATCATTTTCACCATGGTAAGTTGGTCTTGCTCCCTTTCTATCTTCTTTCATATTTGGAGAATGGGATTTAGGATTTCAAATAGAGTCACAACAATCCATTTTTACATGAGGGTTTGATGCTTTTGATTGTGGAGCATATAAAAGCTAGATATGTTATTATGTCCCCTGTTCCTAGTAAGCCCAACAATTCCAATAAGAAGGCTAAGAAGAGAGGGAAATGTCAGTCGAAGGAGGAGGAAGATGATGTTGAAATAGAATTTGAGGATGAATCTTCATCTTGGTCAGATGGTTACCATAGAGACTTGGATTATATCCCATCTGCTGGGTTTAAGAAAAGATCTGTGAAAAAGGATAAACCCTCTTTCTCACATGCAAAATGAAAAATTATGGTTGATTGTGAAGAGGATTTTATGGAGGGAAAAGGAAGCAGAAGGAAGACTTCAAAATAGGTGTCGATGAGTGTTTGAGTTTCCCATGATGTGGTGGAAAACTCGTAGGAGGGAATTGGGGTTAACAAGGTTTATGAGGTGGTGGAAATTATTAATGAGGAGAATATTTAGGAGTATGGTGGTGATGGGAGGGTCCCAACTAATGGGGAGATGAATAATTTTGTTGATTTGGAGGAGTCCCCTACAATGTCAGCTTCTAAAGAAAAAGGAAAAGAATAGGTTGTTTCGCCTGATGGTTTCTAGGAAGAAGACCCTTCGATGAGCTCTCATCAGGGGAGGGGTTTGTATTGGGGTGCGATGGATTTTACTTAGGCTTCAGGTCTAGTAAAGGAAGGGGAATATGTCTTTTTTAATCTACTCATGTGGCTTGTTCAAGAGGTCTAGGACCTCCATGGTAAGTATGATACGATAGCTCACTACAACATCTCTACCCTAAGAAGTTTAAGGGAGGACTCTTTTTTTAGTATGGTTAGGTCATTGAATTCTAATCTTGGCCTAATAGTGGAGGATGTTGCTAATATGAAAAGAGATCATGTTCCAAGGCTTTCCACTTTGGAAGGGAATTCCTTACAGATGTGTATAGATCTCAATGCTTTGATTAATCTCAGCAAGGATTCGCTTGAAACCTCTGCTGAAGGTTTAGTGTTTCTGAATGAAAAATCAAGAGAATGGACTGGTAAATCCCTATTCAATGATCTAGTGAAGTAGGTTGGTGGTGAGGAAACTGAGATGGGTAATTAGGCAGCTGATTTAGGACTAGGCTGATTGTCCATACTCACAGCAAAAAAAAGAAGAATAATGTGGTGCCAATGCAAGATGTCAAAGAAATGATGGAGATGCATGAGAAGGTGATAACAAAGGATATGGAAGTAGCAAGGATGTTAAAAAAAACTTCTTTAGTCATTGCTTTGTTGTATTTTTTTTTATCTTGTGGCTTACTGTTTGCCTTATGCTAATGGTTAGTTGATTGTTGTTTAATCAACCAAGTTTTTTGGTGGGGAAGCTTAATTTGTTTATCTTTGTGTTTCCTTTTCTTTTATACAGGGTTTTATGGCCCCTTCAAGCCCCATTTTACGGTAATCAAAAACATAAATTTACTAAAGTAAAATTCATTTATAATAATAATCTAGTTAGCATAAAATTAGAGATTATTGTTTTTGTATTGTTGATGTTTTGACAATCTACAAATGCATTTTTAGGGAAAAAAATAATTTCATAATGAATGAATAAAAAAATAACATAATATAAGGAGATTATTGTAGAGTGCAATCCTCTTAAAAAATATAACAAGCTATTACAAGTGTTATCTAAAGATTTAGATTAAATTGTAGGTGTTGGGTTCAAATGTAGATGCATTGTTGTCTAATAAAATTGCATTATCATTTAATAGTTGTAGTTCCATCTAGAGTTGAAAGGAAACTATTCTAGTGATAGGGGATAACATAGGAACTAAAATTTTATACTATGGAGAAAGGAATACATATTTTCATAAACAATTAATTTAGAGAAACAAATTTTATCCTTTATAAAGATTAAGGAAAATAAAGATACAAAGAGATAGAAAACCTTTAGATGTGATATCGAACCCAAGAATGATTAAAAGTGTTAGGCATGTGCAAAAATACGAGGGACCAAAATATGGCCACAACCACTTTTTGGTCCATCAAAGAGAAAATATTAGTGAATTATAATGCACTCACATTATGGATAGGTAGTGATTGATCCTAGGTTAGTCACTACTAAGCTATAACACCCTTGCATTTAATACTCTATATTTAAAAATAAAAAAAGAATATATGTCAAGCTTATTTGAGCCTGGTCCCATTTCTTCTAACACCTTAATGTGGGTGAGAAAAAGTGTGAGCATGTTTTTGAACTCTTTGAGTGTATTCAAGATAACACATTGTGATCATGATATGCACATGATTGAGGAGGTAAGGTTTTTAGGTTTTTAGTGGTTTAAATAAAATTTTCTTATTATTTAATTTGATTCATTTTTTTAAAATTTTAAGAATTCAAAAGACTTAAAAACCCCCAAACACTAATTCACCAAATAATGTGGAGGGAATTCCCATCAAAGAGAAAGCATAACCTAACCCTCTTGAAACTCCTCCATCAATTACTAGACCTCCTCATGACACATAAGATAAATTATTAGGTCAAATTAAAACCAACAAAAATGAACTCCAAAAATTGATTGATATATTGAAAAATCATAATTTAATTACTTCACATTAGAGAGCCCTTGTGACATCATTGGAATCTATTATTTCTTATATAAATTATATTAATGATCAAACAAACATATGGTCCAATCATAGGGAGAAAACACGATAATTGTGCTCTACAAAATTATCATATAAACAAGTAAAATAGAAAAGAAATTAAAATCAAATTTGTGTGTATTGTTTATTGATATGAGAACTAATGCAACCTTCATGGAGGTTACAAGTGAAAGGAAACTTTTTGTCATCTAATGACAATTTCCACATAACCCAAAAGAAAAATTGTAGACATGTAAAAATGCCTTAACACATATCACACATCCTGAATCGCATTTTTCCATCATTGGCATCATTTTCATTCACATCCTTACATTTGATTTCATTTGCATCCTTAATCCTCGATTAACACCATTTTCACCAATTAACCTTATTTCTCTCTATTGATTAAATGATCCTGAATTATTTAAATAATTCATCCATTTCATCATTAATAATTCCCCTTGTCACCCTAATTGAATAATTCCTAATTATTTAATTACAATCATCTATTTCTTCTAATCCCACATGGTTATAATCTTGATTATTTAATTATCCTACCCTTTGACCTTCTTGTCACATGAATTAAAATTCCTAATTATTTAATTATCCTATTTTCCCTCCACAAAACATATTCCCATGGAATATTCTATTTCAAAATATCTCAACCAACTTGTCTCAACCATTTATAGCCCTTGATCTTGAAATCAATTCTCATCCCTTGATCCTAAATATCTCAACCATTTTCCTAAAATGGTGGGGAAAGGTTGAGTTCTAATTGATCTCCTCCTATCTTCCTTGATTCACTCTCCTTTGTGGGTTTTTTGATCAATCTCAACCCTTCTTTGTGGGGTTTATAACTCAATCTCATCCATTGATCCAATTTATTCAAATCTATAAAAGAACCCACACCCCTCTCATAATTCATCTAAAGAATTCATCAAGAGATCATGTCCAATTGATTCCTGAAAAAATTAAGCATTCAATATTGCATTCTAGGTCATCATATCAAGCTTTTGCAATCATGGAGGCTTTGTGTTGAAAGAAAATCCAACATATCAAATCAAAACAAATGCACTCCACCATGGGATGGTAAGATTGTGTAGTTTGAATTTATTTGTGTTTCAATTTGATTGAGATAAATTTTTAATTTGAATTCATAGCTATGGAAATTGTATTTCATGAGTAGGTGGGTTCTAATCCTTTTTTGGTTTCATTTTTATTTAATTCATTGATCTAATCCATGTCCATATTTCCCCCTTACATTAATTAACACACCCAGTAGGACCTAGGCCCTTTAATCTAGCATTTTCATCAAGTTTTGTGATCAGTTGCAGGTTCTAGGTTGTTGTCATTTTTTGCAGGGGTCACTTTCGTCAATTGGGTTGCTATCGTTCTAAAATCCATGCGTGGTCATCTCTTTTTTTTATCGCTATTGTATCAATTTGGCCACAACCATTCTAGGTTTTTGACAATTTAACAGAGGTTTTCATTTTGTGCAGGAACATAGTTGTAGTCATCCTAGAACTAGGTCACTATTGTCCCATTTTTCTACCATGGTCGTTCTATTTCTTGGATGCTATCGTTAGAATTGGTTGTTATTGTATTTTCTATTTGTAGGTTTTCTAACTATGTTTTGTGTGACTATCAAGGAAGAACCACTATTGTCTATAACAAAACCACTATCATCCCATTTAGCATACACTATTGTTTGACAAAGCCATAATCATCTCAAGAGCAGAGCCATTGTTGTAGGTAACTATGCCATTGTACTATTTTTAGATTCTATGAATAACTTTCAATCTTTTTGGGATTTCGATTTACCTAACCCTAACCCTAACTCAATCATTTTTTCCTGTGATTTGATTTTATCTAACTTGTTTGGTGCAACTCTTGTAGGGTGAAGAAAATATTTCATAAAATTATAATCATTTGCTTGTAGGGGTAACGAATAGTTGAAGACATCCAAGATCAAACTACTAAAAATTTGCTTGCAGACCCTTCTTCAAGATTAATTTTATTTTGAAACATTTTTATGTGTGTTTGATGTCTTAAACATTTGTTTTGTTGCTTTAAAACATGAATTACCTAGATAGATAATACATCATTTTGGGCTTAAGAATCAAATTGTGATGAATTTTCCTTAGTGTTTTATGTGATTGGAAAACCGGGTGCATATCCTCTCCCCTCACATCATTTTACAATCTTGGGTGTAAGAGAAACAACTTGGGTTTTGCACTTTTTGGTCACCAAAGGCATTTTGATATGTATCCTCTCCCCTTGCATCATTTGATGATCTTAGGTGTAAGAGAAATATCAAAACACTAAGCCTTTATTTTTTCTAGAGAGGGCCTACCTTTGAGATACATCAAACAATGGATAACTCAGGTGACTTTCAAGCACATTTATTGGTGGGCTATATGAAGTATGTGAAAATGAAAGTAAGTAGCATAAGTCCATTGATGACTATCTTGTGGGCATACTCTCATGCAAACAAATGGGTCACTTAGGGGGAGCTAGAGACTTTAGTGTCTCTTGTATAAAGTATACCCAGTGGTGTTCATTGTGTCATTAAATACTTGTGTTTTAGAGGCCATCCAAGTTTTTCAAAATGTTTCTTCAAAGTAGTGCATTGGAATAGCACCATTCCGAGAAGTTACTTACCACATCCGGTCTATAGTTGAGGCATAAGGATTAAGATTTAATTCTCTTTTATAAAGACAGAGAAGTAAGGTGGTACATGACCTTGTTGTGTCCTATTTTACCCCTCTATAGATATTGTGGATTACATCACTCTTTTTGGAGTGAGGTAAGCCTACACAAAGAATTGTACCTATACTCCTTAGGATGTAATTGATTGATCTTGTTCAATCTATACCAATGGATATTATGAAAGAAGGTTCAAGAAATATCCCCCTTTCCCATTGATTCATTTGTTTTCATACCTTTGATTGCTATTTTGTATCACTTTCTATTAAACACATCCCCTAAACATCAAATCAAAAACATTCAAACTAGCAAACTTATTGAAAATGATCTCTAAAATGAAAACTATAAAAAACTAGGTCACTACTATGAGTTTTACTACTTCTATTATAGAATCTTACCCCAATTGTCCTAATTTATAATCACTAATATGCATCCAATCACTATTGTCATTTTTGTTTTACCAATCACTAAATTACATAGAGCTCGCTATTGTCAAAACTATTATAGTTGTTCCTTGAATAAAACCACTATTGTCATAATTTCTATGACGGTTGTCCTAGACAATAGTCGCTATTGTCCTAATTTCTTGTTTGTCTCATAATTGGTTATAAACTAGTTTCAAACATTTGGAAGAACACCTTACATAGTTGTTAGAAATATTGTCATCATTAGACCTACACTTTTACACCTTCACCTTACACAATAAAAAATCACCATATTACACTTCAAACTTTCCCTACATAGGGTTTGTAACTATCACCTTTTGGAAAAAAACAACAAAATAAGACTTGCATCGCACCTTATCACCAATCTTAGACATCCTTTTACAACATTGACATCAAATATTAGCCTTTGTAATTACATTGAAAATGAGATATCAAATCCTATCATCTTGCTAGTATCTCTATAAGCACAACATATCCTCTAGTAGTCTTGTCAAAATTTAGTGGATATCATCCTTCCCTAGGATTCTTGACTATTAGCATCCACCTTTTCTTGTAGCTTGCAAACTAAGTTCAAGTGAAGAAATCAACATATCCTCCATCACCATCCTCGAGACATAGCAAATATCAAACCAAATCTTGTTTATATTGGGTTCCTAAACTAGTATCTGTTGCCTAAATTTTCACCCTCTGGCTCAATCAGGCAAAGCAAATCATGTTAACAGGCTCCAGAAGGCCAAATGAAGTATTCGGCCTAGGGAAAAGGTCATGAATCTGATGCTAGGTCACGGGGAACTCAGTGAAGAAGCTTGCCTTGTTCTGGTTCAACATGAAAATCTTCTAAGGACAGAGTTGCCAAGACCCTAGGATTGTTTCGGCAATCATAGGTCTTCTGCATTCTTCATTCGGCAGGATGGTTCTATTGTTTTGGCAACCATGGAGGCTTCTATCGATGTATGTCTTAGCTATCAGGGTTGCATCTTACCGATCTCAACATGTCTCCCCGACTATGTATATGGTTTTCTTTCGGCATGAGTTCACTTTTGTCTCATCGATCAGCGGCGGATGGATGTGCTCATCGGTGTAGGTTGGGGCGATTGCCATAAGGTCTCGGTGAGTGACCTTCGGTCTCGCCAATGGAAAATAATGAAGGACCCTTGTCGGCGTAACAATTACCTTGTCTCGGAGACTTAGAATGCATTGAGACCTTTCGGTGTAGCAAATGCAGTCTATGTGAGGTCTCCCCAACAGATCGAAGCTACAACGACACACTTGGGATAGGTAGATTCATAGGTGGGAGATACATTATGTCTCAGCGACTCGAGAAGTGGTTGAGGTCTTTCTAATAACAGGGTGTGTTCTATATGATGTCTTGCCGATGGTGGAACGTCACAGCGATGGAAAATGGATGGACTTGTTGGTAAGATAAAGCATGTGTCTCGGTGAAATATTTTGCCAAGATGAAGAGGTTATGTTGACACCAAGGGAAAGCAAACGCATCACTGGGCAGGATGGAGGCTATCGCCATAAGGTCTGGCCGATAGAAAGAATCTCCCCAATGCAAAGGAAGAGGGCCCTCGGTATGACTAAGGGATCTCGCTGAGATGTCTCAGCGATTACACAAGATCCCCCCGAAATGAAATGGAGCTCAACAAGAGTCATAGAGCTCGATATAGAGTCTCGGTGAACAGAGACAGTCTTTCCAATCGCAAGGAGGCCCCACCAAAACATGAAAGGGCTCGCCACCAGTTGAAGATGTCACCCGAAGGTCCTACTGACAACGGGAAGTCCTAGCGGCATACCAGGTGTTATCGCCAGGAGTCTTGCCGAACAGTGAAGCCTTCAGAATGAAAAAAGAGTTTGCCGAAGGAAAGGGAAGTCTACAAGAGATCTCAACGAATGGAGGGTGTCTCAGCGACAAAAGTAGATATCGGTATGACTATGGGGCATCGCCATGAGGTCCTACCGACTTGATAAAGTTTCAACGAAAGGAATGCGGAGCTCGGTAGAGTGGCGCGTGTTTGGGGTGACCTCAATCAACTCCCGCCGAAGATGAAGAGCGTTCGGGGTGATGTTTTGCCTTCGGTAAAACATATCACTGACACACGGATGTCTTGCGACTGCAAAGGAGCTCGCCATGAGACAAAACCATCGGGGTGAGATCTTGTTGACTCGATAAGGTCTCACCGAAAAGCTGAAGGAGCTCGAACTCGAAGGAGAAGAGAAGGCTCGGGGTAAATAAAATGAGCTCACCATAAGCTCTCACCGATTGTTCTATGATATGGCGATAGTTGCAGAGGCATCTAATCGCATTGGTGAGACACTTTCAGTGTCTCATCAAGATGTGATTCAATAGAAGACAACCTGATATGACTGTGGGGATTTCGACAGGATGTTTTACCGACCACGGGTGGTCTCAGTGACAGAAAGGGATCTCCACATGACTCGTCAACCCACTGATCTCTTGGTGATAAACGGTATCTTGCCGATGGCTCCAGTAGCATCGGTATGATCTTTTGGGCTCACTGGGAGCTCTCAGCGATGACTCCATGTTTTTCTGATGCTTGCGAAAAGGTTTAACTGCATCGGGGAGACACGATTAGTGTCTCACCGATATGCGGTTCAACAGGGGAAGTTCTAACCACTCGAAGGAGCTGCGTGGAGTTCACTCAACCAATCATAGAAATCTGAAGGTAAACTATGGTAGTCTAAAGAACATCAATAGGATGAAGGGCAACGTGTATCTATTGTAGGCTCAGAGCATTCAAGGTGTAGCCGAAGTAGCTCAAACAGACACGATGGATCAAATGAATGCGGTATCTGCAAAATATCAGAAGGCTTCTACGAGGGTAACTCTTCACTGACACACACAATAGAGACATGCAGGCTTCAACATTAACTTCATCCAAAAGATCTGAGGGTAGATCTTTCTGAGCTCTGATATTTTTGTAAACCCTAATGGGCTGGTACACAGTCTGTATATAAGGCATTTTTTTCCTTTTTGTAGATAGTTCAAATTATGTATTCAAGGGAGTTAGTGATTTTTTCGTCAATCCTTTCTCAATTAGTGTATGTTTCTATAACTCAACTAAAATTTTGGAATGCAAAACAGAGTTCATCTTGAAAACAAGTATTAATGCCCGTACCACTCTCATTTTTTGTATGTTAGCTTATGTATGTATTTCTTTAACAGTGTTTTACCAAATTCACATTCATACCACTTAGTTGTGAAGATAGTTCCTTCCTTCTCGAGATATGTATGTGGATCAAGCCTGCCAAGAGTGATGCATAAAGCTGAATGAGGTGATGTTGAGTAGGTGAAACAACAACAGTCTAGTTTTCTTCAGGGTGTTTCATCTTGTTTTCATTTTTTGATTTCTCATTAATTCGGTGTATCACCATAGAGTTAGTTTTACTTTCAATATATTCTCTTTCTCCTTTTCCCTTCAGAGAATCAGTAGTTTAGGCGATACCCAAAGGAAGCCAGCCTTCTCCAGAGGTTTATTTCAATCATAGGTGACCCACAGCCTTGAGATGATCCCATGTTGCTCTAGAAAGCTCAGTTTTTATCAACTTTGCATAGGGTGCAATTCTAGGTGACAACAGTATCATATCAAAAATAATCCAAAATCCACTCACACTCTCTTCATAGGGTTGAGCATCCACAAACATAGCGTCCTTTATAAAAAATCATCAAAAATTTTCTCATCTCATTATCATAGGGTTGGACCTCAAAATATCATCATTCCTAAATATCCAAGAATCCCATATAAAACTTGATCATCAAATGATACCAAAATCCACATCAATCAATCAAAATCCTTTTTACAAAAGGTTTTTAAACTTTCTCTTTGTACGCCATTTCACCAATCAAATTTTCAAATTGCAACATCACTATCCCTTCATATATTGCAATTTCCCATTCACCAAGATCTATTGGGATTAGTTATGAAAACAACAAGGTCACAACATAGAAAGAAAATGGAAGCTAAGAAAAGTAGCTTAGGTGGACCTAGTACCACCAATGTGGAAGCTTCTACTTCCCAACCTTGGAGTTTTGATCCTAATGCAGCTACAACTTTTTCAACCCCTCAAGCAAAAAAAGCAACATTTAGAGCTCAACCTTTGAGTGAACAAGATATGTAACTTCAACATCAAGAAATGCTTACTAGATATCAAGATCAACCTCCTAGTCTCTGTGATGTGGTCATTGAAGAACATGATAGTGATGAAAAAATCTTAGAGTACTCTCAAGATCCTAAAGTGAAAAAACTAGTTGAAAAAGTACTTAGATAATATCCTAACACATACTTTTTGAAATTTGCACAACATGGTGCCAAGTTTCTCACAAAATTTAATGTTGATTCTCTTAAAGACCCATCCCTCATCCACATGGATGATCAATAAATTGTTAGGCAAGTCCCAAAACAAATGGTGGAACCAAGGATACCTACTATCTTTTTGAAAAAAAAAACACCTCTCAATGATCAAACTTACAAACAATAAGGGGAGAATCCATTATATATAGCTCCATCACAACTAGAAAAAGAATTGGCTACTCAATAAGGTTAAGGGAATCTAAACACCATGGCAGCTCAAAATATTCCTCCATAATCAAAACCCTTTTCCACACCACTTGAAACACAAAATGTGGCAACTAATACATGGAGACCTAATATTTCAATAAATCTATATGATGCATATTTGAACTTTAATCCATGAAAACAAGACCTTGATGTCAACATGAATTTTTTTTGTAACTTACCACCTACACAACAACAATATGCAACAAATCAACAAACTAGCATCCCCCTACAACAACAACTACATGATAACATTCCACCTCAAGCACAAAAAATGGCCTCACCTATTTACACAACACAACAACCACTTGCATACCAACAAAAACCACTTGTACCTCAAGACCAAATCATGTACCAACCAAATACACAAGGAAAAAAAGAAACACAATACATGCAACAACAATCATACTATGATCCTTCAAACTAGAAATGTCAATATGCATTTTCATCAAGTCAAAACCCTCAACAAAAAACTTTCATTCCACCACCACAAAACACCCATCCTCAAAATCAAACACCTGATCCCCATCATAAAACATTGGTACACAAAAAACTCCTAATTAGCAACAACAAACATATACACATCAACAAACACCACAAAAAAATCTACCTCCTCAACAAAAAATTCCTCCACAAAAATTCCACTTCCTCCACAACATCAAAACCTCACTCAACAACACCAAACCTACACATCACAACAAAAAAATACTAATCCACAATACCAAAATCTTAGTCCACAAGGTCAAACCATCAATCAACAATATACACACATCATTCCGCAAGGACTTTATCCTTCATTCTACACATCCCAAGGGCCTTCCAACACAAAAAACCCGTAACATAACTTACAATACATGGTGGGAGAACAAGGTTATCGTGTTCCTAATCCTCAAATAAACACACCTAGTGGTGACTTAACCTTACAAATTGAAAGTCTTAACAAAAGGATATCTGATATTCAGCTTAAAAAAAAAAAAAAAGCTATGCACTACAAGATATATGTCCACATCCCTTTGATCATAAGACTTGTAGAGCTTATTGAGTTGGAAGAAATAAGAAAGAAAGCAATGCATAATTTATAGTTTCATCAAGCACAACTGAAGAAAACATTTGAAAAAAGAGCAGTTCCAAGAGTTTTCAATGAAGGATATTTAGTTCTAAAATGGGATGAGTTGAAAAGTAGGCTTGAAAAGAACACCAAATTTGATGTCATGGGTAGTGGTCCTTTCATGATCACAGGTTGTAAGATTCACAATGATTTTCAACTGTCCAAACTTGATGGAGAAGAATTGCCAATCCCAGTTAATGGGATTCTCCTCAAGCATTGCTATTGAGGTATTGATCTATAACTGTATCATATTAGGATAGGTTTTCTAGCTCAATAAGTGTTGTTGCACAATTTATTATCCTATTAGAGGAATTTTGAGTATTTTCCTTTCAAATAAGTGTTGATGCACAACTAGTTTTTCCCTTTTAGAGGACTGTTTGGGTATAGTTTTAGGTTTCTTGGTCTTAGGTTTTTGTTAGTTCATATGTCTTTCAACTATCCCATCAGTTTTCTAAGTTCTTTTCAAGCCTAAATGACTCTATTACCCAATGGATGTGCAAGGCTACTAGTATTATTGGCTTTAGTGGGAAAAACACCCCCGAAGGTCGCCAAGAATGTAGCCAATTTTTATGTTTTGATCAATAATTTAAAACATTTGTTGTTTTAATATTTTTGGCCTTAAAATAATTATTCCTTAGAAAAGGCATTTATCTTTCACCACTACTTAAGTTGAGGAATGAAAAAAGGCTTTTTAAAGCTCATCTCTTTTCCCACACTAAAAATGTAAAAAATGAACTTTCTATGCCAAAAGCAAGGAGAGACTTATGTTGCATGAAAATCAAACAAAAAAGTTTTCCATGTTGCATGTGAAGAAGAGAGAAAATAAGCAAAGTTTCATTTTTCCAAACTCAATTTCTTGTTTCAACACTTCTAGAGTTTCTTTGTTCTTTAGGATCTTCTTCCTGCTTGCAAGTTTCAATGGGACCATTAAGAGCTTCAGATCATGGAAGTTCATTGCAGATTAAACTAGACATTAGAGCATCTTTATTATGGATGAAAAATTTCTCATGTATTCAAAGGAATGCTCTGCATGTAAGCCACATAGTGTTCATTTACAAGGTATGCATGTTTCCTTTAAGTTGATGGTTTTCTTTTATGTTGCATGGTGTGTGTTACACCCCACCTTAGATCCCTAAAATTACTTTTCACTTTATGGTAATTATTTCGATGAATCATGAGATTGTGAAACCTTGAAAATTATATATTATGATGGAATTATGCAATTTTATGTTATTTCTTTCAATGGAATGATGATGGTTACTTGATACTATGAATTTGATGAAATACTATGAGATAATTTTATTCCTTTAAAATAAATGATTAATAAAAATGCTATGATATGATGTTTGATGTAATGGTTTTTGGATAATTACTCTTTGTTTCCTAAGTAGAAATGCAAGAATGATTGGAGAACCTCCAGAAAGAGAGGGGGAGTATCACCTGGGAGAAGGGTAAAGTTAAGTCACTAGCAATGCAATATGAGTCTCTTATCACCTTGAAGATTAGGGTTTTGGATACCATTATTTCTTTATAAGACTACGGTTTCTAGATTGTGTCTCGAGTAAGTTTTACCTTCCCTATATAACCTAGATATCCTTGTGATGGATTCAATTACTTATTTACTAAGTTATACATTAAGCATCTTACATATTATATGCAAAGATATGATTGTTTATACATCAAAGCATGTATGTGCTTATATGAAATATACGTACATGTCTATATTGAATACACGTTAGTGTATATATATATATATATATATTCACATAAGCGTATGTATATCTTGATACTAGACCAATCGAGGAAATATGTTGTATTATATGAGAAGATTATAATTAATTGCTAACTAGCAATAGCATACTTATAAAAGTGTGATAACAACTAAATGTTTTTGTGGGTGTCAATATATGTGGAATGTTGTTTAATTCCAATAAAGTGGCATTTAATATTTTAACTATCACCTTGAGTTTTGCCACCATATAATGACTAAAATGTCTTAATACTTTTTTAAAGTATGGGAGTCATTTGGAAATGCTCATTGGTTAAATTAGACACAGAAGTTTGTGGATTTAGCTCAACTCGTAAATGAGGTGCACTTTTTGTATTTGAAATGGAATTAATATTCATTTCCTTTTCCAATGTAAGCCTTGTAAGTTGTGACATAATGTTATATATGGAAGAAGTGTTATAATATTTTAAATTGCTAATATAAAGCCATTTAAGGCCATGATCATCATGCCACGAAGGCAGTGTAAATATAAATTGGAGGTAACTCAAACTTAATCACATAAAGCTCGTCATTTTCACTGTGATGGAAGGAGATAACTATTTTTGTAACTAACTCTTGGAAGATAAAATGGATAGTATTATTGGATGAGGGGGAAGGGGCTCGACAACATTTTTTAGGGGGGAGTTCTTGGCTTGTTCATAGAGATTAGCTTAGCAAGAAATGAGATTTTTTTTTCAAAATATTCTTGTGATAGTAAGGAAATGAGCTAATGGGGAAATAATCTTAGGACCCATTCCTTCTATGCTGAAAATATAATAGTTTAGGAGATGAATCCTCTTGGAGAGAGTCAAGGAGGATAGAAACAAGAATGCGAATGAGGAAAGAGAAAATGGCTAGTAGTCTTTGAGCGATTGGTTCAAAACTGGCCATGCAAGCTAAATAACCAATAGTTAGTTGAAAGGACATTTATCTTTTTTTCTCTTTACAATGGTTATAGTCTATTTCATTATATGGACCCATTTGGTTTTCGATGATTTATTAAAACCAGTCTAGGGTAGCTTTATCTAAGATTTTCCTCATGCAAGGACCCTTAATTGTTTCTTTGAATCACCCATGCTATGATAAATTCATATTGAATGGCTTCTAGAAGGAATAGCTTCCATGAAAACTATCATTTAATAAAATGAGCTTATCTTGGTTCTTAAAAGGTATGGTTTGGTTTTCTTTAAGGTTGTTTTTTTGTCGCATAGGAGTTGTAAATTAAGAACCTAAATAAACCCATGGTAAGCAAATATCAACCATAGTTTCTTTGTGGCTATTTAACCAAGTTGCGATCCTAAGAGTAAAATAAAGTTACATGCTAGTCTAAGTATAGGTAAGTCTCCTTTCCTTAATCAATGCACCAATACAATTGTTACTAGCATGAATATTAGAACTAGTGATAGAGTTGATCATTATAAATGAGTGCGCATGTAGTTGTATTTAAGTATATACTTCTCCAAGTTGAGATAGGTCAATTTTGAATAGTTGGAAAGATTTATAATACCTGAGAGCATTTCGAGAAAAAAAAAAATATTTCAAACCCTCCTTCGAATAGATATGCCTTGGATTGCTTTATGAAAACTAACATTGTTTAAATGAGTCTCTTTACTCCTTTAAGGAAATGGTCTATTATATTTTTCCAATCATCAAACATAATTTGAATACAAAGGTTTCACATTTAGAGTTCTCAAAGGGAACCATGTTAAGATCACTGGTGAAATGTATAGTTATCCTTTTTTTACATGCATTAACTATTTGTGGGGAAAACTATCTTAATACACCTTTTATTGAAAAGTCCCATGTGGGGTTATTGTGAGTGATGTTCTTATTACTTTTCCATAACTGGTCAAGCCACTTTTTATGCTTTTGTCAAAAAAGAATGATTGGAGTCCTAGTACTAAGAGTATACACTCTCTAAATGAGTACACATCAAACTAGAGGTAGTCGCCAAGTCCAAAAAGTTACAGTGTGGGTAAGTGCACCAATATGTGACATAATTTTGATGCCAAATTAGAGAAATTTTCAAAAAAAATCCAAATTGAGCATTTCACACTTGCCAAATGAAAAAGCAAATTAAAACCCCAAAAAGAATTTCAAACCTGATTTTCATTTCAACTTGTGGCTTGGCTTGGAGGATTTGAGGTCTGCAACTCACTCACCAAATCTCATCCATTTTTTGCACTCTTAGCTTGCAATTCTTCAAGAGGATGCTGCCAACATGTCAAAGAGGTCAAAGATTGTGAAGAAGTATGTATTTTTATTGTTTTTATTTCAAATTTGATTTTGAATGTAGATTGAAATAGGTTTTTTAATAAAACTTTGTTCTAATTCTCAAGGAATGAATCTCCACCTCCAAACATTGAGAATTCACAATCACCCCCTCACGAAGAGCCTCCTATACAAGAAAAATCTAAAACCCTTCCATCAATTCATAGGCATCCTCAAGGAACACAAGAAAATATCCTAAATAAAATTGAAAACAATAAAAGAGACATTGAACAATTAATTGGAAGATTAACTGAGCATGCTGAAACCCTCCCTTATAGGAGAGGGATTTCCAAATCATTGAAGTCAATTGTATCTCATGTAGGAGAAATGAGCGAGAAAATAAATTTGTGGTCAAATAAGAGGCATAAGATGAGATAATTTTATGCTAGTGGTTTGTCATATGCAGATGTGAAAAAAACAAAAATATTGCAAAGCAAACTTGTGTGCCCTATTTACAAACCCAAGAACCAATGTACCTTTGTCTCATGCATGCAGGAGGTTCCCCATTCATTGGTTCCATCACAAATTAATTAAAAATAAATTTTGGGAGCGACGACAGATGGTATTTGAACAACCTCCATGCAATAATCATGAGGTACCACAATAATTTTTGATGAAACTCTATTGTGAGTTTTTCCTCAATAAGATACCAATTTTTTTTGACATCTTAGACTTTTAGGGTAGAGGTGGGGGTTCCACACATGATAGAATTGTTGCATGACGTAATCCACAGTTGGCACCGAGAACCTTGGCCAAACCCATGGTGGAGCATGTCATCGTTCCTTCCATTGTTAAGGACAATGTAGAGGTCGACACACTAGAGTCTATTACCTCTCTCACCCAAACCATTATACAGTGTGTGAGGCCTCTAGTAGAGCTTGATGTAGAGGAGACGTGTAAGCCCTGAACTCCACCCCACCATTGTGGTGCTTGTGGTGTTGTTTGCATGTACAATTATCAAAGTGCTGGAGATGTAGCTACATAACATACATCAATTGCAGATGTGATGGCTATGATAGATGAATTGCTGAATAATACATACGACATTGATACTCAAGTAAAATTCAACAAGTTCATTTAATTTTCTTTATTAAATTATATTTTGAAATTTAAGAATAACTAAATTTGTAGAATTTCAATATGATAAAATTTTAGGGTCAAAGTGTTCATGAGATGTGCTCCATTCCTATATACCCTTTTTCATTCTCGACATTGAGTCCATAGGTATGCAACTAGTGTTAAAGATATTATTATTGTATTTGAATAGTTGAATGTTATATTTGAATGTTTGTCTCATAACATGCTTTGGGTGTCAAACAGTTTCCTGGTGGACCTTCGACCTCCACACCTCACAATTCATTTCCTCAAACAACTTACAGTTAGGTAGCCTTTATTCATTGATGGTGTTGTAAAATAATGGTAGCTAGTTTTCATAATTTTGCATATACAAATCTAAAAAATTGATGAGAAACACAAAAATTGCATGTGTATTCCTTGATTGTGTCACATTATCTTTTCCTAATTCACTTTTTGTTCCTTTATTCCTTCCTAATCCCATTCCATTAACGTTTAATAGTTCACCCTATTTTTCATGATCCACTCCTAGCCCATCCCACTAATATCTTCTAGTCCATCCTTTGTGTCATTATTCCCTTCTACTCCCATCTTATTGTATCCATTATTATTTCACCCTAGATGTTCCATGATCCCCTATGTTCCACCCTATGTTTCTTTATCCATTCTATGTTATACCATCTTTATCCATGTTTCATTCTAGATAAATCTTCTCCATTATTACTACACACAGGTCAAGTTCACACTTCATGTACTATAGTCAAACCCTAGACACCTCATATTTCACCCTATGTTGCATTATTCCCTACTAATCACATCCCATTAACCTCTAATTATCCACCCTATATTTTGTTATCCCATCTTAGCCCATCCCAAAAATCTATACTACTCCATCCTATGTTCCATTAACCCCTTATATTCCCATCCCATTACCTTCTCTTATTTCACCTTATGTTCCATTATCCCCTCTTGGTCTTGTCCCAAGTTATCTTTCCCTAATTCACCCTATGTTCCTTTATTCCCTCCTAATCCCATCCCATTAACCCCTAATAGTTCACACTATATTTTGTTATCCAATCCTAGCCCATTTCATTAATCTATTCTAGTCCATCCCATGTTCCATTATCACATTCAACTCCCATCCCATTGTACCCTCTATTATTTCACCATGTGTTCCATTATCCCCCGTTAGTCTTGTCGCTTTATCCATTCTATGCTATAGCACCTCCATCCAAATTTTATCTTAAATACATTGTTAGAAGAAATCTTTCCTTCCGCTCATTATTGACCAAAGTTGTCTTCTCCATTACTATTGCACACCTCAAAAACCAACTTCATGTGCTATAGTAAAACACAAGACATGTCCTAATTCATCATATGTTCCATTATCCCTTTGAAAGCTGCTAGTAACATAGTAATCCTCACTTCATTCATGTGAAATTTATTGTGGCATTATCACTATGTTGACAACATGTCCTCATTAACATTAGTTCATCAACATATTCAATTCAAATCTCAATGAGCACTAAAAATTTTCATTTGCAAGAGTTTGGACTATCCCAGTGGACTTAGTAATTTCACCATTCTATAAGCTATAAGCACTATACTGTAGTCTCAACCGAGGCCAACCATTTACTCTTTCATTTATGATAGTTATAAAGGGACTACCTGAACTTCTTTATATTATTGTTAGATATGTTGTTTCATTTGTAGTTGTTGACATCAGACATTCCTGGTGATGCTGGTGGCACGATGGACCGTGGAGTTGCTATAGCAATAACAAGTTCTTATCCATTGAGAGAGGTATGCAATAGATTAGTCGATTTGACATTATATTTGCTCTTTTATGGTCTATTATAGAAAGTTTTCATGATACTTTTATGTAGTTAAATTTCTATCTTGATGGTTGCTATAGGTGGGTGTCACTTCAGATCGTGGAGGTGGTAATGTTGTAAATGTGCATGATGACTATTTGTATGCAGTAAGTGACTATATTTTATTATATGTCATTCCATAATTCAATTTCTATGTATTACATCTATACTTTTTATTGTGTCAGATGCAACTCTAGAGGAGTCTAGAGAGGAGGTCTAGTGAGCATGTTCGAAAAACAAGAGAACCAACATGCACTCCATCCATCCAAATTTCTAAGGCAGTATGTGATCTTTTTCCTTCCCCTAGATGGAAATGATTGTATTTGGGTTGTTTGTTGTATGCCTATGTGGCATTTTGGAACATATGTTTTGTACTATCGATATACACATAACATTTTATGTCCATATGGCTCTTTTGTACTAAGCTTGTATGAATTTTTTGGATATATTGTATATACTTTTATCAATATATGTCATTGTATAGCCTTACGTATTTTTGATTAAAGAAAATCTTATTTTTCTACTGCGATTCTTAAATGATGTTATCATGTGTATTGTGTAAATTGAATGCTTGAATGTTGTAGGAATGGATTTTTCTTACATCTAATTCTTAACTAATTACTATTGATTGCTCAATAAGCTCCATCTAATGTGTTTTATGTAAATAAGCTCCATTCCTAGTGGTTTGTATCCTTTGCAATGCTTCAATTACTTGTGCCTCACTTATTCACATGTATGATTCACTTATTCACATGTATACTTCACGTATATTATGTGTATTCATGTGTATGATTCATGCTTCCAATGCATAGCAGCAAAAAAAATTTGGGGAAAAAATCAACAAACCAAAAGTATAAGAGTTCTTGAAAAAATCGAGAAAAAATTAGATTTTAAAAAACGTAAAAAATTGTAGAACAAGAGATAAAAACTATTTTTTTGAAATTGAAAGGTATTTCCATAACATAGAGATATAAAGAGCAAATAAAATAAATATTTTAACTAATGAATTGTAAAAAATAGATTTTTGTAGTTTATATTCATATCGTTGATTATATTGCATTGCACATCATTCAAACTCAAAGCATTACTTCACATTGCATAACTAATAACTAGACACTAATAGATGACAAAATTTCAATTACAATATAGTTTTTACAAAGTCAACCTAAGCAATTATGCAACTACTTCACATTGCATAACTAATAACTACGAGCAGCTGCCAATTGTATTTTCTTATCATGGCATTCTATGAACCAGATTTCTTTGATGTATTTTTTCAAATAGTTCATTGCCTTGTCTATGTTACCACATTTTTCATACATGTCTACCAAAGCATTTTGTCAAAAAGTTCACCGCCTTGTTTGTATGGATAAAATCCTAAAACAAGTGCTTTCAAACAAGCTATGGATGCTTGGAAAAAATCTATCAAAAGCATAATAGTAGGAAATAGCATAGACAAGGCAATGAACTATTTGAAAAAAATGCATCAAATAAATGTGGTGATGAAATGCCATGAAAAGCCATAGAAAAGGCAACGAACTATTATGCTGATTTTCTTGTGAAGAAAAACCATGAGACCATAGACAACCTAAGCAGTTATGCAATTACTTCACATTACATAACTAATAACTACAAGCAGCTAGCAATTGCATTTTCTTATCATGGAATTCTATGAGACCAGATTTCTTTGAGGTATGTTTTCAAATAGTTCACTGCCTTGTCTATGTTACCACATTTTTCATACATGTCTACCAAAGCATTTTTTCAAACAATTCATTGCCTTGTTTCTATGGCTAAAAGCCTAAAACAAGTGTTTTTGAACAAGCTATGGATACTTGGAAAAAATCTATCAAAAGCATAATAGTAAGCATCAACATAGACAAGGTAGTGAACTGTTTGAAAAAATGTATCAAATAAATATGGTGATGGAATGCCATGACAAGCCATAGACAATGCATTTTTTCAAAGAGTTCACTACCTTTTCTATGCAACCACATTTTTCATACATGTCTATCAAAGCATTATATCAAACAGTTCATTACCTTGCTGCTATGGCTAAAAACCTAAAACATGTTCTTTCGAACAAGCTATGGATGCTTGGAAAAAATATAGCAAAGCATAATAGAAAGCAATAGCATAGACAAGGCAATGAATTGCTTGAAAAAATGCCTCAAAGAAATGTGGTCTCATGGTGATGGAATGCCATGACAAGAAAATTGCTATGGATTGTAATTGCATTCCATCACCATGAGACCACATTTCTTTGAGGCACTTTTTCAAACAATTCACTGCCTTGTCTATGCTACCACATTTTTTGTACATGTTTACCAAAGCATTTTATCAAATAGTTCATTTCCTTGTTGCTATGGCTAAAAGCCTAAAACAGGTGCTTCCAAACAAGCTATGGATGCTTGGAAAAAATATATCAAAGCATAATAATAAGCAATAGCATAGACACGACAGTGAACTATTTGAAAAAATGCCTCAAAGAAATGTGGCCTCAATGTGCTTGTCATGGAATTCCATCACCAGGAGACCACATTTCTTTGAGGAATTTTTTTCAAACAGTTCACATCCTTGTCTATGCTACCATATTTTTCATACATGTCTACCAAAGCATTTTATCAATCAATTCACTGCCTTGCTGCTATGGCTAAAATTCTAAAATAGGTGCTTTCAAACAAGCTATGGATGCTTGGAAAAAATATATCAAAGCGTAATAGTAAGCAATAGCATAGACAAGGTAGTGAACTATTTGAAAAAATGCCTCAAAGAAATGTGGTCTCATGGTGATGGAATTCCATGACAAACAAATTCCCTAGATTTTCATGGCATGCCATCACCATGAGACCACATTTCTTTGAGGCATTTTTTCAAATAGTTTACTACCTTGTCTATGCTACCACATTTTTCATACATGTATACCAAAGAATTTTATCAAACAATTCATTGTCCTGCTACTATGGCTAAGAGTCTACAACAAGTGCTTTTGGACAAGTGATGGATGCTTGGAAAAAATATATCAAAGCATAATAGTAAGCAGTAGCATAGGAAAGGTAGTGAACTAGTTGAAAAAATGCCTCAAAGAAATGTGGTCTCATGGTGATGGAATTCCATGACAATCCATAGCAATTCGCTTGTCATGGCATTCCATCACACCATGAGACCACATTTCTTTGAGGCTTTTTTTCAAAAGTTCACTGTCTTGTCTATGCTACCAGATTTTTCATACATGTCTACCAAAGCATTTTATCAAATAGTTCACTGCCTTGCTGCTATGGCTAAAAGCCTAAAACAAGTGATTTCGAACAAGTTATGGATGCTTGGAAAAATATCTATCAAAGCATAATAGTAAGCAATAGCATAGAAAAGGTAGTGAGCTGGTTGAAAAATTGCCTCAAAGAAATATTGTCTCATGGTGATGGAATTCCATGAAAATACATAGCAATTTGATTTCCCTGGCATTCGTCATGCCATTCCATCACCATGAAACCACATTTCTTTGAGGCATATTTTCAAATAGTTCACTGCCTTGTCTATTGTCTCATGTTTTTCTTCACATGAAAATCAACATAATAGTATGCAACAAGCTAGATGGTCTAATGGTTTTTCTTCACATGAAAATAAATATATGACATCAAAACATATGTTATGGATATTGAATATCTGGATCCAATGTTTCACTAGTAGGCTAAGTTTTGCATCTCAACAAGGGTGCACTATTCGATGACAACAACTGTAGTTCAGACTTTTAAGGGATTCAGGTTATTAAACATAGCTCAAAGTGATTCGTCATGTTTAGGTGTGAAAGAGAACCATTCCTAGCATAAATGTACCCACTTGGATGCATTGGAATAGTTTGTTTGGTCACATGAGTTGCAAAATGAAAGTTGCACCACTTTGCAACTTTGCACTACTTTCAATTGACAACTTTTTCCCCAAGTGAAAATTTTCCACCATGGAAAAATGCCTCCAAGATAACAAAAACTAAGAGAGGCTATTGTAGAGGCGTCCAAGGTGATCTCATACCCTTAGATGAGAATTTTTTACGTATCACTGTGTCTGAGTAACAACATGTTGAATATTTCAACCATTTTGCACTTCAAACTCTTAAGGGATTCTACCAGTCGAACATAGCTCAAAGTGAGTTGGCATGTTAGGGTGTGAAAGAGGACCATTCTTAGTATAAATGTACCCACCTGGATGTGTCAGAATAGTTCTTTTGGTCACACAAGTTGTAGAACGAAAGTTGCCCCACTTTGCAACTTTCAACTACTTGCATTTGACAACTTTTTCCCCAAGCAAAATTTTTTCACCATGGGAAAAGGCCTCCAAGATAGTGAAAAATGAGGGAGGTTACTATAGATGGGCCCAACATGATTCCATAGGCTTAGACAAGAAGTTTCTGAGCATCATGGTGTGCGAGTAACAACATGCTAAAGTTTGCAACCATTTTACACTTTTGACTCCTAAGGGATTCAGTTGGTTGAATGTAGGTTGAAGTGATTCGACGTATTTGGGTGTGAAAGAGGACCATTCCTAGCATAAAAATACTCATTTTAAGGCTTTGGAATAGTCCATTTTTTCACATGAGTTGCATAATGAATGTTGCACAACTTTACGACTTTCAACTACTTTCATTTGACAACTTTTTCCCCAAGCGAAAATTTTCCAACATGGGAAAAGGCCTTTGAGATAGTGAAAAGTGAAAGAGGTTATTGTAGAGGGGCCCAACGAAAACCTATAGACTTTGATGAGAAGTTTCTAAGCATTATGATGTTCGAGTAAAACATGCTAAAGTTTATAGTCATTTTGCACTTTGTACTCTTAAGGGATTCTGCAAGTTGAATGTAGCTCGAAGAAATTTCATGTGTTTGGGTGTGAAAGAGGACCATACCTAGCATAAAAATACCCACCTAAACATGCTAGAATAGTTTGTTTGGTCACACAAGTTTCCGAATGAAAGTTACACCACTTTGCAATTTTCAACTACTTGCATTTGACAACTTTTTACCCAAGCGAAAATTCGCCACCACATGAAAAAGCCTTTGAGATAGTGAAAACCGAGAGCAGTTATTATAGAGGGGCCCAACATGATCCCATAGGATTAGAGGAGAAGTTTCTAAGCATCATGGTGTCTGAATAACACGTTGAATATTACAGCCATTTTGCACTTCAAACTCTTAAGGGATTTAGCCAATTGAACGTAGTTCAGAGCAATTCAACGTGTTTGGCTTAGAAGAGGACCCTGCCTAGAGTAAATGTACCCACCCAAATGAGTCAGAATAGTTTGTTTGGTCACACAAGTTGTAGAACAAAAGTTGCACTGCTTTGCAACTTTCAACTACTTACATATGACAACTTTTTTCCTAAGCAAAAATTTGCCACCATGGGAAATGGCCTCCTAGATAGAAAAAATTGAGAGAGGTTATTGTAGAGGGACCCAACATGAACGTATAGGATTAGAAGAGAAGTTTCTAAGTGTCACGGTGTTTGAGTAATAACATGCTGAAGTTTGCATCCATTTTGCACTTTGGACTCTTAAGGGATTTTGTCGGTTGAATGTAGCTTAGAGAAATTCTGCGTGTTTGGATGTGAAAAAGTACCATACCTAGTGTAAAAATATCCACTCAGATGCATCGTTATAGTTCGTTTAGTCACACGAGTTGTAGAACAAAAGTTGCACCACTTTGTAATTTACAACTACTTGCATTTGACAACTTTTTTCCCAAGCAAAAATTTGTCACCATGGGAAAAGACATTTGAGATAATGAAAACCAAGAAAGGTTATTGTAGAGAGGCCCAAGAAAAACCCATAGGCTCAAATGAAAAGTTTCTAAGCATCACGGTGTCCGAGTAACAACATGCTAAAGTTTGTAGCTATTTTATAGTTTGGACTCTTGAGGGATTCTGCCGATTGAATGTAGCTCAAAGTGATTCCACATGTTTGGGTGTGAAAGAGGACTATGCCTAGTGTAAATGTACCCACCTAGAGGTGTTGGAATAGTTTGTTTGGTCACACAAGTTGTAGAATGAAAGTTGCACCACATTGCAACTTTCAACTACTTGCATTTGACAACTTTTTTTCTAAGCAAAAATTTTCCACCAAAAGAAGAGGCCTCTGAGATAACAAAAACCAAGAGAGGTTATTTTAGAGGGGCCCAATGTGATCTCATAGGCTTAGACGAGAAGCTTCTAAGTGTCGCGGTGTCTGGGTAACATCATGTTGAAGTTTGTAGCCATTTTGCACTTTGAACTCTTAAGGGATTCAACTGGTTAAATGTAGCTTAGAGCGATTCAACGTGTTTGGGTATGAAAGATGACTATGCCTTGTGTAAACACACCCATATAGAGGCATTAGAATAGTCCATTTGGTCACACAAGTTGTAGAAAGAAAGTTGCACCACTTTGCAACTTTACATTGCTTATATTTGACACTTTTTCCATCAAGGGAAAATTGGACACCATGAAAAAATGAATTTGAGATAACAAAAATCAAGAGAGGTTATTGTAGAAGGTCCTAACATGATCTTTTAGACTTAGGCAGAGAGTTCGTAAGCATCATGGTTTTTGAGTAATAACCCATCAAAGATTATTGCTCTTTTGAACTTTGGACCCTTAAGGGATCGAGCCAGTTGAATGTAGCTAAGAGTGATTCAGTGTGTTTGGGTGTAAAAGAGGACCATGCCTAGTATAAAAATACCCATCCAAATGCGTTGGAACAATCCATTTGGTCACATGAGTTGTAGAATGAAAGTTGCACCACTTTGCAACTTTACATTGCTTGCAATTGACACTTTTTCCATCAAGTCAAAATTGGACACCACGAAAAAATGACTCCAAGATAACAAAAACTGAGAGAGGTTATTGTAGAGGTGCCCTATGTGATCCTAATGCTTTAGATGAAATTCCTATAACTGATATGGTATCTGGGTAATAGGCCGTCAAAGATTGCTGCCATTTTGCAATTTGGACTTTTAAGGGATTACGTTGCATAAATTACAAATGTTTGAGGGTGGCAATAAATTTCAAAATTTGAGTAAATCTCATTAAAAGTGTTTATTTGAATAAACTGTATGCTATATTGATATTGATATATAATCATTATATTGATTCATTTTAATAAATTAAGTTTTTTATAATAAGTTAGTCAATTGGTAAAGTTGATATTACATTCCCATCATTCTATTGGATGTATTGTACATTACAAATCTTCTATTCCTTCTACCTACTCACTTATTTATATTCCTTCATATATTCCTCGAGTTCTATCTTAATTTGTTACATTATATCCTATTCTATACAAATATTTTTCTAGTGGGATGAGTCCCTTATAAAATGCATCTCTTCCTAGGGATGGCTTGTTCACCAAGAGCTCCGTAACCTATTTGTGGTGGTTTACTCTAGGTTTTCATACTCTATCTTTGTACTCTACTCTTTTCCCCACTAACATCATCCCTCCTTTCAAAAATATGTCTTGTCCTCAAGATATATTTGTATCTCAATTGGATGGAAGGAGAGATTTATAGATTTATTTAAGATTGGAAAAGGTGTTATCTCACTAAACTTTGGCTTGTTGCAATAGATGACAAGGTAGGGGCAGCATATGCCTCATAGAAATGGGGTATCATAGTGATGTACATCATTGTGAGACCGCATTTCTATGAGGAATGTATGCTACCCCTACCTTGTCAACCCTACCGAGTTGGCAATCTAGTGAGCTCACTAGCTTTCCAACTCGGGAGGGTTGACAAGGTAGGTGCAGCATACATGCCTCATAGAAATGGAGACTCACGGTGATGTACATGAGTCCCCATTTCTATGAGGCATATGCTGCCCCTACCTTGTCAAGCCTACCAAATTGGCAAGCTAGTGAGCTCACTAGCTTTCCAATTTGGTAGGATTGAGAAGGTAGAGGTAGTGTATGCCTCATAGAAAAGGGGCCTCTATCACTTGTGATCTTGTTCTTGATGATAATGATTATCTTAGAATATTACTTCCTTGTTTTCCAAGATTGCTATAAGTAGAATGAATTTTATGGTAGATTTTGATATGCAATGTGAATTGTTTCTACAATGCAAGCTATTGATGATGCTAAGATGGAGATGAGGATATGATTCTGCAATGAAGTAGCTACAACTACAATGCTATGGAGATTGCTATGCTATGATAATGAGAATGCAATGATAATGCTAATGCTAATGCTATGATAATGATGATGCAAAGACAAAGACATGATTTTGGATAATTCATATGAGATTTAAGCAACATGTAAGTATAATAGCTCTTTTGCATGTTAAAAATGGAGGTGATGAGCTTCCTTTTATAGGATAAGGAATTGTACATGCATGTGGCACAAGATCAATGATTGGAGAATTGGTCTTGTGACATGTACAGTGAGGATTGGATTGGTTGGGATGAGGGAGATAAACTAGGAATATGTTCCTCCTACGTTGACAAGGTGGAGTGAAAGGTGGAAGAAGAAGCCACTTCTCACAATGCTCACAAATATCATAAGGACAAAGGTCTTAGAAGGAGTCTTTCCTTATTATGATGTTGGAGGGAATATAGGAGTTATGAGACAAGTGTCTCATAGTGTCCTTTGACGATGATGACATGGAGAGAACAAGTTCTAAAAAATAGGGATGGTGGAGAAGAAATAGAGCATGTGTTGAGAGATAAATATTCAATTAAATATTAAAAATATTTAATTATTGGTGCAACATGGTGAGGTGTCATGTGAAGTATCATGTGAGGTGTAAGGTGACATGGAAGATGATGTGGATCAACATGGTACCTAAGGCTTCAATTACACGATGACAAATATATAGAATCCTCCCTAGGGCTTCCATATTTCCAAGAAACCATGACTAATAAGGTGTAAACATGCAAAGAAAAAATATAAACAAATAGATTTGATATCTTCAACGTGATAGTGAGCAACACTTATAAGGATGGAAAGAAAACAATGTAGCTTTAAAGCCCATCTACTGCAAATGACATATGAGGCATTGGAAACAACAAAAGTACCATGACACAACTGCAACAACACATCCTTTTTTTCTATCAGCAGATTCGTCACCTTAATGATGAGGAAAACCTAGAATCAAACATTCTTCAAGGTTGCAAATCAATTCTGGGTTCACTAACCAGTAGAGTTGGTATAGGGGTACCTAGGTTTTCATGCCCCAAGAGGGGTCAAAAAGTGAAATTTCATTGTGCTTGAGTCAATTTCATGTAATAAGGTCTTATAAGACCATTTAGTATGTGTTTGGGTTGGTTTGAGTCATTAGGGGGTGAATTAATATGTAAATGCAAAAAAGTGTCAATGTTGTCAAGTTGCACAAAGCAACTTTACATTTTTGTTGTCAAGTGGAAATTGAAATGTTGAAAGATGAAATATTAGTTTGTAACCATTTTGGAATAGTTGAAAATTCCTTAAAAGGCCTTGTATCTTCAACCATAAGGTTAGGTTGTTGAGATTTGAAGTTTTGACCAATGAAAACCCTATTTTCTATAATTTTTTGAATGTTCTTTGCCGCTACAGGGAATTGTATGGATTGATAGTGCACTGTACAGTCTAAAATTTGTTTGAATCATGTAAAGGGCACTCTTAACTTCATTTTGGGATTTTTGTGATCAATATTTTTGGATTTTGTGAAAAGATATTTGCATTTTAGTGAAACTGGTCATAAACCTTACCCAAGGTTCCTAGTGGACTTGTAAATTGAATTTATTGCCATTCCCATCGTGGAAATTCCTAAAAATTGGAGGAATGGCTTATCATTGTATATATTTTCATTGATAAAATTTTTAGCTTCCATGGTTTTGGTTGGAATGTGTTTTGGTGATGCCCTAGGTCTAATCTTTTCATGTTTTAGGCCTAGTTGCAAACAAGACAATCCATTTTTGATCCTATCATTTCAAAGTAACCCCACCTAGTTTTAGGATATGTTGAAGAACATCCAAAAGGGTATTTCAAACAGGTCTTAAATTTTTGATATCAGGTCTAAAATAAAATTTATGACCAAAAAACCCAAGTTGCTACTCCCATGTTTTAGTTTTTAAAAGCAAGTTGTCAAGAACAAACAAGAATTCCCATTTTCACCATTTGTATTGAAACCCTAGTTGTGTTGTGTTAGATTTGTTGTGAGTGAGGCCCCCCTATTTTACATCAAGAATCTTCAACAAAATTTTAACCCAACAACAATCTATCCCCAACAATGGTGCCAGTTTTGTTGGTGCATAAACTCACTGTAATCCACTACTCTGAAACATTACATCAACCACCTAGGCCAGGGGTGTCAACAAGAAGGTTGAGAAATGATTTTTCATCAAGTAATGAATGGATTAAGGCCAACTAAATGAGAGTGTTTCTTATCTCCTACACTTTGAGCTCAACTAAACTTAGGAGGGGTATCCTAAAGGTATGTAAACTAGATGAACAACTAAAAATGGTGTCTAGACCCAACTCACTCCCTTGACTACAAATATTGTCACTAAGAAAAGATAAATTAGCCATAAAATGACTCTAATAGAGCTGATTATATCCTACTCTTACCTTGCACCTACAAATGATAACAACAACATATCCCCCAACAAATGAATCCACTTAACTTGGCATACATAGGGGTAAGAGGGAAGGTGTTACATGCATGATCATGGAGATGAAAAGAAGAATGGTTTTCAATATATTAAATGTGTGTTATCCTTTACCAATCAGATAGGTTCCTTTTCCATTGGGCAATAGAGTCACTAATTTATAAGGGAGAAAGAAGTGTAGGGAATGAATGCATAAAGGATTCAAATGAGCATCTTCATCATGATGTATTTATCTCATCTCTCACAACAACCATTCTTTAATAATCCTAATATAATTACAACCATCCACATGAAAAAAATGATAAGAGCATCAAAAAACATTGCAATGAATTAAGACACTGTCACATATCTGTCTAATCTATTAAATCAATATCAACAAATGTGATAGGGAAAATGAAAACAAGTCACTTTGCAAGATAGTTACAAACTGCATGGAGACATTTGTGTGAGCATCTATCACTGAATCAACTTTACCATGCATCAAAATACAAGTCTTTTCCATCCTAAAACAAGCTACACTCATCATAATATAGGAAGAAATCCATGAATTTGTAGGTAAAAAATGTTTCCCATACATCACTGTGAGACCCCATTTCTATGAGGCATATGTTGCCCCTACCTTGTCAACCCTACAACTCACTTATAGAAATGGGGTCTCATAGTGATTTAAATCACCATGAGACCCCATTTATATGAGGCATACACTTCCCCTACCTTGTCAACCCTACCAAATTGGCAAGCTAGTGAGCTCACTAGCTTGCCAATTCGGTAGGGTTGACAAGGTAGGGGTAGAATATGCCTCATAGAAATGGGGTCTCATGGTGATGTAATAACCCGAGACAAAATAAAAAGGGTTGAGAATCATTATGATATAGTGGAGACATATTAATTGTGCGTTCACAACCTTCTGATGCAAATAATAATGATGGAAGGAGTTGTAGGGTTTATAGAAGAGCAAGAAAATATGCCTTTGTACAATATAAGATATTGTTTCAAATTTTGTCATAAATCCACATGCTTTTCCTTCATGAAAAATTTAAATGTAAACCATGAAGCATTACAACTAACTTTAAATGTAATATACACATTTAAATGAGGCATATATTAAGGAATATACACATTTGAATGTATTAATTTCTCATAATTTTTATATATAAAAAAATACACTAAGTCAATAACAAATATTACAATAGTGATGGAAGAACATCTTGTAAATCTTCCCATTTCTCAATACTTGTAGCAATACACATGCAGGGAAATAATCCTCCCATTTGCAGCCCATATCATGAAATATATTGTACAAGAAGAAACAAAAGGAGCTGCTACCCAATTTCTTTTCTCCAATCGACCTCAAGTGGCCCAATTATTTGCATTTCAAAATTCTTCAAACATGTACATCCCTTGCTCCCTTGAAAACACATGGTTAGTAGCCTCTCCATGGTTGTGTACGCTCACTGGAATTCGGTCCACAAAAAACCTATAAAAGCCTATCAATTTTAGACATGGACTCACATAAAAATCATTAAAAGACCAATAGCTGAATAATGTCAGACATACACCTTCTAATGAGATCTATTATCACCTTCATGCATGCTATAAGTAGATCGATTGAAGGTCCTACAATGGTGATGTGCCCCATATTTTGCTACTTTCTCATATCTCGATGATTGTACATATAAATTTCAAATATATCATTGACATAATTAACATAAAACATGTAGCGTATAAGAATTTGAGAAATCTACAAAATGGAAAAGAAAGAGAAGATTGAGAACTAGAAAATGCACCAGCAACCAATGTTTCTCATACCACTGAACACTTGCACCAACAACTAATTTTGTTCTTTTCTTAATTTGACAAACTTAAGTATTACCTATAGTCACAAATGCATCAATGACAGTCCTAAATGCATATGACATCAAACACCAATAGAGAATACCAACTTAAAGGTGGTCAATAGAGAGCAACATATAATCATCATTTTGCAAATTAACAATAATGCAATTTTGCAAACCCTTCTACAATCAAACTTAAATGATTGAAAGAAAGTAGTGATCAATAACAAGACTTTACAAATTAAATGTGCATACTTACAAATCAATCCAGGGAACCATCCAGGTCCACTCTACTCTTTATTGTGTCAAGTATTGCCTTGTGGTCAGACTCACACACTTTCCACAAGTTCTTGTTCATATGTATGCCATTATATTTGATCAAATGAATGTTGGTGGCAATGACAAGGTTCGAGTAGTGAAGAATCTTCTGATGCATGTCGAAGTCCTCAAACAACCAAACTGCAACATTCTTAACTAGGTACCTTCTAAGCCATGTTCCAGTAACAACCACTAAACTTTTAGGATATTCTATGTTTTCTCCATCTATAACTGGGGCCTCCAATTTATTTTTGGCCTTGATACAATGAAATAGGTAATAATTTGTACCCTCTTCATTGTCTTCATCTGCAATCACTGCATAAATGTGTCCTACATTGATATGTTCATCTTGTTAGATTTATTTAATGAACATAAAAATAAAACCTGTAAATAAGATATATTACTTGGTTCTAGTAAGTTCGATACATGATCAAAGTCAATAGATGATTGCATCTTTGTGATTTGAAGAGCCATCAGGAGCTAATAAGTGTCAAGTGGGGTTAGACTTCTTATAGACAATTTGTTAACCCACTCTGTTGACTCACAATCATTCCATGCTTGAAGTGTACATGTAGAACAAAAGCATTCCATCTTCCATATATGGATAGTCTATGTACCTGCATTAGGGCTTCTAAAAGAGTGTAGCTCACTCGATCCTATTAGTGTACAACAATCCTCATATTTTGTAATGTTAGTATCATCTACTAAATGAAAAAATCTAAGAGCTAAAGAATTACCTTCACTACCTAGACCCATTACATGATTGCAACACTTGACAATTGATCTTGCATCTATCAAATTTACATTGTCTTTGTACTTTAACTCTTCTCATGCTAGGGCTCTTTTGATACATGCATCTTCTCAATCATGCTCCCCCTTTCCATGCTCAACCTCTGAGAAGTTCCACATATGCTAAACACCACTGATCCTATGCATCCTACTCAACCATTAAAACATTCTAGTGTTATTGAATTTCAATGTAGATTTATCTAACCATATGACATGTTAACTGAATGATATACCCCTGCTAGCCAGATCAACATAGAACATCTAAAAGAAACCTTGCACAAACTTTGTAGAATGTGTACAATCATCACTGATGTAAAAGTGATACTCCCTCAATACTTTCTTGTTATCCTCTATACTATCATTTGCATGAATGAATGCTATATGCACAAATATAGTAACCTGTGTGGATTTGTAGTACTATGATTGCACCTTGTTCTATGGCTGTAGTGTGTAGTTCTCCATGAAGTTGACAAATGCAATGATGCTATGAAGTGGAAATGTGTCCTTGCATAACTTGTACTGTGAGTCCAACCATTGAGCTCTGTCTGTATGCCTTGCATACTCATAGACCACCTGATCACGAAAAATTACCATAAACTAATACATTGGAATCTTATCATTGACCAATTCATACTTCCTTACTTCTTTCCCATCTTCTTTTAGATTGTAGGCCACTATCTTGTATTTGCCAAATTCCACAATTCTGTCTCCAATTGTGAGTGTACTAGTCATGTGTTGGAAAATTGGAAAATGCTGCATGCCACCACAATGATCACATGTGCCATCCAAACATGACTTGTAAAATTTTTTACCATCCTTTCTTTCACATAAAATGGAAGATAAGAATTCCCTTGAGGATTTAGGTGGAGGCCTTATGTTACATTCCTGCAAAACTTTGTCAGTATGCATATCTACACATATATGTTGATAACCATCATAATGTTTAGAAAACTCAATATGTACTCTACAATAACAAGTAGTGTGTGTGTGATTTATTTTGACATAAAAAGGCTTTAGAATTTCAAAATACCTTTGACATATTTTAATTTTAGGAAACATCTATACAAAATAAACAAAAAATTGGGTTTGAGTGGTATCCAAATAATGTTTTGGATGTGGCTCACAAATTTTACTACCAATTCTCCTTATTACAACATCTCTTTGATTAGGATAGGTCCTTGTGTTATCCTTCCAATAATCTACTATTAAAGATCTCAAGCCTTGAGCAATTCTTTTATCTTTCTGTGGCACTCTACCCGAGAATGCCCATTACTCATTTCTATTTGGATCCTCCACTCTTTCATGCCTTCCTTTGGATCTCATTAGAGATGATCTAATTATTTTCAAAGACTTAATTTTCTTTGTAAGGTTCACCTTGTTCCTTGTTTGAATGCTTAACAATGTTGTTGTCATCACATGTTGCATGGCACAACTATCCTTCATGCCTGAGATAGAACCCATGCTCTTGTATACACTCATCAAGTTCTTTACAATAAAATTTTCACTTGAGTCATTCAAAAATATTAGCCCAAGAGCCTTCATGGTGGGCCTAAATTTGAGCTGCCTCATCATTTGAAAAAATAGTTGGCATCTTCCACCCTCACTTAGCTTCTCAAAAAATAAACTCCATATCCTCTGTGCATATATTTGACATGTACATTTTGGAATCTTATCAGGCACCCATTTCAAAACATTGGAATCAATATCAATAAAAAATCTAGGTTTTCTATGCAAAACTCTAGGAGTTCTCAAATGTAATTTTGTATCAACGTTAGGAATGTCAACAACATTGGGGATAGATCATGTACCTTCAATAAAAGATGAAATTGATGACATACCTTGAAATTGACATGTAAATGATATTGTACCTCCAACTTGAGATGTCGTTTATGGAGTTCCTTCAAATAGAGATGTGTTTGCTGATGTACTTTCAAAATGCAATGTTGTTGATGGTGTGTCTTCAACTATAGATGTGATTTTTGATGTACTTGGAAAAACACATGTTGTTGCTGGTCTGTCTTCAACTAGAGATGTGCATTGAACTTCACCTATGGTTGATGATGTTCCCCCAACTTTGAGATCCATTTGTGTCCTTCCATGAACTTTTTTCATTTGTGCCCTTTGTTTTTCCAATTGGACATCTCACTTAGATTGCACGGGAATTTTTGGTTGTATGGGATTTAATTCCTTTGCTTCACAAGCTACAATTTTTTATTCTCCTCTCCTTTCATTTTTAACTGCATGTTCTTCCAGTGTTATATCCTTTAGTCATTTCCTTGGCATGACGTTGAATGCTACATGTTCACAAACACACATAGAACAAAAGTAAGTAATGAATTTTATGAATTTTTTTGATATCATTGATTACATTACATTTTATGAAACACACCAAAGAATTTTATGAAAGAAGGTGATGAGATGTTTGGAATTATCAAACATGTCTATGCTAGAACATTTTTCATACATACATCTACCTCAATACCACAAGAAAAGTACTTGTAATGCATTTTTTCAAACATATCCATACCGTTGATTACATTGAATTTTATGAAACACACCAAGCATTTTATGAAATGTATTAATATCACTAATTACATTTCCTTGCATATCTTTAAAACTCAAAGCATTACTTTACATTGCATATCTTATAAAACATTGTTGTCCCCAACCTAGGGTTTATAGAGAGCTTAAAAAAAACCATAACTTTTGATGTGTCTAGGGAAAATATATAAAACTTGTTACTAATTTTTTGTAGGCCCATATGCATGGTGCTGACAACAGGAGGGTTGCTAAACCATCATTTTTTGTGAGTTATTGAGTACAATTTGTTTCTTTTTGCAACTATATTACATGTAAAACCTATTACTTTGAGGGATTTGTACAAAATTGCTTCATGTAAGAGTTGATCAATGTTAAGAAGGGTTTGAGGGGAGTATTTGGAGTGTGGACAAGTGCTTAGGAGCAAAGACTTGTGTTAAACCCAAGGTATAAGTTGTTGCCACCTTTGGAAACTAGAGAATCTTGTGCTTATTGTTGTCAAAACCACATTGTGATTGTCAACCAAGCCATGAAGAACATGAATTCAAAGAAGGGTTTGTGATACTATATCTTGGAATTATTCACTATTTCTTTGGCAATGAGGTAACTGAGAAAGACAAAAAGCATTTTCAATTGCACAAAATTTTCCCTTTTTTTATTTCTTAGAAAGGTAAATGGTATGAATGAATGGAAACTTGCATTAAAACAACTATGTCTTGATTCACTTGAATTTATCTAAGCACATGATGAAGGTGAATTTTTTATGGCACAAATAAATTAATGGAAACTTGCATTAACATTGATGAAAGCTCCTAGGTTTTCCAAATTAATTGAAAATAAAAGTTTTCCCACAACCATCACTAATAATGAATTTGAATCTATTATGTCATGTTTTCCATTTTATATCTTCAAGCTCCTAAAAATTAAACTTTTACATGAAACATCCATCTAATTTAATGTTGAATTCCATGTGTAACAATGAAGATTAATAAAATCATAAATGAATGGTCTATAAATTGTCAAAACAAAATAAAAAAATTGAATATAAATATCTACCTAAAATGAAATAGATTGAATTCCACTAGCCATGTTGGAAATGGACTACTATAAACAATGCAAATAGAATTCATAAGAAAATTTGTGTTAACTTGATGTCGTTTATATAAGTTTAAACATGAATTCATCTAAATTATGTCATGTTTTTCATTTTTTTTTCTTCAAACTCATAAAAAATAATCTTTTTTTATGCAACTCCCATCTAATTCAATGTTGAATTCTATGTCCAATTGTTATGATTAATAAAATAATTAAAGGAATTTAGTTTATTGTCAAAAGAAAATAAATATACTAAATATAAACATTTCAATATTATGAAAATGAACATATTACTTGAGATAATGCAAAATGATGTAGAAACTTCAAAATGTCTTCATCTACATTGTCTAGCATAAAAATTGGTGGTAAAAAGGTGATGGATCAAGCATAGATTGGTAAAATAGGAGTAAACTACATAAAAAATGAATTTATGAGTCAGATAAAACACTGAACTAGACAAATGCATAAGCATATGGGCCTGAATCACGTGGTCAACCCCTATTTTACTGTTTCAAGGTAAAAAAAAATTGGTGAGCACCAAATTTGTTGCTTTGAAATGTTTTCACAATATAGAGAGGAAGGGAGTGATACTTGAGATAGAGGGAGAGGGGATAGGAGTGAGAGAGATTAGTCTAGGTAGTGTGGTAGGGACTATGACTTGATAGTGATAGAGACTTGAGAGGGATATAGAGTTATCTAGTTAGGGTGGGAGGAAAGACCTGACAATGAGAGAGGGGTTGGAATGAAATAGATTTGTCTAGGTAGGGTGGGAGGTACATGAGACTTGACAAAGAGGGAGTGTGAGAGAAGGGATTGGAGTGAGACAAATTATTCTAGGTAGCGTGGGAGGGAGTGAGACCTGAGAGAGAGAGAGATACTTGAGAGAGAAAGAGTTGTTCAGTTAGGGTGGGGGGAAGACATGAGAGAGGGAGTGGGAGTGGAAGACCCTCTACCCTCAACCCTCAACCCTCTACCATCAACCCTCTACCCTCTACCCTCAACCCTTACCCTCAACCCTCAACCCTTAAACTGTAAACTATAAACCCTCAACCCTTAAACCCTTAAACCCTCAACCTGCCCCTCTATCTATCTGTCAACCCTACACCCTCTACCCTTAAACTATAAACCGTAAACCCTAAACCCTTAAAACCTCTACCCTTAACCCTTAACCCTCAACCCTCTACCCTCTACCCTAAACCCTCAATCCTTAAACCATAAACCCTCAACCCTTAAACCCTAAAACCTTCATCCCTCAACCCTCTACCCTCTACCCTTAACCCTTAAACCCTAAACCCTTAAACCCTAAACCCGTAAACCATAAACCCTTAAACCCTATACCCTCTACCCTTAATCCTCTACCCTCTACCCTCAACCCTAAAACCCAAACCCCTCTTCTCTCTCTCTCAACCTTACACCCTCTACCCTTAAACCCTAAACCCTTAAATCCTAAACCCTAAACCCTAAACCCTCAACCCTCAACCCTCTACCCTTGACCCTTCCTCTACCTCAACCCTCAACCCTCAACCCTCTACCCTCTACCCTCTACCCTCTACCCTCTACCCTCTACCCTTAACCCTTAAACCCTAAACCCTTAAAACCTCAACCCTTAAATTGTAAATCGTAAACTGTAAACTGTAAACCATTAAATCCTCTACCCTTAACCATCTACCCTCTACCCTCTACCCTCAACCCTCTACCCTTAACCCTTAAACCCTAAACCCTTAAACCGTCAACCCTTAAACCGTCAACCTAAACTATAAACCCTAAATCCTTAAAGCCTCTACCCTTAACCCTCTACCCTCTACCCTCAACCCTAAAACCCTCAACCATCCCTCTCTATTTCTTTCTCTCTACCATCTACCCTCTACCCTCTACCCTAAAAACCTCAACCCTCTCTCTCTCTCTCTTTGTCTCTCTTTGTCTCTCTCTACCCTCTACCCTCTACCCTCTACCCTCAACCCTCAACCCTTAAACCCTTAAACCCTTAAACCCTTAAACCCTCAACCCCTGTCTCTCTCTCAACCCTACACCCTCTACCCTTAAATAATAAACCCTAAACCCTAAACCCTTAAACCCTCTACCCTCTACCATCAACCCTCAATCCTCTACCCTCTACCCTCTACCCTCAATCCTCAACTCTCTACCCTCTACCCTTAACCCTTAAACCCTTAAACACTCAACCCTTAAACCCTCTACCCTCAACCCTCTACCCTCTACCCTCAACCATTTACACTCAACCCTCCACCCTTAAACCCTCAACTCCACCTCTCTCTCAACCCTACACCCTCTACCCATAAACCATAAACCATACACCCTTAAACCCTAAACCCTAAACACTTAAACCCTCTACCCTTAATCCTCTACCCTCTACCCTAAACCCTAAAACCCTCAACCCTCCTCTCTCTCTGTTTCTCTCTGTCTCTCTACCCTCTACCGTCTACCATTTTCCCTCTATCATAAACCCTTTATGATCAACCATCAACCCTTAAACCCTTAAACCCTCAACTCGCCCCTCTCTCTGTCAACCCTATACCCTCTACCCTTAAACTGAAAACCCTAAACCCTTAAAACCCTCAACCCTCAACCCTCAATCCTAAAACCCTCAACCATCTATCTCTCTCTTTGTCTCTCTCTACCATCTACCCTATACCCTCAACCCTAAAACCCTCAACCCTCTCTCTCTATCTATCTCTCTACCCTTTACCCTCAACCCTCAACCCTCAACCCTTAAACCCTTAAAACCTGAACCCCCCTCTCTCTCAACCCTACACCCTCTAGACTTAAATCGTAAACCTTAAACCCTAAACCCTTAAAACCTCTACCCTCAACCCTCAACCCTCAACCCTCAACCCTTAACCCTTAAATCCTAAACCCTTAAACCGTCAACCCTTAAACCATAAATCGTAAACCCTTAAAACCTCTACACTCAACCCTCTAACCTCTACCCTCAACCCTTTACCTTCAACCCTCCACCCTTAAACACTAAACCCTTAAAACCTCTACCCTCAACCCTCAACCCTCAACCCTCAACCCTTAACCTTTAAATCCTAAATCCTTAAACCGTCAACCCTTAAACCATAAATCGTAAACCCTTAAAACCTCTACACTCAACCCTCTAACCTCTACCCTCAACCCTTTACCTTCAACCCTCCACCCTTAAACACTAAACCCTTAAAACCTCTACCCTCAACCCTCAACCCTCAACCCTCAACCCTTAACCTTTAATCCTAAACCCTTAAACCGTCAACCTTAAACCATAAATCGTAAACCCTTAAAACCTCTACACTCAACCCTCTAACCTCTACCCTCAACCCTTTACCTTCAACCCTCCACCCTTCAACCCTAAAACCCTAAAACCCCCATCTCTCTCTCTCAATCCTAGACCCTTTACCCTTAAATAGTAAACCATAAAATGTAAACCCTTAAACCCTAAACCCTTAAATCCTAAACCCTAAATAGTAAAAACCTCTACCCTCTACCCTCTACCCTCTACCCTCAACCCTCTCTGTCTCTCTATCTCTTTGTCTCTACACTGTACCCTATACCCTGTACCTTGTACCCTCTACCCTCTACCCTCAACCATTTATCCTCAACCCTCAACCCTTAAACCCTCAACCTTCCCCCCCTCTCTCTCTATAATCCCTACACCCTCTACCCTTAAACCATAAACCATAAACCATAAACCCTTAAACCCTAAACCCTAAACCCTTAAACCCTAAACCTTAACACTCTAAACCCTATACCCTTAACCCTCTACCCTCTACCCTTAACCCTTAAACCCTAAACCCTTAAACCTTCAACCCTTAAACCACAAACTATAAACCATAAACCCTTAAACCCTGTACCCTTAACCCTCAACCCTGTACCCTTAACCCTTTACCCTCAACCATCCACCCTTAAATCCTAAAACCCTTCAACCCCAACCCCCCTCTCTCTTTCTCAACCCTACTCCCTCTACCCTTAAACCATAAAACCTAAACCCTAAACCCTTAAATCCTAAGCCCTAAACACTTAAAGCCTCTACCCTTTACCCTCAACCCTAAAACCTCAATCCTCTCTCTTTATCTCTATCTCTATCTACCCTCTACCCTCTACCCTCTACCATCGACCCTCAACCCTTAAACTATAAACCCTAAACCCTCAATCCTTAAACCCTTAAACCCTCAACTCACACCTCTCTTTATCAACCCTACACCCTCTACCCTTAAACCGTAAACCACAAACCCTAAACCCTTAAACCCTAAACCCTAAATCATTAAAAAATCTACCCTCTACCCTTAACCCTCAACCCTCTACCCTCAGCCCTCAACCCTCAACCCTCTACCCTTAACCCTTAAACCCTATACCCTTAAACCCTCAACCCTTAAACTATAAACCATAAATCATAAACCCTAAAACCTTAAATCCTCTACCCTTAACCCTCTACCCTCTACTATTAACCCTAAAACCCTCAACCCTCTCTCTCTATCTCTCTCTACCCTCTACCCTAAACCCTCAACCCTCAACCCTCTACCCTTAACCCTCAACCCTCAACCCTCAACCCTCTACCCTTAACCCTTAAACCCTAAACCCTTAAACCCTCAACCCTAAACCCTAAACCCTAAACCCTAAACCCTTAAACCCCTCTACCCTCTATCCTCAACCCTAAAACCCTCAACTCTCTCTCTCTCTCTCCTTGTATCTCTCTCTACCATCTACCCTCTACCCTCTACCCTCAACCCTAAAACCCTCAACACTCTATCTCTATCTCTTTGTCTCTACTCTCTACCCTCTACCCTCAACCCCTAAACCATTAAACCTCAACCCCCCTCTCTCTATCTCTCAAAACTACACCATCTACCCTTAAATCGTAAACCCTAAACCATAAAACCTAAACCCTTAAACTGTAAACCCTTAAAACCTAAACCCTAAACCCTTAAACCCTCTACCCTTAACCCTCAAACCTTTACCCTCAACACTAAAACCCTCAACCCTCTCTCTCTCTACCCTCTACCCTCTACCCTCAACCATCAACCCTCATCCCTCTACCCTAAACCCTTTACCCTCAACCCTCAATCCTTAAACCCTAAAACCCTAAAACCATCAACCCCCCTCTCTCTCTCAACCCTACACCCTTTAACCTTAAACCGTAAACCGTAATTCCTAAACCCTAAACCCTCTACCCTTAACCCTTAAACTGTCTACCCTCTACATTTAACCCTCTACCCTCCACCCTTAAACCTAAACCTCAACCTCAACCCTCAAAACTCAACCCTAAAACCCTAAAAACCTTAAACCCTCAACCCCCCCTCTCTCTCTCAACCCTACACCCTCTACCTTTAAACTGTAAACCATAATCCCTAAACCCTCTACCCTTAACCCTTAATCCCTAAATCCTAAACTCTAAACCCTCTACCCTCTACCCTCAAACCTCAACCATTAAACCCTAAAACACTCAACCCTCTACATTTAACCCTTAAACCGTATACCCTCAACCCTTAAACCATAAACCATAAACCCTTAAGTCTCTACCCTAATCCCTCAGCCCTCAACCCTTAATCCCTCAATCCTTAAAAACTCAATCCTCTACCCTCTACCCTCAACCATCAACCCTCAACCCTTAAACCCTAAACCCTAAACCCTAAACCCTAAACCCTAAAACCTAAACCCTCTACCCTCTACCCTCTACCATTAACCCTTAAACCATCTAACCTCTACCCATAAGCCTCTACCCTCTACCATCTACCCTCTCCCTCTCTCTCTCTACCCTAAACCATCAACCCTATAGGTACTCAACTCTATGCCCTCAATTATGAACCATCTAACCTAAAAATTGGATCCTCAATCCTCATCTATCTCTGTCCCTTCCTCCTCTTCTCTCCTTCTCCCTATCTCACTTCTCCCTCCATCTCTCCCTCCCTCCATTCCTCCCTCTCTACCCTAATCCCTCAACCCTCAACCCTTAAACCATTAAACACTCAGCCCTAAACCCTAAACCCTCAACCATCAACCCTTAAACCCTCTACCCTCTACCCTCAAACCTAATCCCTTAAGCATATACCCTCAACCCTTAAAAACTCAACACTGAACACTCAACCCTAAACCCTCTTTCTCTCTCTCACTCCCTCTCACTCTCTCTCAATTCTCTCCCTCCTACCTGAGAGAGGGGGAGAGAGAGAGGGGGGAGAGAGAGAGGGGGAGAGAGAGGGAGTGGGGGATAGAGGGATGGGAGAGAGATAGAGGGAGTGAGAGATACTAAGGGAGAGATAGACAGAGTGAGAGAGAGGGATTGTGAGAGAGATAGAGGGAGTTGGTGAGAGAGAGTGAGAGAGAGACTTGAGAGAGGGAGAGGGGGTAGGATGGAGAGAATTGAGAGAGAGATGAGGGAGAGCGGTGGGAGGGAGAGGGGGTGGGAGGTAGAGGGAGAGAGGGTGAGATGGAGATACCTAAGAGAGAGGGGGAGAGAGAGAGGGTGGGGGTTGGAGGGGGATACCTGAGAGAGAGAGAGAGAGAGAGAGAGAGAGAGAGAGAGAGAGAGAGAGAGAGAGAGAGAGAGAGAGAGAGAGAGAGAGAGAGAGAGAGAGAGAGAGAGAGAGAGAGAGAGAGAGAGGTGGTGGGAGGGAGATACTTGAGAGAAAGGGAGAGGGAGAGAGATAGAGGGAGTGAGAGATGGAGTGAGTGAGAGATAGAGGGAGCGACTATGAGAGGGAGAGGGGGTAGGAGGGGGAGACTTGACAAAGAGAGAGAGAGGGAGAGGGGGTGGGAGGGAGATACTGTTGGAAAAATAATGGTAGAAAACTGAGAAGGGGGGTGAATCATTTATCACAAAAATTCAAAACTTATTCAACTTATTAACCTTATTCTCAGATTTGATAATTAACCATGGAATCATAAATCATCAACACATCAGAAACACACATAACACCAATATTTTTTACGTGGAAACCCTATTAGGGGAAAAACCACGATGGAGGTTAGTCCACAAGATTATACCCTGTTAAAAGTATAATGAAAATGAAATATAGGGAATGCACTTGCATTCAGGCACATTTCCTAGAGCTCACTACTCAATTACAACATGGCTAACCACCCAATGGAAGACACTCTATCTTACAAAAAGAATCATATTAGATCCACAGGGATTTGAACTAATAAAATAGAATCTGCTAATGCCTGATCACAGTTCCAGTTAAGCACATGAACAACTCTTCACTCTTATTTTTCTTCTTCACACTCTACTTTTCCTTCAAATGATTTAGATCAATATTCACACACACATACATAGAAGCACACTCTGGCATACACTCACACACTTCAAATCTAATAAACAATCACTCTTATATATCCACAACAATAAATTTCATCTCTTCATGTCGGCTTCAAAAAAATAATAAAATGAATATAAACTATCGGCCCAAAACACTAAAGATTATTAATGCGAATCAACCAAGGTCGGCCACAACTTAGTGAAGACCCAAATCAGCATCTCCAACACAATAAAACTTCAATTAATTACTCCTCGAAGATCCACAAGACACTACAACCACCATGTTGGCCAAAAAAAAGAAAAACATGAACACACAAGAGAAAATCGCCAACCACGAGCACAACGATAAATGTGGATGTGCAACAAAGATAGAGCATGATCTAGAAACATAAAAAAGTATCACAAACCTCTAGAGAAGCATCCACAACAACTGAACTAACTGAAATAGCATCATCTTCAATTAACAACACCAACTGAAGCAACATAAAAACTTTCAGAATGCAAATCTTCATAACTTGATCAAATCTTCACGCAGATATCTGAAACTTGATGTGGATAAACTAGATACACTCAACAAAGAACCCTTTAGTCCACAACCTCTGATCATCAATGTATAGAACTTATTGACATACTGAACTTCACTTCACCATTGAAAACCTGTAACTTATTCCATTACAATTTTCTCAATATCCTCGACATATACAACTTCAAATGAATTAATGCTAATAGTATTGACATCAATGACAACCACATATCAACAACATAACCACAACATCCAATAATCTCCCCCTTTTTCATTGATGGAAACACATTATTTGTAAAATATCATCAATGCAACTAACTCTTGACACTTACTCCCCCTTAGGTTTTGACTCATTATCTCTTTCACATGATCTTTTCCCCACAAGGCTCTTCTCCCCACAAGGCTCTTCTCCCCAGATAATCACTAGTTTTTCACATGACTCTTCTCCCCCTTTGAAATCAATGACAAAGATCTCTAGAATTCATAAAAACTATGAACCACATATCTAAGCATCTAAACATCTAACTACTCCCCCTAAGTAGCAGCCACCACAACATCAATCCAAAACAAGATATGACTATGAAATGCATAGAATGATACAATGAAACGCGTCCTTAGTTCTAATTAGGAGGGGTAACCACCCCTAACTTCCCTCTAAGATACTCAAAATTATCCTTAGGAAACGACTTGGTAAAGATGTCTGCAATCTGCTCCTTAGTAGGCACATACTCTTGTCTAACTTCCTTTTCACTTACCTTTACTCTCAAAAAGTGAAACTTAATAGATATATGCTTTTTCTTTGAATGCAACACTGAATTCTTAGATATGTTAATAGCCCTTGAATTATCATAGAATATAGCAATAGGCTCATTATACACAACTCTAATATCCTTCAACATATGATTCATCCAGAAGACTTGAGTACAATTTTTAGCAACATCAATGTATTCGACCTTTGTAGTAGATAAGGAAATGGGATTCTGCTTCTTACTTAACCATTAAATCAACTTATTACCCAATAAAAATGCTCCACCACTAGTACTTTTCTTATCATTTACATCTCCTACTGAATCAACATTAGTAAAGGAACTCAAGGTAAGATCATCATCTTTAGGATACCATAGGCCAAAGTCAACAGTTCCCTTCAAGTATCTAAAAATTCTCTTCACAGTAGTCACATAAGATTCCTTCGGATCAACTTGAAATCTTGGAACAATACATACAACATTCATGATATTAGGCCTAGTTTGAGTTAAATACAACAATCCACCAATCATTGATCTATATCTAGTCTCATTTGCTTTCAAAGAATAATTTTTTCTTGTCAACTTGCATCTAGTCACCATAGGTGTATCGACTGGGTTTGAATCTTTCATACTGAACTTCTTTAGCAATTCCTTCACATAATTGGACTAAGATATAAAAATACCTTTATCTAATTGATTAATTTGCAATCCCAAAAAGAATTTCATCTCACCAATCATTGACATCTCAAATTCATTCTGCATCTCATTAGAAAACTTCATGCACAAACCATCATCTCCTCCAAAAATGATATCATCAACAAAGACTTGAAGAATTAGATCTTTATTACAATCAATCTTGAAATACAAATTACTATTAGTAGTAACTTTGTTAAATCCAAGCTTCAACAAATACTTGTCTAATCTGGCATACCATTCTCTAGGGGCTTGCTTGAGTCTATATAATGATTTCTTCAACTGACGCACCATATCTCCCTTATCAGTCAACTAAAATCCATTAGGTTGCTCAACATATACTTATTCTTCCAATTTTCCATTCAGAAAAGATGACTTGACATCCATCTGATAAAAATTGTAGTTCTTGTGAGAAACATAGGAAAGAAATAATCTTACAACTTCAATTCTAGCAACAAGGGAAAATTTTTCTTCAAAATCAATTCCTTCCATCTGTGAATATCCTTTGCATACCAGTCTTGCTTTGTTTCTAACCACTTCACCTTGCTCATTCAGTTTGTTTCTAAAGACCAATTTAGTTCCAATGAAATTCTTATCCTTAGGTCCAGGAACAAGAATCCATGTATCATTCTTCTCAATCTTTTTTAACTCCTCTTTCATTGCTTCAACCCAATGTTCATCTTTACATGCTTCATTCACACTAGTAGGCCCAGTCTTTGAAATCAAGCAGTATTCGTCTGCAATCTTTCTCCTAGTCTGGACACCTTTGTTCTTATCTCCTATAATATGATCTTCTGAATGATTCAATATTACATACCTCAGAGTCTTCTTAGGCTATTCTTCAACTTCAGGATCTTGTGTTCTCTCTTCTACAACTTCACTAGTTTCTCCTTCCTCTTCATTTTCTTGATTCATCGGAATGATTTGCACTTGATTTGTAGTATGAACTTTCTTTCCTTTGTTTGTACTATCATTCTGATAATTAGAATCATATCCACAGGTTGTGGATGGTGTACCTAAGTCTTTATCAACCTTGACATTTTCACTTTCAACCATTTTCCTCAATATTTTATTGTAACACCAGTAGGCTTTTCTTTTAGTAGAATAACCCAAAAAGATACCTTCATCACTCCAAGCATAAGAATTTCCTATATCTTAATCTCTCTTAATATAAAAATTTCTTCCAAATATCTTGAAGTATTTAATAGTAGGATTTTGACTAGTCCATAGCTCAAAAGGGGTCTTACCAGTATCTCCTTTGATTTGTAGCCAGTTGAGTGTGTACACAACAATACTCACAACTTCTCTCTAGTAGATATGAGGGACATTTCCTTCCAGCATCATAGTTATAGCAACATATTCAATTGTCATGTTCTTTCTTTCCACAACTCCATTTTGTTGAGGGGTCCACGGTGCAGATAATTGTCTCCTTATTCCATGTTCTTCACAAAAGGAATTAAATTCACTGGAAGTGAATTCACCACCCCTATATAATCTCAGACACTTAATCTTCAGACCCATCTCTGTCTGAACCATAGCCTTAAAGATCTTGAACTTTTCCAGTGCTTCATATTTCCCCCTTAAGAAAGTAACCCATACCATTCTTGAATAATCATCAATGAGTAACATGAAATACATGTAACCTTGTAAACTTCTGACCTTAGAGGGACCACATAGATTAGTATGTACAAACTCCAACAATTCACTTGAACAATGATTTTTACTCCAAAAAGAAATTCTAGTTTTCTTTCCTAACTGACATTCCTTGCATATGGCATTAGTAGGATTCACCAAATTAGGTAGATCTCTCATAGCCTTAGTAGAACTTATCTTGACAATATTATCAAAGTTAACATGACACATTCTCCTATGCCATAACCAACTTTCATCAACTTGAGCAATCAAACAACTTTTACTAGCAACACTCAAGTGAAAGATATTACCTTTTATTTTTGTACCTAATGCAATTTCATTTCCGAAACTCAATGTTATGCACTTTCCATCCTTGAACTAAAGATTGTATCCCTTATCAACCATCTGACCAACACTTAAAAGATTATGCTTCAAGCCTTCCACATATAGGACATCATCAGTATTATGCTTACCATTAAGAGAAATGCATCCTCTTCCATGGATCACACCAACTGTATTATCACCAAATCTCACAATACCACCATCATAATTTTCCAAGCTCACATAATTACTTTTATCTCCTATCATATGATGTGAACATCCACTATCAATCACCCATTCATCTTTCTCTTCAACTCGAGCAGCTAAGGCTTTCTCCACATTTGTACAACTAGCAGATTCAATAGATGCAGGATTATTTTTCTTGATAGCAACAAATACCCATTCATCATCACTTCTATTTCCTTTATCAGATTTATCATCTATCACACCTTCATCAGTAGCATAGTAACACTTCTTTTGAAATCTAGGCTTGTTATGACTTGGTTTATGATCTCTTTTTGGACACCTTGATGCAAAATGACCTATCTTATTGCAAGAAAAACATTTAAGAGGAAATTTTCCTTCATACTTACCTTTTCCTCTCGCCACTCTTTTGACAATAAGTGCTTCCAGCTCTTCCAACTCTCTTTCTTCTTCTTCAATTTGTCTAATTTCATCCTCATACTTGAATGTCTTTCTAGATGAACTCTCACCCGGATCATATCTTTGTCTATCTCTTCTGAAAGTAGTAGCCTTAAATGAAGATTCAACCTTAGGAAGGGCATCACCAAATTCGCTCAACTCAAAAGCATTAAGCTTACCAACCAATGTATCTTTGGTTATATTTGTTATAGTCCGAAGCTCTTCAATAGCACTAGCTTTGACTTTTTAAGAATCAGACAAGGATCTAAGCACTTTAGCAACAATCTCTAATTCATCTATCTATCTGCCTACACATCTAATACCGCACACAAGTTCATTCACTCTTTTCATAAAAATAGTAATGCTCTCATCATCACCCATTCTCAACCTTTCATATTTCCCTTTCAGACTCTACAACTTAGCAATCTTCGCATTAGTATCACCTTCATACAAGGTTTCCAAATTTTTCTAGATCTTATGAGTAGTCTTTAGATGCATAACATTTGTCATCTCAGAATTAGTCAAAGCACTCAACAAAGCTTCCTTAGCCCGGATATTATACTCAACATCTCTAATCTTAGAAGTAGTAGTAGGACCATTCTGAGGAATAACATACCTATTACATGTAATGTTCTAGAAGGGTTCACCAATGCATCTCAAATGACATTCCATTCGAGTCTTCCATAGAGAATAATTTGTTCCATCAAATCTTAGACTATCCTTCTTATAACTCTCCATCCCGGATCACCTTAAGTTGTTCAACTTCTTCCAAGGAACCTACTCTGATACCAATTGTTGGCAACACAAGGGCAAAAAAACTAAGAGGGGGGGTGAATCAATAGTCACAAAAATTCAAAACTTATTCAACTTATTAACCTTATTCTTAGATATGCTAATTAACCATGGAAGCATAAATCATCAACACATCAGAAACACACATAAAACCAATATTTTTTACGTGGAAACCTTGTCAGGGGAAAAACCATGGTGGAGGTCAGTCCACAAGATTATACCCTGTTAAATTGTATAATGAAAATGAAATATAGGGAATGCACTTGCATTCAGGAACTTTGCCTAGAGCTCACTACTCTATTACAACAAGGATAACTTCCCAATGGAAGACACACTCTCTTACAAAAATAATTGGATTACATCCATAGGGATTTGAACTAATAAAATAACATCTGGTAATGCTTTATCACAGTTCTAGTTAAGCAAATGAACAACTTTTCACTCTTCTTTTTATTCTTCACACTTTGCTCTACCTTCGAATGATTTAGGTCAATATTCACACACACATACACAAAAGAAAACTCTGGCATATACTTACACACTTCAATTCAAATAAACAATCACTCTTATATATTTGCAACAAGAAATTTCATCCCTTCATGTTAGCTTCAACAAAATAATAAAATGAATATAAACTGTCAGCCCAAAACACTAAAGATTATTATTGCGAATTAACCAAGGTCAATCACAACTTAGTGAAGACCCAAATCAACATCTCCAACATGAAAACACTTCAATTAATTACTCCTTGAATATCCACAACATGCTACAACCAGCATGTCGACCAAAAACAAGAAAAACATGAACACGCAAGAGAAAATTGCCAACCACGAGCACAACGATCAATGAAGATGTGCAACAAAGATAGAGAAAGATATAGAAACATGCACAAGCATCAAAAATCACTAGAGAAGCATCTACAACAACTAAACTAACTAAAATAGCATCATCTTCAATCAACAACACCAACTGAAGCAACCAAAAAACTGTTAGAATGTAAATCCTCATAACTCGACCAAATCTTCGCATGGATCTCTAAAACTTGACATGGATAAACTAGATACACTCAACAAAAAACCCTTTAGTCCACAACCTCTAATCATCAATGTACAAAACTTACAGTCATATTGAATTTCACTTCACCACTAACAACCTGCAACTTATTCCATTACAATTTTCTCAATATCCTTGACATATACAACTTCAAATGAATTAATGCTAATAGTGTTGACATCAATGAAAACCACATCAACAACACAACCACAACATCCAATAGATACTTGAGAGAGAGATGAGGAGAGGGGGTGGGAGGGAGAGACCTGAGAGAGAGGGAGAGAGATAGAGTGGAAGAGAGATAGAGGGAGTGAGAGAGAGAGGGAGTGGGAGAGAGAGAGAGGGAGAGGGAGAGGGAGAGGGAGTGGGAGGGAGAGACCTGAGAGAGGGCGAGCAAGTGGAAGAGAGATATAGGGAGTGAGAGAGAGGGAGGAGAGGGAGTGTGTGTATGTGAGAGAGAGAGGGGAGATAGAGAGAGAGAGAGAGGGAGAGATAGAGGGAGAGAGAGGGAGTGGGAGAGAGATAGAGGGAGTGAGTGAGAGACCTGAGAGAGGGAGAGGGGGTACGAGGGAGAGACTTGAGAGAGAGAGAAAGAGAGAAAGATAATGACCTAAGAGAGGGAGATGGAGTGAGAGGGACAAAACGACCAGAGGGGGAGAGAGAGAGGGAGAGTGAGAAAGGGGGTTGGAGTGAGATAGATTTATCTAGGAATGGTGGGAGGGAACAAGACCTAAGAGAGGGATTTGGAGTGAGAGAGAGTAGTCTAGGTAGTGTGGGAGGGAGTGAGACCTGAGAGAGAGACTTCAAAGGGATAGAGAGTTATCTAGTTAGGGTAATGAGGTAGAGAGCATATGAAAGGTAAAACCTCAATTATCCATCTACGATCATAAACCATGCACTCTCAACATTATTAGAGTGGTTAACTAAAGAGAGGGGAAAGTTACATTTTGTTCAACGTAGGTCATTTGGCGAGCCCCAAATGCCCTGCTTTGGACGTGTTAATTGATAGGTTTTCCAAATTTCCTAATATTTTTGTCTGTGCTCCCCGTCATGTTTGTACATCTTTCAATGCAAGTTTATAAAAAACCGTGATAGTGTTACCCTCTCTCTTAGCTATCTAAATATATAATTATTTTTTCATTTTGATTCAGTTAAGGTTTTGATCCATAGCTTCTATTGTAAATGCCTTTGTTTTTGGTCAAAAACCAACATGTGCTAGTTTTAGGATAGATTTTTATTCATTCATCAGAACATGAAACAAATTACATTTTTTAATACTAGACTCCATTCTACACGTGATGAAAAAAATCAATTTTTGATTAGTTTTCAAAAAATATAGGGAGTAGCATGCTCAAATTTTAGCTTTTCAAGATGTGTCCACTTTCGAAATTCATAAAATGTTATATATTCATTAAAAAAATTATCTGAAAGAATAAGGATAAACTACATGGTGTTAGCTAATTTCTCACCTTTCAGATTTTTGAAAGTATAAAAAAAAGTTATTCAAAAAGGGGGGAGCCCTCAGGAGCTATGTTGATTTTTTTGATAAAAACAAGACCTATTTTGGGCCCTCCCTTTTTGAGACCCTTAATCTTTGTTAATTTCAAAAAGAATCAGTAGCTTAGAAACTAGACTTAAAGCACTTCAACTTTTGTTCTTGCTACATCTTGAAATTTTGATCGTAACTATTTTCATTTTCTTTTGCAAATCAGATTTTTTTGATTTCAGAAAAAGAGTGGCATCTTAAGAGCCAAAATTGTGTCACAGGTCCATGCACTTACCCGTGTGTAACTCAAAAGTTTTACATAAGATGAAACTAAATCAACTCATTTGATTTGTGACTCGAAAGTCAAGTAATGTAGAGTAAAAAGTCTTCTTTTTGTTTCACAATGATCAAATGTCAAGTGTAATTCAACATTAGGTCTGAACTTTTTAAATGACCAAATGTATGTTCTATTAATGGCACAATGTTATCAATATTGTTAGGAAACCTAAGAATAGGTGAGAAGGTAAAACCTTTTGTTTTGTGATAGGGTTAGAATTTGAGATGACAACCTAGACCCTAGAGGTTATTAATGCATGACCAAGAAATTCTTTGCCTGAAGTATTCTTTTACAAAACTAGCTATATTTCAACTTAGTGAGCAAGCAAGTATGTTATGCAAAATTAATGAAAAGTGAGACCAGTTGGTCTACGAATTGTGTTTATCCTTAGTTAAGAAGATTTCATTGAAAGGCATGAAAGACCAAAACTAAGGAGGACATATTCTTGAGGGAGATCTATCCTTTCTGAGTAAACATTGTCTAAGTAAAATTCACACTACATTATGATCGAGAAGGTCAAGATATTATTGTTTCAAGATTCACTTAAAGGTTATATCAAGAGCAGTTGCTCTCAAGGGTTAGAGTTAGGAATTGAGAAAGTGGTTGTAGCCAAGACCCATGTAGTTATGTGAAAGTAACTTGGGTGTTCAAGTTAGAAATAACCAATGATATAGATGAGCTAATCACTTAACGAATCTTCTCTAGTTAAAGAAGGAGTCTTTAATTAAGCCAATTCGCTAAACATTCAAGACTATAAAAAGAAGAAGGAATCTTCAACTTAAGTTAATATTTATTATTATATATGTTGAATTTTTGTTAGTTCTTTCAATATGGATCTAAGTGAAACTAAGTCATTGGCAATAAGTCATCCCTAATAACTATATGTGCATAGAGTAGGAAATACAACATTCTCATGGTTAATGCTAGGAACTTGAACCAGTGGTAGTTTCCAAGACCTATTAGTTACACTAAGTAACATGGGGCTTTGAGAATGGTCTACCACCTTATCAACTCACTGGAGTTATGATTTGTAAGACAAGTTTTGTCATATTATAAGTTCTTTGTATTTATTCATTTGGTGGAACAGTAGTTCTAGTATACCCTAGACCTTACAAAGGGTATACCAAGTCGAGTAGGGTGGGTGAACAAAAGACTTCACTCTTGGTAGTAATTTTATCAAGAATATAAATACTATGGCCATAGTGAGTGAATATGTCTTTCCATTCAATTGTCGGTTCACCGTGACCTAGATACTTAGCTAGTCAGAGATGTTGTACATAGTTGGAAGGTATCCATGGTTGTGCAATGGTATTAGTTAAGTAGGGCACAACACCAAAGCTCAAATGGTAGAACTAAGAGGGTTCCTAGCTTAACCCTTTGATGAAGGGAGGGCCCCTTCTAGTTAGGAAGGTGTGCGGGGGACTGCTTAAGTCTGTGGATGGAGGTAAAGTACCTGAGTTATGCTCTCCCTCTTGCAGATGATATACCGAGTCTTGGAAGATAGAAAGAATCTAGATATGGGATCTCTAACCTTACTCCTGTATGTTATTGTTTTGGCTTAAATAGATGTAATCATTTAATTGAAATACAAAAGTGATAGATGTTTGTTCTTTTCAGTTAGAAAAGATTGTGTAAATACTTTGTTTTATCTTATGGTAATAGTTATGTAGGAGCATGTTCCATATTTAAAGAAAAAAAATTGTACCTCTTTTTAAATATGTTTTTAGTTATTTATTGTTTGGTGAATAATTCATGGTAACTCTTTGTAAGAAGTTGTAGTATGTTACATATGGTATCAGAGCTATGTGGTTCATCACTTGGACCTATGAGCTCATTATGTAAAATTTTCCTTAAAACATTATCACTAGTAGATGTTTGAAAAGTTCTTATGTGAGGGTGACAAAGAAAAGAAGAACAAGGAAAATAGTAAGAAATTCAAATTCTCAAATCTTGTCGAACTTTGGGACTAGGAAAGAATCATTCCTAGAGGTTAAAATTCCTGAATCAATAACTCTTAGAGAAATTCCCTTAGATTGCTGAAGGAATGCACTTGGGAAAGAAAGAATGTTGTGTCAATTTTTACCATGGTAATTGGAGAAACCAATTGTTTGCAAAAACATAAACCTTCAGATAATCCTGATTTAAAACTAGAATAAAATCTAGCAATAATAATTGAAATTAAGAATGAGACTTGGTACCTTGAGTAAAGGTCAGAGATCATAATGGATAAAAAAAAGAAGAGGCAACTCATGAATGGAAAGGTTAGGTAGGATGCTTAGTTAAGAAGGGTGAGTTATTGCCTATGAGTTTAGGGGATTCAAGTTCTATAAATGAAACCATACCCCACATGATTTTGAGCTATTAGGAATCGTTCATGCTTTGTAGTTATGCATGTAATGATTGTTGGACACACTTTGGATTTGTTAAAAAACTAGAAAGGTCTAAAAGAAATGTTACTCAACCAATATAAATGCTCGTTGGTGGGAATGGATTGAACTAAAATTGAATTATGAATTTGGAAGATAGAAAGAATCCAGATATGGGATCTCTGATGTTATTTATGTAAGTTATTGTTTTAGCTTAAATAGATGTAATCATTTAATTGAAATACAAAAGTGATAGATGTTTTTTTTTTTTTTCAGTTAGAAAAGATTGTGTAAATGCTTTGTTATATCTTATGGTAATAGTTATGTAGGAGCATGTTCCATATTTAAAGAAAAAAATTGTACCTCTTTTCATCTGTGTTTTTAGTTATTTACTATTTGGTAAATAATTCATGGTAACTCTTTGTAAGAAGTTTTATTATGTTACATATGGTATCAGATCCATATTTTGATCCTGGGACCTATGGGTTATGGGCCCACCATGCTTCCAGGAAAGAGAAACCAAGTTTTGGATGCCCAAAATGTCAAAGGGGACATGTCTCCTCAGTGAAACTTACTCATTACATTTTCAAGAAAAAAGTGTGACAAAATTCCAAGGAAGATGTTCCGTTAAATTCAAATAGACTTCTAAGAAACTAGGGAAGAACCTAAGTACCAAACTTAGAGGAGTTAGGGAATGTGGTGCAATGATAAGTTTAATTGGTGCCATAGCCAAGACAATCTAGAGAGACAAAACAATAGACTAATGTGAAACCACTATATTCTTGAAGGAAACAGAGAGAGATGTTGCAAGTATGTAGCAAGTTGTTTAGAACTGCAAAGGGTGAAGACAAAATGTCCTCACTGGTAGGAATTTTACATCCTCATGAAGTTCCAAGAGGAAGTGGTAGATCTTTAACATAGTTTCGATCTTCCTATGTCAAGGTTTTGTCATATTTTATTGTCGAAGTGATGGATAGGCACAAAACAATCTTGATAGTGGTGGATAAGCTCTCTAAGGTAGCCAATTTTGAATTAAAAAAAAGTTGACAAGAGAGGTGCTATTCATAACTTCTAATTTGTGTAAAGTAGTGTTTGATTGCTTGGTGTTCTTGAGAAGATTATCTCAAATAGGGACACTCATGTAATTTCAAGGCATGAAAAACCTTTTTTGCCTCACTTGGAATTCAATTGAACATAAGTTCAAAATATTTTCCTGAGACAGGTAGTTGGATTGAGATAGTAAAGTAGGCATTAGGGAGAAACCTAGCGTGTGTTTATTTCTTGGATCAGTAATACTAGTGGAAGGAATTATCTATAAGTTAAAATACTCCATTTGAAGTATGATGGAATGTGATGCTATTGATTGTTGTCATTAATGGTTGTCATTGATGTCAACATATCTTGGTTGATTGATTAAGGTTTAAATTTGATGCTTTGGTGATCCGAATTGGCATGATATGGATGTTGTGCTGTGATGATCTATCTTTGGTCATGCTTGTCTTGGTCCCATTCATTTTGCAACATAATGAGATGCACTCTTATGGGTCCAGAATGATCTGGAAATTGGTTATCATGCCCTAGAACATTGTTTGTATTGTAACGTGTATATTATATTCTTTGGTTTTAAATGTCATGGTTAATATGTAGCATGTTGATTTGAGTGAGGAGGTTCTGTATGGTCTATGTTTCAATCCTTTCCACTATGGGAATGTTTTGTGGTGACCTAATTCAAATTATGTTTGGTCGACTTAGGAGATTATGAAGACATTGTGTTTGGCTAACTTCGAAGATGATGAAGGCATGGAATGGTATAAATAAAAGTTTCAATTTTGTTTAATGAAAGCAAGTGTGGTGAATGTGAATATGAAAATATAGACATTGTGAGGTATGCAAAATTATACAACTGGAGGTAGCAGATAGTGAGATCCTATCCAGTATCATTGTTGGTGACAGTTATTTTAGGAGTGGATTCCATTTCATCATTCTTCTGGTAGTGAGCTCTTTTTTGTTGGTAGTGGGCCCTTTTCAATTGGTAGTGGGCCCTTTTCTATTGGTAGTGAGCCATTCTCTTTTGGAAATGAGCCTTTTTATCCTTGGTTGTAATAGATAGGTAGTGAACCCACTGATAGTGAGCCTTACCTGTAGTGAGCATTTTTGGTAGTGAGACTTAGTAAAAATTACCTTAATCGGTGTCACCTTAACTGGTGTTTTATAATTGAGAATTGGCATTCTCTGTGGTTTTTCCCATCTTGGACTTCCACATAAATTCTAGTGTTCATTGTGCATGGTGTTATGTGCTTTCATGTTCATATCTATTTGATTATTATCTAATTGATTTAAGCTTGCTCCGGATTAATTAAAGAAAAAAAATGTTTTAGAATAACTGATTCACTCCCCTTCTTAGTTATTTGGACTGTTCAACAATTGATATTAGAGCTTTGGTTCCTTGAAGAAGAGCTTAACTGCTTGGGGTAGATCCAATGGTGCAAAAACTGACAATCCCTATGTTTGATGGATCTGACTACAGTTTCTAGAAAGTGCAGATGAGAGGTTACCTAGTTTCTCTAGGCTACAAGACTTGGAAAGCTATTGAGACAAAATATGCTGTACCGACAAATGGTTCTAATACTGTGGATGAGATTTCAGCCCATGAAGAAAAAGAAAAAGCAAGGTATGCAATAACTAGTTCTTTGTCTAAAACTGAGTTAACAAAAGTTATTTCATTGAGCACCACTTATGAAGTTTGGGAAAAGTTGAAAGAAATCTATGAAGGAAATGATAGAGTCAAATTATCAAAGAAGTTGATAGCTAAAAGTAGATATGAAAACTAGAGGTTGGAAGAAGGTGAAGATATAGCAAGCTATTTTTAGACATTTGACAGTGTAGTAAATGAAGTCAAAAATCAAAGAGTCACTCTGAGAGATGAAGATGTTATGGAGAAGATTCTGATGACTCTACCAGAGAGCTACAATACAAGATCTCAGCTATTGAGGAAGTTTATGATCCAAAGAAATTCACTAGAGAGCAACTATTTGGCACCTTGATCACGTTTGAGATGAGGAAATTTGGAAAAGAAAAGGAAAAATCTAAAACAACCTTCAACCTCAAAGAAAAAAGGAGATACGGATAGTGAAAGTTCAAATGAGTTGGAAGAAAACTTCACAAGGAAACTGAAGAAAGGTACTGGAAAGTACAAATGTATGTTACCTCTTAAATGTTTGAGATGTGGAAAGATTGGTCATTTAGCAACTAAGTGTCCAAAAAAAGGAACAAGGAGAAATTTTAAAAGGATCAATAAGAAGGCCTATTATGTTAATGAAAATGCCAGTATTTCAGATGATGAATCAAATCATGAGGATTGTTTGTTTTTGGTGGAAAAGGATGAACCTAGATTTGATATCTCTAATATTTGTTCAAAATCTAATGATAACACTGAAGCTGCATTATATGTTAAAAGAAACATAGATGAATGTCTGATTGATAGTGGATGTTCGAATCATATGACCAGTGATAAAAGTAAGTTTGTGAAGCTTGAAAAATATGATGAAGGTTCTATTAGATTTGGAGATGATAAAATGACACATATTGTTGGAATTGGTTCTATTACCTTTGATGGACAACATAACACTGGCAATGTTTACGATGTGAAGGGTTTAAATCATAATATTTTGAGTGTTGGATAGATGTGCAAAAATGGCTATAATGTGGTGTTTCAGGATGATGGGTGTGAGATTCAGAAGAGATCCATAATTGTTATTGCAGCCAGAAAAAGAACAAGTGGGAAGATGTATCAACTGGAGGGAGATACAAAGAGATGATTATTATCTCAGTCCAATGATAGTTGGCTCTGGCATTGGAGGATGTGTTGCATCAACTTCAAAAATTTGGTAAGGATAAGTTCAACAAGAGTAGTCAGAGATTTTCCAAGACTGACCAAACCAGACAACACTATCTACAAAGGATGTAAAGAAGGAAAGAAGACCAGAGAAACATTTCAAAGAAAAGAAGAATCACCTATCAGTTTGTTGGACCTTGTACACACTAACCTATGTGGTCCAACTAGAATAAGAAGCTTACAAGGTGAGAGATATTTCATGCTTTTAATAGATGATTATTCCAGATTAATTTGGGTTGCATTTTTAAGAGAAAAATTAGAGGCTTTAGAAAAATTCAAGATTTTCAAGGCAAGAGTTGAGAATTAAGTTGATCGGAGAATCAAGTGTTTAAGATATGATAGAGGAGGAGTGTTTACTTCTAATGAATTCAAAAAATTATATGATAAATATGGCATTAAAAGATAACTATCTGCCCCTAGAACACCACAACCGAATGGTGCAGTGGAAAGAATGAACCAAATAGTTCAAGAAGCAGCTAGAATAATGATCAAGGAAGCAGGTTTACCAGAGGTATACTGGAGATAAGCAATACACACAATAGTATACACTCTAATAGAGTATTGTTCTAGAGGAAATATGGAAAGACATCATATGGGCTATGGAATGGAAGAGCTCCCATAGTAGAGTACTTCAAATTTTTTGGAAGCAAATGCTACATCTAGAGAGATGAGGAAAATCTTGGAAAGTTTGACAGTAGGGCTGATGAAGGCATATTTTTGGGTTACTCTACAAGAAGCAAAGCATACCAGTGTTACAATAAGAGACTGGACAAGATAGTTGAAAGTGAAAATGTGAAAGTAGATGAAGATATTCAAAGAAATCTTAATAGGTATTTTGTATATGAATCAGATGACTTATATGAAAAAGGAGAAAAGGATAAGAAATAAGAAGAAGAGACAAAGGAGGCTCTGGCAAGTACAAGTAAAAACCAAAGCTATATACAGAGAAACCACTTAGAAAACTAGATTATTGGAGATAAGAATAAGGGAATCATCACAAGAAGCAAAGAAACTCAAGAACAAGTATTATTGTGTTTCCTCTTAGAAATTGAACCAAAGACTGTGGAAGAAGCATGTAAGGATTAGAATTGGGTGAAGGAAATGAAAGAAGAACTTGATCAGATAGAAAAAAATTGGACTTGGGAACTTGTGCCGAAACCGGTAGACAAAAATGTATTTGGAACAAAGTGGGTATTCCGAAACAAGCTGGATGAAGACAAAAAGGTAATGAGAAACAAGGAAAAATTAGTTTGCAAAGGGTACACTCAGATCAAAGGTATTGATTTTGAAGAAACATATGCCCTTGTTTCCCGGATGGAAGTGATCCATATATTCTTAGATTTTTCAGCTTTTAAGGATTTCAAAGTCTATCAAATGGATGTAAAATCAACATTCTTGAATGGAGAACTAAAGGAAGAAGTCTACATTGGGAAACCAGAGGGATTTAAGTCTAGAAGTGACTTGGATTTTGTTTGTAGGTTCAAGAAAGCTTTATACAGATTGAATTAGGCACCTAGAGCCTGGTATGGAATATTAGACAAGTATTTGATTGGACAAGATTTCAAAAGGGATCTGCTGACAATAATTTATACTATAGAATTTACATAATCTTTGGAGGAAATAATGATATGTGCAGAAAATTTATAGATGAAATGTAGATGGAATTTGAAATGTCTATGATAGGTGAGTTAAATTTCTTCCTTGGATTACAAGTAAATTAGACCAACAAAGAATTTTTCATCTCTTAGTCCAAGTATACCAAAGAATTATTGAAGAATTCCAAACTGGTTTGTACACCAATTGTTATCAGATGTAAGTTGACAAAAGAATATGATTCACCTAAAGCTGATGCAAGTATGTATAGGTCAATGATTGGAGGAGTGTTATATTTGACTACTACTAGACCAAACATTATGTATGCTTGTTTAGCAGCTAGATTTCAACAAGAACCAAAGGAATTACATGTTGTTGCAATAAAAGGATCTTTAGATATTTGAAGGGTACAAAAGGTATGGGGTTATGGTATCCAAAGGATTTAGATTTTACTTTGATAACTTATATTGATGTTGATTGGGCCGGATGTGTTGATAATAGGAAAAGCACAAGTGGTGGAACTTATTTCCTTGGCTCCCGGTTAGTTGCTTGGTCAAGTAAGAAATAATATTATGTATCTTTATCTACTGTTGAAGCTGAATCCATTGCAACATTCCTCATGTTGCACTCAATTATTGTGGATGAAACAAATTTTAAAGGATATTGGCATATCATTTGATGAACTGATCTCAATTATGTGTGATAATACTAGTACAATAAACATTTCCAAGAATCTGGTACAACATTCCATAATGAAACATATATCCATTAGATATCATTTCTTGAGAGAGAAGGTATTGGAAAATGAGGTAAGACTTGAATATGTACCTACAAAAGAGTAGATTGTAGATATTTTCACAAAACCATTGAGCAAAGATACTTTTGAGTATCTCTGGTAGAAGTTAGGGGTTCTGCCCTCTCCTAGTCTTCAATAATTTGCACTAGGGTTTGCATTGGTCTAGAGTATTATATGCTCACTCTTATCTAGATCAATGCTTGGTGGCTTCCTCATAGGTGGAGCGGAGTAAGTTTTTCAGGGGGGATTTTTTCCCTTTGTCCTTGATGTCAAAGGGGGAGAAGAAAAGAAGGTCCTCAATTTTGTTGTTGCTAACATTGAGTTGTTTGGTTTCTTTTTGATGAATGTTGCCATCAATGAAAAAAGGGGAGATTGTTGGAATGTGATGCTATTGATTGTTGTCAGTAATGGTTGTCATTGATGTCAACATATCTTGGTTGATTAAGGTTGAGTTTTGATGCTTAGGTGATCCAGATTGGCATGCTCCAGATGTTGTGCTATGATGATCTATCTTTTGTCATGCTTGTCCTGGTCCCATTCATTTTGCAACATAATGAGATACACTCTTATGGGTCCGAACCGATCTGGAAATTGGTTAATGTGCCCCAAAAAATTGTTTGCACTGTAATGTGTATATTCTATTATTTGGTTCCATATATCATAGTTAATATGTAGCACGTTGATTTGAGCGAGGAGGTTCTATATGGTCCACATTCATTCCTTTCCACCGTGGGAATGTTTTGTGGTGACCTAGTTTAAATTGTTTTTGGCCGACTTAGGAGATTATGAAGACATTTTTTTTGACTGACTTAGGAGATTATGAAGGTGTGGAATAGTATAGGTAAAAGTTGATTATGTTCAATGAAAGCAAGTGTGGTGAATGCGAATCTAAAAATATAGACAATGTGAGGTATGCGAAAGTATACAACTGGAGGTAACAAATGGTGAGATTCTATTTGGTATCATTTTTGGTGACAATTATTTTAGTAGTGGATTTCCTTTCATCATTATTCTGGAAGTGAGCCCTTTTCTATTGGTAGTGAGCCTTTCTCTTTTGGCAGCACGCCTTTTTATCTTTGGCTATAATAGCTGGGTAGTGAGCCCACTGACAGTGAGCCTTACCTATAGTGAGAATTTTTGGTAGTGTGCCTTTGTAAAAATCACCTTAACCGGTGTTCTATAATTGAGAATTACATTCTTCATGGTTTTTACCATCTTGGATTTCCACATCAATTTTGGTGTTCATTGTGCATGGTGTTGTTAAGTGATTTCATGTTCATATCTATTTGATTATTATCTAATTGATTTAAGCTTGCTCCAAATTAATTAAAGAAAAAAATGTTTTAGAATAACTAATTCACCCCCTTCTCAGTTATCTAGACTGTTCAACAAAGTATTGCATGGAAGAAAGTGTCAAATTCCTATAAGCCGGGAAATCTAGAAGATAGGATTTGTCTTGGTCCAAAAATGCTATTAGAAATGGAATTGTAAATCAGGTTGATCAAGAAAAGGATTAATGAGAGCTAATGTGAGACAGGAAAGCTTTGCCTATGTTAAGTGACTACCAAGATAGTTCTTAGTAAGAGAAAGAATGCTCGAATCATGCTAGATCCACTAGTATATTAATAGAAAGGTCTCTTAGGGAAAGGTCCAATAGGACCAAATTGCACAAAGCTTCAAGTGAAAAATATAATCGGATTAAAAAAGAGATTTCCCGATCTCTTTGAATTTGAAATTAGAAAATTAAGAAATTTTATTTTAATTTTTTATATGTTCTGATACCTTTCATCATCAGGGACGATGGTTCCTAAGGGGGATGGTATGCTATAGCCCACCTTAGATCCCTAAAATTATTTTTCACTTTATGGTAATTATTCTGATAAATCATGAGATTATGAAACCTTGAAAATTATATATTATGATGGAATTATGCAATGTTATGTTATTGCTTCCAATGGAATGATGATGGTTACTTGATACTATGAATTTGATGAAATTCTATGAGATGATTTTATTCTTTTAAAACAAATTATTAATGAAAATTCTATGATATGATCTTGATGTAATGGTTTATGGGTAATTACCATTTGGTTCCTAAGTGGAAATGCAGGAACGATTGGAGTGCCTATAGAGAGGGGGAGTATCACCTGGGAGAAGGATAAAGTTAAGAGTCACTAGCAATTCCATCTGAGTCTCTTGTCATCTTGAATATTAGGGTTTTGGATACCATTATTTCTTTATAAGACTAAGGTTTCTAGATTGTGTCTTAGGTAAGTTTTACCTTATCCCTCTATAACCTAGATATCTTTATGATGGATTCAATTGCTTATTTACTAATCTATACATTAAGAATCTTACATATCATATGCAAATATATGCTTGTTTATACATCGATGCATGTATGTTCTTATATGAAATATACGTACACATCTACATTGAATACACATTAGTGTATGTATATATATATTCACATAAGCATATGTATATCTTGATACTAGACCAATCAAGGAAATATATTGTATTATATGTGAAGATTATAATTAATTGATAAATAGAAACAACATACTTTTAAAAGTGTGATAACAAGTAAATGTCAATATGTGCTAAATGTTGGTTAACGCCAATAAAGTGGCATAGTATATTTTAACTTTCACCTTGAGTTTTGCCACCATATAATGATTGAAAATTCTTAATAATTTGTTAAAGTATGGGAGTAATTTGGAAATTATCATTGGTTAAATTAGTCACAAAAGTCTATGGATTTAGCTCAACTCATAAACGAAGTGCACTTTTTGTATTTGAAATGGAATTATATTCATTTCCTTTTCCACTATAAGCCTTATAAGTTGCAACATAATGTTATATATGGCAGAAGGGTTATAATATTTTAAATTGCTAATACAAAGCCATTTAAGGCCATGGCCATCATGCCATGTAGGTAGTGTATATAAATTAGAGTTAAATCAAACTTAATCACATAAAGCTTATATTTTTCACCACAATGGAAGGAGATAATTGTTCTTGTAACCAACTCTTCGAAGAGAAAAATGGATAGTATTATTGGATGAGGGGGGAAGGGGCTCGACAAAATTTTTCAAGGGGGATTTCTTGGTCTATTCATAGAGATTATCTCAGCAAGAAATGAGATTTTTTTCAAAATATGCTTGTGATAGTAAGGCAACGAGCTAATGGGGAAATAATCTTAGGAACTGTTCCTTCTATGGTGAAAAATACAATAGTTTAGGAGATGACTCCTCTTTGAGAGAGTCGAGGAGGATATAAACAAGAATGCTAATGAGGAAAGAGTAGATGGCTAGAAGTATTTTAGCAGTTCATTGAAAATTGGACATGCAAGCTAAATAACCAATAGTCAGCTAAAAGGAAATTTATCTTTCTTTCTCGTTACAATGTTTATAGTCTATTTCATTATATGAACCCATTTGGTTTTTGATGATTTATTAAAAATAGTCTAGGGAAGATTTATCTAATATTTTCCTCATGTGAGGACCCTTAATTATTTCTTCAAATTTCCCATGCTATGATAAATTCATATTGAATGGCTTCCGGAAGGAATATGTTCCATGAAAGCTATCATTTAATAAAATAGCTTCTCTTGGTTCTTAAAAGATATGGTTTGGTTTTGTTTAAGGTTATTTTTCTGTCACATAGGAGTTGAAAATTAAGAACCTAAATAAACCCATGGTAATCAAATATCAAACATAGTTTCTTTGTGACTATTTAACCAAGTTGCAAGCCTAAGAGTGAAAGAAAGTTACATGCTAGTCTGAGTACATGCAAGTCTCCTTTCCTTAATCAGTGCACCAATACAATTGTTAAGTTAGTGTGAATATTTTTACTAGTGATAGGGTTGATCATTATAAATAAGTGTGCAAGTATTTGTATTTAAGTCTATACTTCTCCAAGTTGAGATAGGTCATTTTTGAATAGTTGGAAAGATTTAGAATACCTGAGAGTAGTTCAAGAAAAAAACTTACATTTTCAAACTGTCCTTCGCATATATATGCCTTGGATTGCTTTATGAAAACTAACATTGTTTAAATGAGTCTCTTTACTCTTTTAAGGAAATGGTCTATTAGCTTTTTCCAATCATCGAACATATTTTGAATACAAAGGTTTCACATTTAGAGTTCTCGAAGGGAACCATGTTAAGCTCATCGGTGAAATGTATAGTTATCCTTGTTTTACATGCATTAACTATTTGTGGGGAAAAATATCTTAATATGCCTTTTATTGAAAACACCCATGTGGGGTTATTGTGAGTGATGTTCTTACTACTTTTCCATTACTAGTCAAGGCAAATTTCATTTTTTTTTGGAAAAGAATGCCCGGAGTCCTAGTTGTAAGAGTATACACTCTCTAAATGAGTACACATTGAACTAGAGGCAGTCGCCAAGTCCAAAAAGTTACAGTGTGTAATTCAAAAGTTTGAAATGAGATGAAACTAAATCAACTCAATTGATTTGTGACTTGAAAGTCAAGTAATTTATCTAGTAAATTTAGTATTCTTTTTGTTTCACAATGATCGAACGTCAAGTGCAATTCAACATTAGATTTGAACATTTTAAATGACTAGATGTATGTTCTATTAATGGCACAATGTTATCAATATTGTTAAGAAACCTAAGAATATGTGAGAAGGTAAAACCTTTTGTTTCATGATAGGGTTAGAATTTTAGGAAGTAGCCTAGACCCTAGAGGTTATTAATGCATGACTAGGAAATTCTATGCATGAATTATTCTTTTACAAAACTAGCTATATTCTTAGCAGGGAAGCAAGTATGTTATGCAAAATTAATGCAAAGTGACACCAGTTGGTCTATGAATTGTGTTTATCCTTAGTTAAAAAGATTTCATTGAAAGGCATGAAAGACCAAAAATAAGGACACATTATTGAGGGAGATCTATCCTTTCTGAGTAGACATTGTCTAAGTAAAATTCATACTACATTATGACTGAGAAGGTCAAGAAGTTATTGTTTCGTGACAAGATTCACTTAAAGGTTATATCAAGAGTAGTCACTCTAAAGGGTTAGGGTTAGGACTCAAGCAAGTGGTAGTAGCCAAGACCTAGGTAATTCTGTGAAATTAAGTCAGTGTTCAAGTCAAAAATAACCAACGACCTTGATGAGCTAATCATTTAATGAATCTTCTCTAGTTGAGGAAGGAGTCTTTAATTAAGCTAGTTCGTTGAACATTCAAATTAAGTTAATATTTATTATTATATATGTTGAAAATTTGTTAGTTCTTTTAGTATGGATCTAAGTGAAACTAAGTCGTTGGTAGTAAGTCATCAGTAATAATTGTATGTGCACAGAGTAGGAAATCCAACATTCTCATGGTTAATGCTAAGAACTTGAACCAGTGGGAGTTGCTGAGGCCCATTAGTCACACTAAGTAATGCAGGGGTTCAAGAATGGTCTAACACCTTATCAAATTAGTAGAGTTATGATTTGTAAGACAATTTTTGTTGTATTATAAGTTCTTTGTATTTATTCATTGGGTGGAACAGTAGTTCTAGTATACCCTAGGTTACAAAAGGTATACCAAGTTGAGTGGGGTGGGTGAACAAATGAATTCGCTCTTGGTAGCGATTGTATCAATAATACAAATACTATGGCCATAGTGAGTGTAGTTATCTTTGCATGCACTTGTCGGTTCACTGTGACCTAGATACTTAGCTAGTTAGAGATGTCATACATAATTGGAAGGTATCCATGGTTGTGTGACAGTATTAGTTAAGTAGGGTACAACACCAAAGCTCAGATGGAAGAACTAAGAGGGTTCCTAGCTTAACCCTTCAATGAAGGGAGGGACCCTTATAGTTAGGAAGATGTGTGGGGACCGCTTAAGTCCATGGATGGAGGTAAAGTACTCAAGTGATGCTCTCCCTCTTGTAGATGACATTCCAAGTCTTGGAAGATAGAAATAATCTAGATATGGGATCGTTGACCTTATTCCTATAAGTTATTGTTTTAGCTTAAATAGATGTAATCATTTAATTGAAATACAAAAGTGATAGATGTTTGTTCTTTTCAATTAGAAAATATTTTGTAAATTTTTTGTTATATCTCATGGTAATAGTTATGTAGGAGCATGTTCCATATTTAAAGAAAAAAATTGTACCTCTTTTCATCTATGTTTTTAATTATTTACTATTTGGTGAATAATTCATGGTAACTCTTTGTAAGAAGTTGTAGTATGTTATAGTGTGTGGGTTTAAAGATAGTCAAAATAATGAATCAAGCACCATGATAAAAGAAAAAGCACAGTTTGAAGGCATCACAAATGAATAGAGAATTAGGAGGTATACGTTGCTCATGGTATCTCATGTTTAAGATGAATCTTTAGGGTTCAAGGGATTTAGGATGTAAAAAAAGAAAAATCAGCACCCCCAAAAAGCCATGAGACAAAGGCAGATATAGAGAAGAAAGATGCTTCAGTCATTTGGGTGCATACTTGCAGTGGATGAAAAAAATCACTAATGGTTGTTATTGAAAGACAATGATACATACACAAATCAATGTTTTGAGAATTCATGGAATTGATGAGATGCCATAGTCACCATGTAATAAGAGGGCGGGGTTTTAAATGTTAAGAGGATAGTATTCACAAAACCAAAGGATAGTCATATGATACATTAAACATGAAAGTAACAAGGTAATATGATCAAAATATTATGAAAATGAAATGCTTGTACATGTTTTGGTCTAAAACTTCATTGCACTCTTGAAGTTATAAATGCTCCTTAATGCTAGATCATTGTATTTTTTGTAAGAGCTATTTGAAGGTTGACATTGAACCATTGAATCCTCATGGTTTAATTTTTTCCATGTCATTTATATGGTGGTATGTATTCCATTAGATAAACTTTAAGTGCAAGGGATCCCATGATGTAGCTAGATTGAGATGGGTAATAAAGTTCATATTTTTTAGGTAGAAGATAAATCACATCCTCAATTAACAACCATCTATGCAATGCTGGAAACATTGTCTAGGCAGATGAAGGTAGTTGGTTTTGTTCCCAACACTAGCTTTATATTCCACAATATGGATGGGAAGAGAAGGGTACATCTTATGTGGGCATAATGGGAAGCTAGCCATTGTTTTTAGGCTAGTAAATACATTTCCTAGAACACCAATCAGTATCAAATTTATCAAACAGGTTTATCACTATGACAACCCTTGGAGAACATTGTAAACTTATTTATTTATCATGAAATGAATAAGGTATAGTCAAAAGGCTGCATAGAAGTCCAAGGTACAATTGAAGAAAGGGAAGAATTCTATGAAGAATGGTAAAGTTAAGTGAAATTGAAGATCATAATCATGATATATGCCAAAAATATAGTCATAATAGTCTCAAGCATGAAAAATTAAAAGGAAAATCCATTCCATGCTCATGGATGAAAGATAAAGAGGGAAAACCACTTCTATCAATCTTAATATGTTTGAAAATCTTGTGAAGGCCATCCATAAGGTAGAAGATGACAGTGAGGCATGGTTACAAGATAATACTTTTCATTCATGAATGGAGGACAACAATTAGGGTTTCTATAGAAAGAAAAAATGAACATAAGACAATCATTTTCATTCATGAGTAGAGGACAACAACAAGTATTTTTTGTATCAAAGTGTCAAGATAGTCCTTATGACTATGAGGGTAGTCATTATGACTGTAATGAAGAACAAGTATGATTGTAATGAAATCAAATGATTATTGTGCTTATACCAAGTTGCAACTAGGGCAGTGTTCAAGGTCTATGAAAAGAGTATGGTAGATTTCATGAGTTAATGGAGGGTATTCCTATGGTGAAGGAAAGCACATTAAAAGGGAATAGTATCAAAGAATATCATGAAATACCAAGTCAAGTAGCTCAACGGAAATTCAAAAGACAATCTTCTTTAAAGAGAGCCACCTTAGTGTGTCTAGTAGTAATGACACTCCAAATAGAAAACAAGGTCTATAAAAATGAACATGGAAATCCATAGGATATCAAGGATAGTTTCATCAACCAAGATGCATTGAAGATTGATTTTCCTAAATGACAAAAGCTACCAAGAGGAAAAATCAAGAGGAAGATGCCTAGATACAAGACAATGGTCAATGGCATGATATTCATGAATGTAGTGATAGGAAGGTAGTCTTCAACATAAAATACAAAGGATAGTGGCATAATGAAGGCGCAATTCATGACAAGAGCTAAATGAACAATGGTAAATGAATGGGGTTTGAGATGATAGAAGGATCATGATTTTGTGACTAAGATTGTTAAAGATACAAAACAATGTATTTTACAGTCTAGGTTGTGATAGTAAAATACACAATAAAATTTGCAAAAGAAAAATCAAGTGTTGAATGGCATACAAACCCTGATACAAATGAAGCATTTAAAGGATCAATGAGTAAAAAATTTATTGGAAGTCATAGCAAAAAAATCATCAAGGTGGTAGTGATGTCAATTGATGAGCATAGTTCTTCATAAGAACATATAAGGATAGTCATTGCAACATCAATAATAAAGGCGATTATGAGAAAAATCATTCATGAGTTAACAATGTTGAAAGGGCAGTCCTTTAGGAGGTAGTCACCATTCCAAAGGAAAGATAGTAGAGGGTTTCTCATCATGAAGACACCATTCTTTGTAAGGTATTCCTTTATGAGGCAGCAAAGAAATATTATCATCATAGTAAATTACCAAGCATAAAGTCATAATCATGAAAATTTTTCATGTACCAAGAATGTATATGGCACAAGTTTTGCAAAGGTGGAAGATGGGCATTATTAATGATTGTTTTGAAAGTTCAAGACAATGGTTTTGCAATGGAAAGAAGGTATGTTTGACGGGTTTCCATTTACATGGAAGTCATAGAAGAACAATTTAAAGATGACAACCTATTGAGCAACAATTTGATAGTTTGTAATGATAATAGAAAGTAAGGAAGACAATCATCAAAGATATATGTAGACAATCATAACTTCGATGAGGAAAGGATAGCAATGTAGTGATTTAAGCCTTAAAGACTGTAGTAGTACTACACCTTGAAGTGAAGATCTTAAAAAACAATGCATAGGCAGACCTTGAAATGGCTTCACTACTTGAATACAATTAACTCAATCCAAAGATAATCATATTGAAAAAATGTAAACCCTTGAAGGCCTAATTTAACTACCAATAACTCACACAACCATCATCATGTATGAGTTTTTAAAGCTGAGGGGGGTTAAGTGACCTATTATGCTTAATTTAGTGGTGATTTGGGGTAGTTTAGGCCTACTTAAGAGGCCCTCATGGTCACAACTGAAGTTAGGAGGAGTTTGAGCCTAAAATCATGCAAGTTGGGGCAGTTTGAGGCCCTAAAAATGAGGCCTTTTTCCTTGTATGCCTAGCTACTTGAAAACCTCATGCAAAGGGTTTAAACTCAACACTTTAATTAGAATAATGCATTTTTGGAGTATAGTTCAGGTTCAGTTGGAGATGAAGTTTCAAAGAGTTAAACAAAATTCAAAGAGGGAAGTAGTTCGAGTCAACTCTCAACACCAAAGTTTCACATATCTAGTTCAACTCTCCATGCACATCCAACATCTTCCATGAGGTGCAACCTCCTTTAGCTAAAGAGTTTTCTATAAAACAAAATATTTCAACTATTTTCATTTAGTTCTTTCATTCCTCTTTTTTCCTTATAAAAAGGAGATACATCGTAACTCATTTTTGAGAAGTATAGAATAACAACTTAGTTTATTTTCAGTATTTTCAATATTGAACAAGTAATAAACTCCTTTTATCAATAAAAATCAACAAGTTTTCCTTCTCAAAATTTTTTGTATGGATGATATTGTGAATGATTTAAGATAATTTTTGTTATTTAAACATTAAATCCTTGAGTTAGGTCTCATTTTTAATCATTTTTTCATCCAAGAATATGACAATTTATGCAGGTCATAGGTTGTGTTATCTGATTTTATAGTTTATAGTTATGAAAACACAATTTTTCTTCAACCAAACCTAAAACATAACCTTCCTTTGAAACACTTTTATATAAATTTTTCAAAATTGATTTGTCCATAGGGTTAGGTTAATTTTTCAAGAAGAATTATGAGTTAGAACAAGTACAGGTCTTTTCATCATTGGTGCATCACCTCCTAGGTCTAATTAATCTTAAAATTCGGTTTTCTATCCTTCTTCCTATCAAATTAGAAAGCTTTAGGAGGTTCATCAAGGGAACCAACCCGCTTTGGAGGTTCATCTTCACCATAGACAACCCACAATATGAAGATGATCCAATATTTCACAAGATAGCTAAGTTTCACACTTGGCTAAGGTTGTTATCCTTATGACAACATTAACAATTTTGGACATATTGTAAGATAATGTAGACATGGTTATGTGAAGGTATCTAATCTAGATAGAAAGGAAAAAATATATGCTAATTAGAAGAATAAATCTGAGAAGGTGTGGGAGAAGAATAATAAGGAATATGATCTTAAAAATAAATTATTTCCCACATTGCATTTCATGATTCATCTAAAGTGTGTGATAGTTTCAAAGATGAAAACTACAATAGTTCATTTGGTATGGAAGAATGTGAAACCATAAAAAGAAGTTCTTGTAAGCCTGTTGAGGATAGTTGCACAAAAGGAGATGATGGTCTCATTGAAATCAAGGAAATAGAATGCTTGTTGGGAAAGGAGGAAAATTGACCCTGGTATAAAAAGGAAGAGCATAATAACATATTTGAGTTCTTCAGAAAAAAATATGACAAAGAGAGATCTCTTTGATTTGATGTTCTAGAGAAGCATAGATTGAGGGGGAGTGTTGACTCCCTATTGCAAGAAGACTTGGTGGTTTTACGGGGTATTTCAATGTCTTGTTGGATAGGAATAGAGAAGTCAGATGAACTAATGGAGTTTGGACTCAGGGGGAGTCTATCTAAAAGAGAGGTTTTTGGACTATGTAGTTGTGAATTATGATTTGCACCAAGCTAAACAAGGTTAATCATTCAAATTAGAACAAACATTATTACCTATGAGATTCTTGATTGTACTAAATGATGATACATGAAACAAAAACACAAAAGAAAGAAAATGAAAGCATGTAAACACATAAAATAGATCAAACCTCCATCCTATAGGGGGATTGGTGTCACTTTGATGTGGAAAGTGGCCCTTTCCCAATCCCTATTTGATAAGCTCCAAGATTGTTGATGCAATATGATAAAATTCCTTTAAAGTGGTGATGAATTCAAGCTAAAATGATGAAATGTAAGTAAATGTGAGATGAAAATGGATGTGATGAATGCCAATTGCCCTTAAAGATAGTGATATCAATTGGATGAAATGATGGATGAAATGAGCATAATGAATTTGCATGGATTGTGGATCCATATTGTGAAGTGGATGCTTCTATTTATAGAAGAAAAGGGTTGAAGAATGAGAGGATTTGATGAATATGGGATAAATTGAGATCCAATGAGAACATGCCAAGTGTCACAATTCTATTGGAGGAAGTTGGAGCACATTTTGGGAAATGTGTGAGTGGATGAGGATGGAAGAGAAGTAAATGTTGATGGTTGAGAATTTGAAAATGATGTAAGAGGAATTGAATCAAATTTGAGAGGATGTAAGAAGATTTGAAAGGTTTTAAGAGAATTTATTGCAAATATAAGAGGATGTGATGGATTTTTGAAATCCTTTGGAGGTAGATTGAATGAGAGGTTAAGAGGAATATTCCTCAGAATATGCCTTTGTGAGGATAATTGAGGTAATTAGATAATTAAAAGATTGATTTTATGTGCAACCTGGTTAGTTGACCATGGTTTATTTAACTCTTGAGGAGTTAAAAGTTGGAGGATTTGATAATGATGATTAAAAAGATGATTTAGGATTAATTAATCTAAAATTAATTAATTGGAGTGAATTAGGAGATGTGACATTTGATTTGATAAAATGAGAGGATTTAGAGGATTTAATTAAATGATTTGATTTAATTAAATAAGATAAAAAATTAATTAGAAGAAAGGTGAATTAATCAATAAATTTAATTATTTGATTAATAGCTGAATTTGCTGATTTTAATTAAAATGTCAATTATTTAATTAATTGATCAATTTTGAATTGTTTTTAGAAGAAACAGTGTTAGTTGATCAAAATCAGACGTGTAGTATCAATCAAGACATTTTACTTTTCTACATTTTTCCCCTCTTTGAAGTGAAGTACCAACTACATCGGTTCAAAGAATAACACTCCCATGTTCAAAATTTAAAATTTTTCTAATTTTTTCAGATGGTCTACTTAGTGGAAGAATTACACTGTTACACTGCCCCCTTGAGAGATCAGGTGAAAATTGCAAAATTTGGTCGAGCTCGCAAAAAATATTTAGAGCAAAAAATAGCCCACAAGATGTGAAACTAGGTTTATGTCGATGAAAATGGACCAAAAAAGGCTTCATTTGGGCAAAAATAGATTAAATGGGTTCAAAAAACCTAAGAAAATACCCAAAAACCCCTAAAAAAATTCCATATAAAGGGTTAAGAGGGTCACTTTCAAATCATTTTTTGACTTTCCTTCTAGAGATTCTGATGATTTTTCTCTGAGGTGCTGATGAAATGGTTGGTCATGTGCTTCCCAGACATCAGATGGATTGAGTTCATGAGTTCCAGAGGCCTCAAGACATAGGACCCCTAGTACTCTGAAAACTTTTCTTGATTTTCACATTTTTAGTGCATTTATTAGGGTATCTTTAGGTTGGCCAAAAGCAGCTCCATAGGGCACCGCAAAAGTTACATGCGGGGTCACTTTTGCAGATGTCGACCCGTGTTTGTAGTGGAGCATCACATGACACTCTAGGGTTCTAGAGTCACACAAAAATGCTCTCACCTTTGTAATATAGCATTGCACATCCCTAGGAGGTTTTGGCGTTGCATAGAAATGCTGACTCTCCTTTGGAGAGAAGCATCACTTTTGATTATAGCACCACATTTGCAAGACACAAAGCATCACTTTTGCAAATACCATGCCACCTTTGACATACTGAGCTATCTTTTCTTTTGAAAGATTTTTTAATTTTGAAAAGGCATTTGTTTTGTTATTTTTTGACATCGTGCGTGTTTTGGTTATAGGAGGTCCTATCGGTGCTCCATTCGAAGGAGCACAGGAGCCAGTTTCTACATTGAGCTAGGAATTTGTCAGATTGGGCCCTATTTTTCCTTGGAGCAATTGGGTTTAGCCACATTGCTCAGATGCTAAAGGTGCAAATGCACCTCATGGTGATGATAGCTTTGGTCGAGAGATGGTGGAGAAAGACTTGTTCATTCCATCTACCGACTGGTGAGGCCACCATCACCTTAGAGGATGTGTGGTGGATCCTACAGATCTTGATTCATGGTGAGTGCATCATCTATGATGTTGAGGTTGGCAGTGATGCCATTTTTTCTTTGTTTGGTGTCGACTTGTATGAGGTGGATAGCGGCAAGATAGACCTCCACCACTATGAGGGGATTGCCCCTGATTTGACATAGTTTGTTGGCACATTGATCTTGGGAGTCCTTGTTCTCGATCAATGAGCTCGAGGATGTAGTGTTGGCTGGGGGATCGTTTGGTCCTGGATGATGGAGGACATGACCGTCTACACCTGGGGGCTAGTCATCTTGGCTTCATTGTACCATGATATGCACCAAGTCATATACAATAGGGCCTGTAGCATTGGAGTGAGTGTCACTCTTCTTCATGTGTGGGCCTATGAGCACATTGCCATCTTGAGGCCATAGATTGTAGATATCCAGACTAGCTGCGATGATCTTGTGGCATATAGATATAGGGGGAAGACTACCCTCCACTTCATAGGTATCACAGGCATCCCGCACTAGAGGCAGGTTTTGGATAGGATGACAATTTTCACATGGAGGCCTTGGCTCCACTTTTCCTAGATGACATGATGAAGATGATCATCTTTTCTACTATCGATAGTCCCAATATGTGCAAGGACAAGAGCATTACATGGTTGAGCAGTACCTCCCAGATAGGGTTGCTCACTAGTTCAGGGAGGTGTAAGCCACACCTGATGACACACAAAGAGCCATCTTTGCTTGTAGGTCCAGAGAGGCAACATGGGGATAGAGGACAGAGGATCCCACCCCAACAGGTGGTCAATGATTTTAGGCAGCTAGTCATGGTGTTATGGGTGTACTTTGATGGTCCTATGGATGTAGGGATGACCTAGGCTTATGATGCATATTGGCAGGCCCATGCCCCTATTTGTTTGACTTTGTCATCCTTGCTAGCCACTAGGAGAGGACAGGTCAGGGGACCAAGGATTGGCTAGGTTTTACAGTAGCTAGGAGCTCAACCATAGGATGGGGGTGGAGATCACAACAAATAGATCCCACCATTGGTGCCACTTGTTGGGCAAAGGCCACTAGTCTAGCCACCACAATAGACACACATGCCACCTCCATGACCACCATCAGGTCCCAATCCTAGGAATGACCAGGTAGCAGTGTTGCAGGTGTAGATACAGGTTTTGACACGACAACTCTCACAAGCACAATCCTAGATTCAAACATTGGTCTAGGAGAGGGACCAGGCTTGATAAGAGGTTGTGCAAGCATGCTAGATGAGGAAAGAATCTAATATGGCTCTTGCACTCAAGATAGGATGGAGGCAACAGCTAGAGGTTGCAACACAACAAATTCGGGGATAGGCTATAGTATTGGCCATGATGTATGGTTGAGCAATGTAAGAGGCCTCGTATTACAAGGCCATGTACTAAAATTTTGTGGCATAGGAGCGGAGGGAGCTAGATTTATCCCACCTTAGTTAGATTGCTCCTACTAGGACCCCTCATGTAGGAAAATTAGTGAGACCATCAGGGTCTCATCATCAGAGTAGAGGCAGCCATCATGAAGGCAGACAAAGTGAGGGTAGATCAGGATATTGATGGTACATAGGGACACACCTTTCGTATAGCCTGATTATGATATGTGTGAATATTAAATTCCTTGAGCTCCCTCTAGGTGGTTTTTGTTTTTGCTAAGTAACAGCCTACAACTCATCTCTTTTACCTTCAATCGGGCCCCTTTTTGTAGAACTTCATCCACTGCCACCACATGTCCATAGGCACTCCTTGTAGGGCATTCTTCCTTCACTCTCCTACTGGCTTCCATCATGCTTCCATGTGTCATCACTGTAGGAAATTAAAGGCTACTTCCCTTCACTTTTCAATCGGGCCCTGTCTTTTTGCCACATAGCTTCCATCTGCTTACACTTTTTGATGGACCCCATAGTCAACACCGATTGTAAATAATGCTCCATGTGTCTTCACTATGGTGTATTTTCATCCCAAGAATGAGGAATCAATGAATGGGCCTTGACCTGCTACCACGTGTCTCCTTTGTAGGGATTTTATCTAGGGGAATCTAGGAGCGTGCAACTAGCTCCACCAAGCTGTCATGTGTCTTAACTGACTGCATGATTGAATGACACGTCTGCATAGGATTTTCTAGGACCACTGCCATCATTCAGAGGGGATGCATCTATTTGAGGATCTACTATGTTCCATGGCCTGAATCTTTTTTGTTGCAATGGCCAAAGGAAATCATTGCTATAGGCATCATTATTCATGATTGAGGAATCTTTTCTATTACTAGCCTGCTAGGCAGTGGGATTTTTTATTTATATATACTGCTTCTTCCTTCCAAAAATGAGTTTAAAATACCCAAAAATATTAGGGGAAAGAAACCAGGCCTTTTGTATTGCTTTTAGATTATTGTATAAGACTCTTAGACTATGCCATTGTTTGACCTTTCTATTTTCTTAGGCTATTTGTTAAAACATTACACTGTGCCATTATTGTCTTGAGTTGTTTATTTGCAGAACTTCTATAATTCTAAAATACAAGTTTGCTGGTTTGGACCATGTCTTTGAATCTTCCTTTCAGTAAATTAATATGGGAATTATTTTATGTCATTGAATAAATTGTTTAGGTTTTCATCTTTGATTTTAGTTATTTTGGGACTTAGCAGATTGTTGATCAGGCCCTTCATCACATCCCAAAAGATAGATTTATCATTCCTATATCTATACCTTGGCACATCATCTTAGTTAGATTGTTATTTTTTATATCTCATTCCTTTTCCCATTCCAAAACCCCAAAATATAGAACTATCCAACTTCTTTAAAACCTGAAGGTCACTTAGTTTAGCACAACTGGTCCCCCCATTAACTGAGCTTCCCATAAAGGTTGTTACCTTGGCAATTTTTGGCATCAATAGTTTCTTTTTTCTGGAACCCTCGGTGGGATAGCTTAAATGAATCTAAATCTAAAGAGGGTGCATGAGCTATCGACCTTCTACTAGATTCTAAACAACAAATAACCCTGGTTTGTTAGTTCCTCCACTTGGAATAGTACAAGCCGAAACCCATATAGTGAACGTTCTGCTCCCTCCACCCCTTTCACTAGCCATGTTGCCAATCAGTAACAAAAATTATGTGGCGTGGGATGCTGGAAGTCCTCTTGTAGCACTAGTGGCACCCGCTATTTGGGCCTCTATCCCGATTTCTGCTTTAAAAGCTATACCTTAATTTACCAGAGATGGCTCAAGAACACCATCCAAACATCTGCAAGATGTGGTAGATGTGTGTTTGGTGCATGAAGTTATAGACCAAAATATAGCGCTAAGGTTGCTTGCAACCTCTTTCAGAGATAAAGTGCTGGATTGGTACTACACATTGCAAGATAATACTATCACTACCTGGGATCAACTCAGAGACCCTTTCTATTAAAGATTCTTGAATGATGGAGATAGGTCCTCGCAATATCATCAGTTGGAAATCATAAAGCGAGCCCCATATGAAGCCGTGACTGACTTCAATATTTGATTCCATATAACTTGGTAGAGAATTTATGCTACTATCCACCCACCAACCAATTTGGCATTCATGTTCTACTTGAAATGCATCAATGCCGACATCTCAATGATGATCTAGTCCCTTGGCGGAACCACTCTACCAGGTGCATATAGCATTGCAGTCAAAGCGGTGAACAATCTGATAGATGTTGGAAAGTTTCCACCTCGGCCCATCATACCTATTTTTTTTGAGATATCAGTTCCTTCCCAGGGGATTCCATCTACCAGTGTGCTTGCTCCTTCTCAATTCATGTACATATATCTAGGCGCACCACAGAGCATTGCTTCCACATCTAGCTTTTCAAAGGATGAGATAAGTGGCATCAAGGAGATGTTGCAGGCTATGGCCAACAAAATAACTACCATCAAGTAGAATCAATCCACGCCTCCGAAGCCAACCTACCAAAATTATCAAGTCGAAATATCTTCATACTAACAAAACCAGTTCTAAGGAGGCACTCTCACATATCTGCAGGCTAAAACAACTAATCAAATAGTGTGAGTACCCACTCTACTGCAAAGTGCTAACCCAAGCTCGAGCAGAGAATTGATGGCGGGGAAAATTTTTTTAGTTGATGATATCAACCCTTGGTGCTTCCCCTGTGGCAACGCATATATGCCCCAAAACTGCCCATGTGACAATCTACAACAAAACGTGGTAGAATAGCATAGTCAAGGTGCTGTGTCGGACCATGGAGGTTATGTATATGCCTCTCCACAAATGGAAAATGTGGTACTCACCATGCAAATACAAGGGATTTCCTTGGAAAAATAAATGTATATTGCTCCTAATCATGTGCTCTTCACATGGATGGAAGAAGAAGAGGCAGTGTTTTCCAATGATGCATCCCCATAAAAATCCCCACAAGTGCAATCAGATTACAACACTTGCTTAAAGAGGAGATTCATGGGTGAAGCAGTTAGTCTGCAACCCAAAATTTCTTACGACCAGACACCTGGTACCTTCGCAGTGGTACAACAATATCTACCGCAAAGGGAAATCGTTATAACCAGATTTAAGGAGTTGAAGCCTCCAAATATGCCACCATTTAATGTGGTGGACAAATTGAAAAATCATCCACTAATGTGTCTCTTTGGAATATCTTAGCTATTCCGAAATAGAAGAAATTGCTACAGAAAGCTATCCGAGAGGATCCAATCATTGAGCCAATAGAGAAATTGCTCAAGGGAAAGGATTTTGACCTACTTCCCCCTGCCAAATTTCTCACAAATAGTACAAAAGAAGCCTCTACCAAGGTTAGAGATAAGTTGAAACCGAAACCCTTCTTCCTAACTCTTATTGTAGGAGAGAAATTATTACACAATGCCATGATTGACTATGATGCTAGCACTATAGTCATGCCAAAATAGATAGATGAAGCCCTAGGACTTAGCTATGAACCTTTAAAGAGGGGGGTTATGCAGCTTGATAGGAAGAAAGTCAAAACCATATGTGTCATCAAAGACCTCCCCTTGACTCTGTTCTCCTACCCTAACATCACAGTTCCACAAGATACTGTGACCATAGATTTTCCCCCCATGTTTGAGCTCTACCTATCCCAAGAGTTCACTTCAAAGATAGGTGGGTATCTTTCTCTAGATTGGGCACAATTGATCCTAAGGAACAAGCATGGAGCTAAAATGAAAATAGTGTCTGAAGCTCTGCATTCGAAACATGTGGCTGATGAAGCCATGATAAACTTTGAGGCTGCTCATACCTCTTTCACCAAGGAGGAAACGTATTGCATTGAGTTACTAAAAGATGAAAAAGTGACTAGAGATCAGACTGATCAAAAATAAGTTATCTTGAGCAAATATATAGATGCTCATCCTTTCGAAAACTATCATGCTACTGGGTTAGGAACCTATGTCATCTGTGATGAAGATCAAGTACTTCTGAAGGTCATGAAGGAAATTGAAAGTGATCAAGCTTTAGAGCTATGGACATTGCATTTTGATGGAGCAAGATGCAAAGTTGGTGTAGGAGCTGGGATATGTTTGATATTCCCACACAATGAAAAGACACTTCAATCCTTCCACTTCCAATTTTCTTGTTTGAACGATGAAGCTAAATATGAAGGCCTAGTGCAAGGTCTAAACCTTGCAGAGTGAATGGGCATCAAGCAATTAATGGTGTTCGAAGATTTTAAACTAGTAGTCAACCAAGTATGAGGGAAAGAATGTTTGCATGCGATCCTATAGTTATCGAGTCTAGGACCTGATCAAAGGTTTTGAAGCCTTCAACATCTAGACAGTTCCCCAAGAACAAAATGTTGATGCAAACCGCATGGCCGCAATCAGATCTCAATTTGACCCTGCCTTCGACCTAATTCATAACAAAAACTTTGTATGAGTGATTGTCTGACTTGCAATTCCCAACAATGATTAGAGCTGAAAACTGTTTGAAAGTGATGAACACATTGCCTCATTCATCCAGTAGTCGGGAGAATTTTTTGACCAACTCCAGCCAAAGATTGCAGAGGCCTACGATGGAAAAATCATCTAGTTGAAGTCTAATAAACTTCTAAAGGGGTTGGTCACTCTCGAAAACATCTTCAATTGTGACAATGTGAGAAATGATAAAAGGAAGTTTGTAGTGGACAAAAGAGACTATGTGGACATTCAGGTTGGAGATGGAAGAAAGCTCAAAGTCGGGAAGGATGTTCTGCATTGTGGTAAGTTGAGGCTCATCGAATTTTTTGAGAAGTATAAAGGAGTAGTGGGTCATATGATGACCTCAAGGGATATGATCCCAAAATCATCCAACATACAATAGAGCTAATGGAAGGGGAAAAACCCTTCCACCAAAAGAAGAGACCAATGAATCCAAAGATTGAAGCCTTGATGGCACAAGAGCTAACAACGCTAATTCAGTCTTGGATCGTCTTCTCGATCAAGCACAACACATGGGTATCCAATCTGGTTCTAGTCTAAAAGTAAAAGAAGAATGGAGATATCTACTTATGTGTTAATTTTCGGGACTTGAACAGAGCATCCCTAAAGGACCACTACCCATTACCTTCCATGGAGTCTATCTTGCAAATAGTGGCAGGATCATAAATGTTTTCTCTGCTAGACAACTTCTCTAGTTACAATCAAATTTAGGTCAAAGAAGAGGACTGACACAAAATTTCATTCACTACCAAGTGGAGAACATTTGCATATGCTAAAATACCCTTTGGCCTCTCAAATGCGGGAGCCACTTTCTAGCGGGCCATGGATATCGCTTTCAGTGAATTGATCAACAAGATTATCCTAATATATTTGGATGATCTGACTATATTCTCCAAGCATAAGGATGATCACTTCGATCACCTTGAGATGGTTTTCAAAAAATTCCAGGAGTTCGGGGTATCCTTGAACTCGAAAAAATATGTCTTCAGAGTACCACAAGGCAAGCTATTGGGACATGTAGTGTTTGAAGAAGGAATTGCAATTGATCCTGAGTGGGTGAAGGCAATCAGAGAGCTTCCCCTACTGGTCAAAAAGAAAGGAGTCCAGTCCTTCGTGGGGAAGGTAAATTTTGTGAGAAAATTCATTTCAGATTTTGTAGGAATAATTAGACCAATCACCTTGATACTAAAAAAGGATCAATTATTCAAATGGACTAAAGAAGCTAGAGAGGAATTTGAGAAGGTTAAGGATGCTATTTTTTCAACTCCTATGTTGGTCAATCTAGACCTATCGAAGGACTTCATAATTTATTTGTTCAGTAGCAAGTTTTGCATTGCCACTATCTTAACTCAAAGAGATGATGAAGGAAAGGGAGAACATCCAATAGCATTTCACTCCTGAACCCTAAAGGAATGTGAGATGAAATACAACTTCATCAATAGGTAACTGTTTGTGATTATTAAGGGACTCGAGAAGTTCTGACACCTCATATTTTACAATAAGGTGATTGTTTATGTCATGCATTCTAGTGTGCACAAGTACATCATGGAAGGAGAAATCACCGAAAAAAGGGCCAATTGGATCACTAAGATCCTTGAATATGACATTGAGGTAAAACCTACAAAGATCATTTGAGGAAGGGAATTGTGTGAATATTTGGCACATAATGAGGAAATGACAGTTGAAGAAGAGCAACCAAAGCTGGTCTTGACCAATGATTCTAAATTTGAAGGCTATTGGCTTGTGGACAGAGTAAGGTTCATGCACATAGGAAAATACCTGTCAAGCCTTCCTTCTCAAAAGAGATTTTATAGTTTGTAGAATAACGTATATGCATTCATCAAAGAGATCCTTTTCAAAAGAAACTTCAACGGTGTTCTATTGCGGTGTGTCACCATGGAGCAAGCAAAAATAATTCTTGACACTTTCCATAGTAGTCCCATGGCTAGACACTTCTCTGCGAAGACCACCACCATCAAAATCATGTGTGTTGGGTAATTCTAGCCTACACTATTCAACAACTCATCCTCCTTGGTAAAATCCTACAAGGAATGCCAATTCTTCACAGGAAGAAGAAAAAACTCTATAATGCCTCTCAACCCGATAGTGGTTGATGAGCCTTTTGCACAATGGGGCCTTGATTTTATCAGGATGATGAATCCCGCCTCTAGCGCTAGACACAAATGGATCCTCACGGCCATGGATTACTTCACCAGATGCACTGAGGCCATGCCCCTCAAGAATGTGATAGAGGCATAGATAGTGGACTTCCTTGAAGAACTAGTAACTAGATTCGTTCCACCGAAGACCATCATCTCTGACAATGTCAAGGATTTCCTAGGCTCTAAGGTATGTTGATTCACACTCGTGCATGGAATATTATTGAAAATTTCATCAAATTACAACCCATAGGGGAATGGCCTGACTGAGTCAACTAACAAAAAATTAGTTTGACTCATCAAAAGAATCAACTCAGAACACCAAAGAGAATGGCACAAAAACCTTCGGGCAACACTTTGGGCTAACCACATAAATCTCAAGCAAGTCCTCAAGACTTCGCCATACGAGCTACTATATGGGAAAGAAGCACTATTTCCTATCTCTATGGAGATTCTGGCACTACAACTACTCAAATATCTTGAGGTAGAACAAAATGGTGCCATGGAGGTGCGATTGGCTGAGTTAATAGAACTACAGGAAAAAAGGGAAAAGGCATTGATAGCCATATCCAACTGCCAGCAAGTGGTTAAGTGATGGTTTGACAAGAAATCCTTGGACCAAGGTCTAAAGTGCGGGGAACTAGTATTAAAATTCAATGAAAATGCTGTGAAGCCTGGCCAACACAAAAAGTTTGACAGTTTGTGGGAAGGCCCTTTCAAAATAATTCAATGCAAGAAACATAATGCATTCAAATTATAAAATATGGAGTAGGAAGCATTGGGGATTTTGGTTAACAAAATACACCTAAAATTATTTAATTAAGCTCTAGTATTATGCCGCTAGTGTAATATGTAAGTAGTGTAATTATTTTCCTTGTATTTTTTGTCAACTGGTCTTTCAATTAAATTCCATAATGCGAGGAAGCAGGAAAATAAATATAACCCATTATTGCAAGTAGCATAGAGAAGTAACTTGCAACCCATGAGACAAGGAAAAACAACACCCATATGCAAAATTGAAATGAACACATATATGCAGAAAAAGAAAAGAGGACCCAAATTGCAAAATCAAAAGGAAAAGGAGAAAAAAGTTTAATATAAGTTGTATGTTCATTATATAAAAAAATATATACTTCAGTAATACATTGAAAAATGGCTTTGAGGCCATTCTTTTAGAGTATATCTATATATTCTACGGTTTCTTCATATATATTTGCAGTAAAGCCTTTCTCAAGCATATATACAAAAAATGGATTAACAAAGTGATGATTTCTTAAAACATAATTTTTTTTTAAAGTCTCGAGCAAGGGCAATGGAGACATCAACATCAATGTTTGGAATAACATCATTAGTAGGAATAGTAGCAGGACCAACAATAGTAGCATCCATAGGAGCAATGGCAAGTGGTGGAGGGAACACCAAGTTCCTAAAGTCGGTGTACCAATCAATGACGTAGAAGGGCACCACATTGTAGCAGAAAAATAGGAAGTGGCAGGCACGGGTCACCCTTTGACGATGCTATTTGTGTGACTGGATGTGGAACCCACTTAAGAACAGTACCCATGGAACTATTGCGTCTTCTTCAATATACTTTCAAAGGCCACTCACCATTGGCAGGTCTAGACCAAACGCAACATTCAACACCACCTCTCTAAGGTTACCTAGGTATTTCTTTGGAAATACTTCAAGCACCAGGTGAAAAAATCAATGGCTTGGGAACCTAGATGTCAAGTAGAGACATGACGAAGTGAGAACATATGTCAGTATTGACCCTGTATTTATCTTCGTACTCAAGGAAGTCCCTCCCTAGAACCCACTTCATGGCTATGATAGCTAGTGAATGCTTATTCTTGGTCATTATTTTCCGTCGCCTATTCAACATTTCACCTAGGAATGTTGTTTGGGATTTGTTGCAAACTAGCCTAATAGGGGTATTCATGGTATCAAGCTCTATGCAACTATCTGATACTAATCTTTATGCTACTACCAATGCTAAATTCTACCTAACTACCTATTACCAATTTTTCTCAAATTGCTAAGTGTGATTTTGTTATTGCCTACATGCCTATTTATAGAAATAGCCAGGATATACATGGTAATTTGCATGCCATAAGCATGATGCTAATCTAGTACTAACTCAAAAATCCCACCAAAGCTTGCTCAAATTTCTCACCAATTACGTCTACTAGGTATGAATTGCTACGTGCAAAATTAATAAGAGGTAATTATCACCAATTGGTGGCATTCTCAAGTGATCATCTATATGGCCAAATGTTTATGTGTCATTCTGTAGGCACTTCTCAAACTCCAAAGATGAATGCAAATCTTTTCAATTAATTATTGCATCATTGGCCTAATTATTCTCTTTGGGATATTAATTTCCTAGGTGTGCAAAAGCCTAAATGGCCTTCAAATTGTTGGCTCAAGTTCCAAAAAAATCATGTTATACAACATGATTACCAAATCGTCATTATGAATTATGGTCATTTCAAAATGGAAAGTAATTCATTTCATACAAGCAAAAGAGTTGGTGGTGCATGCCAAATTTAATGCTAAAAGGTGAGTGTTGTTGGCTAACCTAAGAAAAGAAATAGCTAAGTATTGCATGCAAGAAGCTAACATTGTGAGAACTTTTTGAGCATGCTACCAAGAGCAAAGGAGTTTTGAGCACAGATAGAGCTGAAGTGAATTATAGAGAATTTTAACATAGCCAAAATTTATAGTACCCTGAAATGGTTGAAAGTTCTCAAATGGAGGAACAAGATGAGACAACCCAAAGGTTGTATGATAACATGATAGTAACACGAGTCATCAATATTTTTGATGACACCTCTTATGCATCACTTGGGATTCCAAAAAAACTAGAATGGGTTCACACATGGGCCTTGGACAAGCCCAAAAAATATAGGGACCAAAGACAAATAAAGGAGGAATGAGATAATATCCATGACCCCATCCTCACAAAGAATCCTAAGAATTTTAGGGAAGGAGCTTGCGAAAGAATGGAAAGGGATGATAACGCACAAAAAATGGCATATAAGCTATGGTTCAACAGTCTTCCACAGTATATGGTCCCCTTTGTGCATTACTGCTCAGAGCTTGTTCACAAGGCCATTGAACATTTCAACCTAGATACCAACACCATCGAAGGCCAAATGCTAAGAGTCAACATCAGTGAAGATGCTATCTGGAGCATGTTGTGTATCCCAATGAGCCACTCTAAAGTGGAAAAAATGGAGACATTTACTTTAGAAAGTGGGTGCACCTTTTGGAAAGGTAGAGGCAAAGCTTTAGACTTTTATAATGTGGAAATGTAGAGGCCTTAGTAATTTTTCAATGAGTTGCCACAAATTCCAGTTGCACACAATGCCTTCAAGAAAAATATGCAGGATGCACTCTCTATGATGGTGTTTTTTGCAGCTTGGATGAAAACAAATGGGTGCAGGAATTTCAGTTGGGTTTGGGTTTTTAGCTACATAGGAAAAAGTTCTTGTTTTGGGATGACTTCACAGGAGTCATTTACCATGAAATGATGAGCCAAATACGAGAGTACAAGATGCAATGCAATTTTAGGTTTCCTTCTTTACTTGCTCGTATGTTCTTATACCATAACCCCAACTTCTTCAGTAGAAAGATGTCGTTATCCATTTTTACCAATAAGGGAACCAAAAATCCAATTTTTGTATGGACTCCCCTCCTTTTTGCAACACATGACTATTATGCATTTTCAGATTTTTTCTTAACTCCAATTCCGTGAGACTTCAATAAGGATGGTTGTCTCTATCGGCTTTCCACCAACCAGACATAGTGGATGCAGAGCTTCACTCCTAAATGTGATTGGTTCCTTGGGAGGGATTTTACATTTCTCTGCATGCGTTGCTTTATTGAGGAGCCATTCCGGCTCCTAGAGTGTGTCACACATAGGGTATTGGCCCTTGAGATGTTTTGTCAGATGTCCATTATTGATTATAAATTTTATGGAGGAAAGGGAAAGAGAGGATTTTTCAAATTCCCGCTAACCTTCAAATGGGTGGTAATGGTGAAAAAGCAGTCACATAAGCTGCTAGAAGCAAGGATGGCTCATTTGAGGTTAGTGATGATCTATGACAAGTGGTAGTGCAACCCCTTCGATGAATTAGGTAATGAATTCATCAAGGTAACCCATAGCCCTCGACCATATTGGGAAAAGCGGCAGAGTCTGATGTAGGAGCATGACAATCTGTTGGTGGACCTAACCTATATTCCTACTAATGATAGTAGGGCACCATGGCTTCAATTCTACCTCTGGCTAGCAAAGTATAATGAGAAGTTTGAAATAGGGGTCACCCTCTGCAGTGAGTTGTCAAGTAAAGAAAACTAGAGCGAGGAAAGAATTAGAGATTTTTAGATCTACCGACAAGAAATCCAACACCTTGATGCTCCTTACCAAAGTGTAGAGACAGATGAAATATTCGATAAATTGTGGGATGACATGCATACTGATCCTGACATGAGAAATGATGAAGAAGTCAAATAAGAGGAGTTTGAAACACATACATAGAAGGGAAAGGAGAAGGAAAGTGAAGTACAGATGGCCCCTGTGCAGCAAAGAGAAAAGGTGATGAAGCAGCCTAAAAAAGTCTCTTCAAATGTGTGGTTCAATATATCGTGGTTGGGAGCCTCACATACATGCACTTGGACCACAAAAAGGTAAAAAAAAACCCAGCAGGAACAATCAAAAACCATACAGGTGGAAGACTTGCCACCCAACAAGAGGAAACACATGAATGTAGCTGAAGAAGAGGGTTCACAGGAGCCCATAACAAGCTTGGGTCCTGCAATGAGTGAGGAGCTAGTGATGAGCCAAGGACCGAAATCATCTGCATCATAGGTAAATTTCACTCCTTCTCTTACTTCACAATATTTAATCCCTCTTTTTGTGTTCGTGAATCCCCTCACTTCAATTGTTGGTCCTTGTTTTTCCACTTCAGTCGCAATGGTCAAAGGAGGTTTCTCCAAATTCTCCTATGCGAGACCATTTTCCTTTACTCCTCCATGGACCTTTCCACCTTTCACCACTGCCCAATCTGCATCTACTATCACCTCTCTTTCTACATCTGCAACCACCATTGATACCCCTCTTGCTACTACTATATTAAGCCCAACTTAGTTCACCCAATAGATGGAATCTGCCATGACCTCGCTACTGCCACAACACCTAATGAGTCCTCCCACTAGTTCACAAACTGGGTTTTGGAATATTCCTCCTTTCTCCCCACAGACAATCAATCTTCCAAAGAAGAAAACATTTGGAACCACTACCCTTTCATTCCCTTTCACTCTACCTCCCGGTGCACCTTTTGTAGGCAGGCTAGTGAGGTCACCAACACAATTTCTGGTAGAGGGAAATAAAACAAAAGAAGTGTGGGCTATCAGGGTCTTGAAGCAAAGGGGCAAGGATGCTAAGAGGTTGGTCAAGCCAAAGGTACAAACTATTTTCAATGAGGCTCAACAATCATTGCATTTCACAACCATGTATCCGACTGTCATCAAACCATAGGGGGAAATGCAACTTGACAATTACAACATGTATGCCATGGGACTTGATCTGAGCATATCCCAACCATAAGCCAAATTTGAGATCATGGAGGAGACACAACGAGTGGTGACGACTAATTTCCTCAAGTCCAGTTTCGAGCTAAAGAAAAGAGAAGAAGAGCTAAAAGTTGTTAAGGAGAGAGTCAAGGTCCTTCTAGTGAGGGAAAAGGAAAAGGATGCAAAAATTGCATGATGATCAGAGAAAGCATAGGTAGAGTAGGCTAAAATTCAAGAGGAACTTGCAAAGTTTCAATCCTATGATCCCAACCTAGTCATTGACCTTCAGCAAAAAAATGAAGAACTACAGGACCAATTGGTTTGGGTGGAGTAGGAGGTGCAATGAAAAAGTGAAGAGTTTAACCATCAACGAGCTCAATTAGAGAAAAGGTTGCAATAGAAGGACATAGAATTTGAGGACTAAAAGGACCAATTGGATAAGGAACTCCAAGAGATGAAGCTTTCACTTGAGACAAAATCAACAAAGAAAAATTAGGCCGAAGAAAAATGGCTCACTAAATGGAAGACTTTGTTAGAGCAACTTTCGGCTACAAACAAAAGTGTTGTGGAACTAACACAAGATGTTAGATCAAGAGATGCAGAGATCAGTCTTTTGAAAAGTCTTCCAGAACCCCCTATTTCCCAATCGGACCTCCTTCCAGTGGCTTGAAAATTATACATTTCATACTGGGAAAAGGTCAAGGCCTTTTGCCTAACCCTTTAATTGACACTCCAATTTATGGTGGAGGCGACAAGTTTAGATAGGGAAGTTCGTGGGGTGATTGAGCGATTCCCACAAATCATCGTGGAGAAGTTCCTAAGGAGAAAAAACTGCTAGATAAGCTATACATGGTCTTGGATGAGGACTTAGAAAATGCAGGGATTGGGGATAGGAAGGTCGCTTCCAAAATAACAAATAGGTTCATCCACTTCCACGTGGCCATCCTCCATGCTAGAGAGTGCACTGCCACACTGGACCTGACCATGAATAGTATGCAGGCTAGGTTCTCCTAGCTAACTTAGATGGGTTTATCCTCCCTGTTTCTTTCTAGTGACTCGATGATGATTATGGAGTAGATTGTGGCAAAGATAGAAGAGAGTAGTAGGACACATCCGCTTTATAGATCTTCAAACAATGCCCTACTATAGAAGATATTGAGGGTGTCACTCGATAGCATGGATGCTCTTTTAGCACGAGTCTGGGGCCGATATATCCGCAACATTTAGTACAAAGAAATGATCAATCTAAGCAGAGTGCAAGAGTATCTGCATGACATATTGACACCATCCAAGGTTGACTAGCTTCCTCTACAGGCCGCTCTCTCTAAGCTTTGATTGCGTCATCCAATGGATAGGACTCTAGTCTACAAGCCAATTTTTTTTTGGTTTCCTCATTTTTCAGGTGAAATGCCCTTAATAGTCGCCAAAAGCTGTGAATATTAAATTCCTTGAGCTCCCTCAAGGTGGTTTTTGTTTTTGCTAAGTACCGGCTCACACCTCATCTTTTTGAATTTCAATCAGGCCCCTTTTTGTAGAACTTCATCCACTGCCACCACATGTACCCTAGGCACTCCTCATAGGGAATTTTTCCTTGACTCTCCTACTTGCTTCCACCATGCTTCCACATGTCGTCACTGTGAGAACTTCATGGCTGCTTCCCTTCACTTTTTAATCGGTCCCTCTTTGCGTGCCACATTGCTTTCATTAGTGTACACTTTTTGGTGGACCCCACAGTCAACACTGATTGTAAATACTGCTCCATGTGTCTTCACTATGGATTATTTTCATCACAGGAATGGGAATCAACGAATGGGCCCCGACCTACCACCACATGTCTCCTTTGTGGGGATTCTATTTAGGGATTTTATCGAGGAGAATCCAGGAGCGTGCAACTAGCTTCGCCAAGCTGTTGCGTGTCTTAACTGACTACATGATTGAATGACACATGTTTGGGGAATCCAAGAGCATGCAACTAGCTCTGCCAAGTTGTCGCGTGTCTTAACTGACTGCATGATTGAATGACACATGTCTACATAGGAGTTTGTTGGGACCATTGTGCAACTACATTCCATGGCTTGAATCTTTTCTGTTGCAATGTTGTAGGCATCATTATTCATGGTCAAGGAATCTTTTCTGTTACTAGCTTGCCAAGTGGTGGGATTTTTAATCTATATATACTGCTTCTTCCTTTTGAAAATGAGTTCAGAATATATAAAAAAATTAGGGGAAAGACACCAGGCCTTTTTTATTGCTTTTAGATTATTGTATAAGACTCTTAGTTTGTGCCATTATTCGGCCTTTTTTTTTTTAGGCTATTTGATAAAACATTATATTGTGCCACTATTGTCTTGAGTTGTTTATTTGCAAAACTTCTATAATTCTAAAATACAATTTTACTGGTTTAGACCATGTCTCTGACTCTTCTTTTCAGTAAATGAATATGGGAATTATTTTGTCATTGAATAAATTGTTTAGGTTTTCATTTTTGATTTTAGTTATTTTGGGACTTAGCAGATTGTTGATCAAGTCCTTAAATCTCATCCCAAAAGATATAATTACCATGCCTATATCTATACCTTGGCATATCACCTTAGTTAGATTGTTAGTTTTTATATATCCTTCCCTTTCCCATTCCAAAACCCCAAATGCAAAAGAATTTGGCTTCTTTAAAACTCAAACGTCACTCAATTTAGTGCAATTGGTCCCTCGATTAACTGAGTTTCCCATAAAGGCTATTACCTTGCAATTTTTTGGCATCAACAATGTGTATACATTAATTGGCTGAGTTATTTTACTAGCCTCTTATATATTCGATACTATATATTTGATTCTGATGTATCATGACATTCAACTTTTTTGATATATATATGAAATGACTTGCGATGTGTTTATATGATGCGATGTTTATTTCATTTTATGTGATGTGTATATATATATAAATGGATGGGTTCATGTAATGTTTATACTATGATGTTATATGATATTACCAATGTAGGATGGATCTATGTGGATGCACTTTTATGTGATGGATGCAAATGTATTTATGGATGATGGATGCAATGCAATGATGCAATATTATGCCCAACTTCGTTTTTAGTACCTTTTCCATATGTGATGTATGTATGGATGATGCAACATGTGATAATGCCTATATGATTATGCAATGGATGTTTTATGAAAATGTATGGTTTATGAGATGCTTAGAATAACCAATCTATATTATGATTGATGAAAATGCAAATGTATGGTTGTGAGATGATTAGAATAACCAATCTATATTATGATTGATGAAAATGCAAATGTATGGTTATGAGATACTTAGAATAACCAATCTATATTATGATTGATGAAAATGCAAATGTATGGTTGTGAAATTATTAGAATAACCAGCCGGCATTATGATTGATGAAAATATAAATGTATGGTTATGAGATGATTGATGTTTCCTATTATGTATGATATGAATGATATGTAGTATGTTGATGGTTTGTGGATGTAGGATGGATGCATATGTAGATGTTTTTGTTTTTGAATGTCATGATACCATGTTAGCGTTAGTATTTGGAAAATATAGAAGAAAGATAAATCAACCCTTGACTTTGAGATGATACAAAAAAAATGATGATAATGACGATGATTGTTTATCAGAGATTGGGGATATAAACAACTTACTTACCTTATTTTTGATAACACACATAGATATGATGAATCAAGGTATACAAAACTAGGATGATGTTGTACCTAGTGCAATGGACTTTGACTTGACAATAGAAGTATCCTTACTCACACCCGACATACAAAACCCTATTTAGGATGCAGTTTAGATATTTCAAACATTTTGGACCAAAACATAGAAAAGCAGAACCTTCTCATGTGGGACCAACAAGATATTCAAAACACCCTCCCTATAGACCAAACAAAGTAAGCATGACGAAGGTTATATTACAAGAATATCTAACAAGCACAATAGATAAAAAGATAATGATCAATGCCCCATTCCTTTCTCTCTAAATCATTTTGTTTAGACATCATTGAGAGGTCATTGGAATGAGCACATTGAGTATCTAGAATGAAAATCCATTAAAGGACAAGTAATTGCAAACCAACTAGAAGAGGCACCAATATATTCAGAGAACCCATTGATATCAGAGTTCCTTGATGAGTCAATCTTTAATCTAAGTGCAATAGATCATTGGAAAGTATATTTTGATGGATCCTACACACAACATGGGTCAGGAGCTAGAGTCTTCTTCATTACGCCATAAGAAGATTGCATACCAAAGTCATATTAGTTGTCTTTTCCTTGCACAAACAACATTGTAAAGTATGAGGCTCTTGTAATAGGACTCAAAATTGCAATACAATGGAAAATTATGGCACTTAAGGTCTATGGGGACTCACAACTTATCATCAACTAGGTCAATGATGAATACCAAACAAAAGATGACAAATTGACTCCATACAAGAAACTGGTGGAAAGCCTTAAAGAGTTCTTCATTGACATCACGTTTGAGAAAATACCAAGGGGAAACAACATAGCAGCTGATGCTATGCCAATAATTGGATCACTACTAGATATCCCATGCAACAAAAATACCAAGGGGAAACAACATAGCAGCTGATGCTATGCCAATAATTGGATCACTACTAGATATCCCATGCAACATCCATAAATATGAATTCCTGGTAGAGCAGCTTCTCGTACCAACATTCGAGGTACCCAAATTTGAATTCATGTGTGAAATCATTGGTCTCGGTGACGCTTGGTATCATGATATTTACACCTACTTAAAAATAGGAGTCCTCCCCAATGATATCACCCTGAACCTTAAAAGAACATTTTTCAAGAAGTCATCCCACTTTATTATCCTAGGAGACACCCTATACCATAGGAGTATAGAAGGAACCTTGTTATGATACCTTAATCTTGAGGAAGCTTTGATTAATTTAACCAAGGTACACAATGGAATTTGTGGATCACATTCAAGTGGTATGACCTTAGCGAAGAAACTACTGAGGATTGGGTACTATTGGCCTATGATGGAAAAGGAAGCTCACAACTATGTCACAATAAACTGGATTGTCTTGTCTACGTTTAGAGCTCAGAGACCTTGGCTCAAGAAGCTCACAACTATGTCACAATAAACTAGATTATCTTGTCTGGTATGACCTTGGCCAAGAAAATACTAAGGACTGGGTACTATCGATGATGGCCTTGCCTACATTTATAGCTCAGAGACCCGTAGTCCATCACAATAAACTGGAAATCCATTTGTTCATTTCTAATCAATAATGGATTCGTCTTGTCAAACTACTTGGTCTCTACGTGTATAATGTAGGAAAGGCTAATCTTTGATCATCCCTTGAGGCCCCTAGGATAGGTCTTTAGGTTAGGTTCTTGGTCAAAATCTCATAAAACACCAAAACATTGGAAAATTTGAAAATCAAAACATTCATAAAACATCTTGAAAATACCAAAAACAACCTCATAACACATCAAAAATACCAAAAGAATTCAAAAAACCCAAAAAAATCCACCCATCTTGTCTCACATTCACCCGAAATACACATCCACTCATAATAAATCATTGTCACCCCTCAACATTTGGTGAAAAAATTGGAAACAAGTGTAACAAATCAAAAGTAAAAACTCAAATGTTAAGGTCTCAAATCTAGGTTAGTAAGTAAACAAGTTGGTAAAATCTTGGTATTAATATCCCATCATCTAGTTAGTGCCAAAATCATCTGATAACATCATGTCCTAGGATGCATCCTTCCTACAATGGACATCAACATCAGGCATCACCGTAGTTTAGTCTTGGCTATAGGTACGAAGAATATTAGCTTGTTTGTTTACTTGATCTTTGTCTTGTTGATTTATCTTATTGCGCTCATTCCAATGACCTCTCGATGATGTCTAAACAAAACAATTTAGAGAGAAAGGAATGTGGCATTGATCATTATCTTTTATCTATTATGCTTGTTGGATATGCTTGTAATATAACCTTGGTCATGATTACTATGTTTGGTTTGTAGGGAGGGCGTTTTAGATGTCTTGTTGACTATTACATGGGAAGGTTTGGTCTTCCTATGTTTTGGTCCAAGATGTTTGAAATATCTGAAGTACATCCTAATAAGGTTTCATATGCCAGGTGTGAACAAGGATACGTTCCTGTCTGATTGTCGAGTCAAAGTCCATCTCACTAGGTACAATGTCATCCTGATTTTCTATACCTTGATGCATTGTATCTATGTGTGTGATCAAAAATAAGGAAATTTGTGCCATTTGTATCCCAATCCATGGATAAGCAAAACATCATCATCATTCATCATCATATCTAATAAAGTATCAATGACTCATGGATTTGTTGGACTTCTGCATCTTCTCAAAATCAAGGGTTGATCCCTCTTATTCTTCTTATTCTTCTATCTTTACTAAAATTTCTATCCAAGTATCAAATCTATGCTATATATCAAAATATACATGAGGTTACCCATGGTCAATCACTGTTTATACATCATCAAATTTGTCTACATCAAACCTTCAAGATTTCTAGTCCTCTCTAAGTTGAACTAACCCTGAATATTTTTCGTGTGCTCGACCCAAAATTGAAATGTTGGCCCATTCTCTCAAGGGGGAAGTGAAGCAGTGTAATTCTTCTACTGGGGTAGCAGTGGGGCATCCAATTTTTTTTTTTTTTTTAAATTTTGATAATGGCAGTGTTATTCTTTGAACCAATGTAGCAGGTACTTCACTTCAAAGAGGGGAAAAATATAGACATGTAAAATGTCATGATTGATACTATGCATCTGATTCTGATCAACTAACATCATTTCTTCTAAAAACACTTCAAAATTGATCAATTAATTGAATAATCAATATTATTTAATTAAAATCAACAAATTCTATTATTAATTAAATAATTAAATTTATTGATTAATTCACCTTTCTTCTAACTAATTATTTATCTTATTTAATTAAATTAAATAATTAAATTAAATCCTCTCTTAATCCTCTCATTTGATGAAATCAAATGTCACATCTCCTAATTCACTCCAATTAATTAATTCTACATTAATTAATCCTAAATCAGCTTTTTAATCATCATTATCAAATCCTCTAGCTTTTAACTCCTCAAGAGTTAAATCAACCATGGTCAACTAACCAGGTTGCACATAAAATCAATTTCTTCTAATTATCTAATTACCTTAATTATCCTCACAAAGGAATATTTTGAGGAATATTCCTCTCAACAACCTCTCATTCAATTTCCCTCCAAAGGATTTCAAAAATCTATCACATCCTCTTATATTTGCAATAACCTCTCTTACAACCTTTCAAATCCTCTTACATCCTCTCAAATGTCATTCAATTCATCTTACACCAATTCCAAATTTTCAACCAATAAAATTTACTTCTCTTCCATCCTCCACTCACACATTTTCCAAAATGTGCTCCATCTTCCTCCAATAGAATTGTGACACTTGACACATTCTCATTGGCTCTCAATTCATCCCACATTAATCAAATCCTCTCATTCTTCAACCCTTGGCTTATATAAATAGAGGCATCCTTTTCATAATATGGATCCACAACTTCATGCATTTCTATTATCGTCATTTGAGTTCATAGTTTTCCATCATTTTCAAGTATCATAGCTAGATTATAGTCAATTTAATTTTGAAGTAATCTACACTACATCAAGCTTATCAAAGGGGTTGGGAAAGGGCTTCTTTCCACATCAAAGGAGCACCACTCCCCCTATGTGATGGAGGTTTAGTTAGTTAGTTAAATTCGATTTACATGATTTATGTCATTAGTTTCTTGTTATTTTCATGTTTTTCTCTTGAATTGGCTAAAGAATCTCATAGGGGGCATTAGATTTGTTGTTCTAACATGTTTGACATTGTTTTTTTGATTAATTGTTAACTTGTGCAATTTTTGTGCTCACAGTAGTAAGAAAAAATATTTCAAATAGGGGGAGAGAGAGAGTCTCTAAGGAAAAATTGATGTTGCCCTTTATCATTGATGTCAAAGGGGGGAGAGAAATCCAAAATGCTTGGAATGACATAACTTGTTGATGGAAAGTGTCATTCTTAGGGGGAGAATTTTTTTGGTTTTCCATCAATGATAAAGGAGGATATTGTTGGAAAAAGGTTGTCATTGATGTCAAAGGTGTTAGTCAGTTTTGTCATTATTGTCAAGGCATTCAGAAGGATGTTGTCTAGAATGTTATCTGTTCCAATTTTTTCTAGAATGGTGAGTGTGCATTTGTGTTCCAGTAATTCAATAACAAGTTGCAATATTATTTTGAGTATGATTTTAATATCATCTTATATAAATTCCTATTGGTGGAAGTAACCTAGAAGTTTGATCTAGAATGTTTGAGATATGTTACTTAGATAGTCGTATTGTTCTGGTAAAATTTTTTGATCCACATTTCTTCATGGTTGTGAGTTATGTATTGTGGTTTGAAAGGAGAGTATTCCCAAACATGTTTTATCATATTCTAGAGTTTCTAGAATGGATGTTCATCAAGAATAAAGTTTGAAGTGACAAAAGGATCACTATGCTTGTTAATCAACAAATTGATGATCCAAATTGTTGCAACAAAAACTTGTAGTGGGAAGCCTTTGGAGATAGTGTGTGGATGACCATTGGAACTAGATAGGTCTTCATTGTGATACACAAGTCATGTTACTTTTTTTAGTGTAGCATGTGGGCTATGAGACCTGGCCTATTACATGTTCAATTAAGGGTTATGTTGTGGTTGACTTGCAAATCCAATAATATTTATTGTAGGTTGACATTTGAATATAATTATAATTGTAATGCATATATATAGTTTTCTAGGATCCATCCCATGTATGATGGGTATGAGAATGTTGTGTGATTAAGGTTTTAATGTGAATATCATAGTGATGTAATATGTTTTGTATTCTAATCATTATTTTCTAGTATTAGAATATCATATGCACTGTGTAGAAGTGTTCTTATGTTGATGAGATCAAGCGTAAGCTGAGTAGTTAGCCCTGAAGGTCCAAAATTATTATTTTGTATTCTGATGAGATTTGTGTCTCATCACCTGAGTTGGTGCTTAGATCTTGGTTTCAAGGATTGGTGTCTCCTATAGGTTGGTGCCTACAAATAGAATTAGGGATTGGTGTCTTTGGTAGTTTGGTTCCTACTTCATATTGTAAGTTCTTTATTCTTTTGTGAGGTTGGATTTGGACAATAGTTCCAAGCAACTATTCTCACCATAGTTTTTCCCTTCTATGTCTCCACATAGATATGGTGTTATCATGTGTGAATGTGTGCTCATTTTTATCATTTGATTAGTTTTTTAATGTTAGAGTGAGATTTAGAAATACACCTAAGGCTAAATTGGATTTAAAGATTAGGTTTTTGTATATACTGATTCACCCCCCTCTCAGTATATTTATTGTGTTCCCTTCATTTAACTCATCCAAAACCCACTAAAACAATGAAAATTTTTATTTCAAAATTCCAAAATTTCAAAACCAATTTCAAGAAAAAATTCAAACCTATTTAAAGAACTCAAAAATTATCCTTCCAAACTATATTGAGGTTAAGAATACTTATCATTTCATCTTGTTCTTCTTTTCCTCTTGTTTTTCCCCATATCTATCTTTCTTCAAGCCTTCAAAGCTCTCCTCCTTCCACCCCCAAAACCAAAAAGAGAAAAAAAAACTAAAAGAAGAAGAAAAGCCAGAGGTTTGACCCTATAAGTCTTTTTATTCCCACCCAAAGGAACAATATAAAAAAATAGAACCCTAACTTCAATTTTGGTCACAATCAAAAGAAGAAATTAAAAATGGATCAAGCTCATTAACGAGATAAGCTATGGTCTCCAAAGAGTTCCTTGCCCTTAGGTACATGCCTAAGGTCCTCAAAACCACTAAAATAAAGAAAAAAATTAACTATTATGACAAAAAATTAAATAAAATATGCATCCCCATTTAACAGAACTCTTAACCCTAATGTACAACTTTCACATCCTAACACGAGTTTTGTTTAAAATCAATATAACAAAATAAAAATAATATTGACCCATGGGTGGGGGCCTAGCTCGATTGGCTAAAGCATCCTATTGCAGGGAAGAGGTCACAAGGTCTAGTCTCTCCCCAAACCCGTGGTACCTAAGGGCGTGTCATGCCAGTGTCACCGGTCACATGAAAGAAATTTACCAGGCACACTACAATTTATAAGGGGATGGATACCTAATTGATTCCTACAGTCTAAAAAAGTAAAAAATATTGACTCAAAATCTTGAAGGACAACTAAGACATAATGAAACCACCACAATGAATCTTTCTTAAAACATCAATCATGACTTAAAACTTCAATAAGATGAAGTGTCTTAATAAGGTTTTGATGTCTCTCCCTTTCCCCCCAATGGACACTTATTTTTTTCACATTCACCACAACATTAATAAATTCAAGATACACATGATTAGAGAATCATCAATAATCACACAAATTCACTAATATCTCTAAGATTATTTTGATAATTTACTTGATAACAATTCATAGTCTTTTAAAACTCATCATCAAAGGAAATAAAATCCTAAATGTTGGGTTTAACCTTTCCTAATTTATCTTAAATAATTTTCTTATTATTAAGGATGAAATTCAACATATATTAAATGCATATAACTTACCACCTATAATTACCTAAATTTTACCATTAGTTCAATTAATGTTATCTTTACTTTCATCAACATATGATTAGCTACCAATATTCTGGAACTACTTCAAAAAATATTGAAGGTCCTGACCCCCTCTTCTAAGATAGCATCCTCATCGAGAGACATAAATGACATGAGTACATTCATTAAAATAAAGTTAGATATACTAGATCATTCCTTATCTCTTACTCAAATTAGTTCACTCTATACATAATTTTTAGGGAGAATAATTCAATCACAAAATCTCACACCTACTACTAACTAGATTAAACAATTACCAATCCAAACTAGTAATGTAAAGTATTCCACATCACATAATTATGCTAAGTTTAGATAATCATTGGTTCCTAGACTTAGTCATTTGAATTCAACAGGCCTTTATAATGTAAAACATCTAATAATGTGCAAGAACTAATAGTCTCCTAAATATACAATTTGTAATGGAATTATGCAAAAATTTCTTAGTAATTATAACCATGTTTCTTATAAAAATTCTAAAGGGAGAGAATACTACAAAATATACCAATGTGACTAACTAGCATATATATATATATATAAATTATTTTAGTAATATATATAAAAATACGTCCAAAGATATTTATGTGTAATGGTAAATTTAGAATATTTCATTTTTATTGAATTTTTTAATTTAGAACAATTATTTTTTATTTTTTTATTTTATAATTTATTTCTATTATTAAAATAAATGACATCAAATAATATTTTTGTTTTTTAAAAATTCACTAGTAAATTTAGGAACGTTCTTTGTAGTTAATTTTCTAAATTTTAGAAACTTTTTTTAACATCTTGTCCTTATAAATAAATATTATTTTTAGTAAATAAGATTACTAAAATATATATATAAAATATCAAGATTATCTTTTTTAAAAAGATCTTTTTAGTTTTAAATATGTTAATTTAGAAACTTACTTTTATATGAAATTGTAAATTTAGATTATTTCTTTTTTACTTACTTTCTTATTGTGATAATTTCTGATCAATTTGATATATAAAAAAATAAATTAAGTATAAAGATTTACCCAAAACATACCAAATTATTAAAAAAAAATCACTTGCACATCAATTTTTACTTGAGGAGTTTTTCTTTACACCCGTGTGACTGTAAGAATGTCTCTCGGTGTAATCATATAACACACCAAAAAATTTCACGATACATCAATTGGTTTTAGCAATAATGGGATGCAAACCAAGGAAGAAGGAAGTAGTAATAGACACACAAAGGTTGGCCTTACACCAACTAAGTATCACCCCTTTCAGGGTTTGTATATGAAAATATGGAGGTCAAGTCTCCAAGATGATACCTATCACTTAAAGATAAAAAAATAAATTAAAATAATTCCATTGAATTAATAATATATTTGTCTTTTAATTTAATATTTGAATAAAATAACTAACTAATATTCATTTTTTAAGAATATAATTAAATCTTCCTCTAATGACTAAAAATCAACATTAGCTCAACAATAATAAGTGTAACTAATGATCCTAACCCTTTAACATTTTCAGGTTAATGGAACTAATTTAATCAAACCCATTTCTTCCTATCACTCAATGAATTTTGATTAAGAAATAAGAGTGAAAATTTTCACCATGGTCCTAACAAATGGTTTCCTTTAATTTGATTTTTAAGACTAATTTAATAATGCTTAAAAGTTTAATTTCTAAGGTCCCTTAAAAAGAGATAACTAAACAGGTTAATTAAATTAGTTGATTACAAATTTAACGTTCACTAGCCCAAAGTTATTTTATTTTTACCCTTTCTATTTATTTTTAATAATTTGTATAACTCAAACTATAGATTTTGAGTTTACTAAATTTTAAGAAAATACAATGATAATTTCTACATATTTATCTCATTTTTTAAGAAAAGAACCTTTATTAGATAAGGAATGAATCTCATCCATTGGATGATATTTATCATCACTTTCAAATCAAGGGCTTCAACCAAGTATACCCTAACTTTTGAAGAATTTGTTTAAAGGTAGATACCCTATTCATTTTCTCTCTTTGTGAGTGCCAATTTGAGGATTGATAATAATTTCATATGTTTGTTTGAATGACGCTTCTTCCAAAAATGTCTTATTTCATTGGTTTTATTTATTTTTTCCCCTTTTTCTCTCATCCATCTTGTTGTATTTAATGGCCTATAATTTTGTGTATAAAGATTATTGTTTATGTAGGTTGAAAATATGTGTGTATATATGTGTACACACACACATATGTACATATATATACATATGAATATACATATATACATATATATTTTAAAAACTCATATAATTTGTCATTTATAAAGAAAAATCCTTGTGTAGGTCATGTTTGCAAGAAGAGTCAATCTAGATCAATGACCAAATTACACCAAATCTCATAGCCTTTTTTATCTATTAAAAATCTATATAAAATTTATGGAATAAGGGTTGTTGCTATGACTATGAGTGTAGGCCATGCCAAGTCAAGAGAGGGGCGAGGCCCTTGTAGGTCATAGCCCCACAAAGCTATGGTCATAGGGTTACATCTCTCTATGGGATTGAGCCCCTTAGGGAAGTTAATCCCCCTATGGATAGGCTTAGGGCTATGCCCTTCCCTATTGAAAAGCTCATATGTATATTTTATCTTATTTAATATTTTTAATTAAAAAAAAAAAAAAACTATTAAACAAATATATGTATGTACAAAGTGATCATAATAATTTTTTTTAAAGAAATAAATATAAACAACTTCTTAATTATACACACATATAATATATTTTATGTGTGTGTGTGTGTATATTTTCAAATATGCTCCTCAACTAGTTTTATGCAACATAATACTAGATAGTTTTTATACAAATAAAATAAAATTTACACACACACTATATATAATCTAGTTTAAATTAATAAGAAATAGTTAAATATTTCATTTTCTAGATCTAGGAAGCCAAAAAATACTAAATAAAGAATAATAGAATAGCAATTATGTATCCTTTGAGAATAAGCTTGGGAATGCGAATTGGAGACTTGTGGGTACTCATTAGCTTTGGCCGCTAATCACAACAATCATTTGAAAAAATGAAGAATTGAGTAGAGGCTTGAAGTACAAGAAAAAGAAATCTAGGATGAATCAAAATCTTCTATGCTGAAGGAAACTAAGAGTATGAAGCTTGAGCCAAGAGTTATGCTATGGCTGGAGGATTCACATTGGTAAAGAGGTTTCCAGATACATGAGGCCTTAGGAGATGCAAACATATCTTTGTATAGTTGTAATTCTTTCGAAGAGTCAGTAAAGATTTTGGCTGTTTATGTAGGCTCCAGTCCTTCCCAATGTCTTTAAATTCAATTGCAATATGATGGAAATGACTATTCAGAGGGTGATTAATTTTGAGTTGCTCATTGACCAAGCGTACCTCTTGAATGGACATGACATAACTCTCACCTTTCTCACCAATATGTTGGACCTTGTCAATTGCTCATCTTTGGTTATACCCTCTCTGTAGTGCCCCTCATTTTTTTTTAATTTCTGGTAGTTACATAGATGTATTTGGACTTGATGATACCTATTTGATGACATTTGGATACTGTGACACTTTGATGTTTAGTATGATGATATATGATGAAACTTTTATATCTAATGTTATGATGATATCATGCTTATATTATGGTTAGTAGATTAGTTTAATGGTTTATGTGAGTTATCATGGATATGAGCATTACGTGATTGTTAGATGTATATTCTATCATGATTTGATGTCAGTTGTGGTGTGTTAATGTATTGGTGAAGGGGAACAGTGTCACATCACTTGCTTGCGAGCACCCTGCGACTCTGCAATTTTCCCTTCATGGTGTGATTGACTTTTTACCTATGCACATGTTCAACCATGTGATTTGTTACAGGCTGCAGGTACCAAGCATCGACTCCACCTGGATTGCTAAGTTTGAGTGTGACTTAAGGCCCAATGGAGTTTGTTGATTCAGAGGTAGCATCAGTTCCCCCATGTTGAACCATCGTCCTCGTCGAGGATGAGTGTCTGATGTCACATTCCATCTGTAAGGTTAGTTTGTGTTGTGTTGTCATTGTAGTTGTCATTTTTTTCTGTTTTGTTGTATAGTCTGATTTGACTTGAGAGTATGTTTCTTGGGTAATATTTGTGATTATGCCTTTGTTTGATTATTTCGTAAAATAGAGATCATCAGATTTAAAAGGCTTTAGAATAATTTAATAGAAGCTTTTATATAACTAAAGAATAGGTTAAATAAATATTATTAAAGTAATTATTTGGTTTTAATAAATTGAAATTTTAAATGAAATATTAAATAAATATATTAAATGGTGATATTAGACAAATAAAAATTAAAGGAAGAATTAGATTAGTAAATAAATATTTACAAGTGAATTTCGAGTGTGTAATCTGAATAAATATATTTTAATTAATTAACTTGTTGTGGGTGGTGGTAAAAACAATAGTAAAAATGAAAAAAAAAAAAAATGAATTAAAGAACAACTACATGCAACAACTAATGGAGAGAGTGGCTAATAAGTTAATTAATTGATTATGGAATTGGGGGATTTTATTATTATTGAAGGAAAAAACAAATCTTATCTTTTTTTGTTTTTGTCGTGAAGGTTTCTTGATCTTGAAACAAGAAACTAATCCTACGATTGGCCATGAATAATTTTTCCCTATTCTTGGAGTTTCTAATTTTGGAAAGCTTTGATTCTACATTTTGGAGACTTTAGCATCAAATTGCTGCAAGTTGTTGGGGCTTTAGGTAGAAATTGGTTGAAAACTTAGATCTAACATCAACGTTCAACTCATTCTATCAAAGTAATCTAGGTTCTTTTCTTGTGTAATCTTCTTCTCTATTTTAGATTCAATGCTAGAATTTTGAATGTTCTTTTGAATCAAAATATGTCTATAATCTTTGGTCTTGTTTTTTAAATTCTCTCTATGGTGCTAGAAAAATGTCCTAATCTTGAAATATCCTACTGCTTTTATTTACTAGCCACATAAATTTCCTTGAATCTTTAAATACTCTATTTCTTTTATTCACCCAGTTGCTTAGTGATTTCTTCAGTATTTTCAAAGTCTGTGAGTGAACTCTTAGTATTTCCCAACTTCTTTGTATATGTTCCAACCCAAAAGTATGAAAAATCAGATTCTTGTGGCCTTTGGCTTTCTTTTGACAACACCCTGTAGCAACAGCCAGTGGAGCCATAATTGATATGAGATTAGGGATTATTTTCAATAGCCTTCGAGTTACAATCCCACCAAGATTGTTGTATATTATTTTCCCTTCATTCTAATTATGTATTTTCTTGTTGCTATGTTAAGTTCGATAACTCTTTATTTCAAAAAAATTGTATATATTTGTGTGTAGACTTCAGAAATTTAAATGTTGCCTCCCTCGAAGATAATTACCCTCTCCCAAATATGGAAGCCATATTACATAGAATAACAATATGTGAGTTGTTGTCAATGATGGATGGATTTTTCTAGGGTATAATTAGGTCAAAGTTAAAGAGTCTAAGCAATACAAGACAACTTTTACTATGCCATGGGGGACATATGTTTATGTGAGAATACCATTCAATCTCACAAATGCAAGGGAAAATTTTCAAAGGGCCATGGATGTGGCATTTGCAGATTTGATTAATGCTATAATGGTAGTGTATCAGGATGACCTAACTGCTTATTCCAAAAGGGCTAAAGACCATGTGGAACACTTGGAGAAAATATTCATCAGGGCTTTGGAATATGGTATCAGTCTCAATCCTAAGAAATGTCATTTTTTTGTCACAGAGGGTAAGCTTTTGGGGAATATTGTATCAAATGAAGGGATTATAATAGAACCTAAAATAGTAGAAGCCATAGATAAAATCCCCATTCCCAAAACTATCAAAGCTATTCAATCATTTTTTGGGAAAATTAACTTTGTTAGGAGGTTTGTGTCAAATTTTGTTGAAATCATTAAACACATATCCAAAATGCTAAAGAAGGGAGAAAAGATAGATTGGACTGCAGAAGCCCTGAAATCCTTTATATCCATCAAGAAAGCCATCAAAGAAGCAACCCATTCTAAAATCTTTGGATTTTAGTAAACCTTTCCAAATATTCTCATTTGCCTCATTGCACCCCATAGTAGTTGTTATGTTACAAAAGAATGAAGAAGGCTATGAGTAACCTATATCCTTCTTTAGTAATTCATTGCAGGGGTCGGAGTTAAAGTATGATATTATGGAGAAACAAGCTTATGCATTGGTCAAAGCAACAAAATCTTTCAGACCATATCTAGTTGGAGCCAAAGTAATTGCATATTTACAACATGTAGCTATGAAAGATATCTTGGTACAGACATAGGTGACAGGGAAGAGATGAAGATGGATCAATAAAATCCAAGAATTTAATATGAAAATTTAGATCACCAAATTAGTAAGGGGACAGGGTCTAGCCAAACTAATGGTAGAAGCAAACATTGAAGCTAACTAAATCTACAATGTATAAAATGAGGAGGGTGTAGTTGCAAGCATTGAACATACTCCTTGGTACAAAAAAATAGTGTATTATATCAGACACATGAAGTGCTCTAAAGGATTGGATGATAATTAGACAAGAACACTAAAATTGCAAGCATCCAAGTATGTATTCATAGAAGGAGGTCTATTTTGGAAAAACAGGGATGGAGTGTTGTTATTGTGTCTAGATGAATCACAGAAAGAACATGTCTTGAGGGAGATGCATGAAGTAGTGTGTGGAGGTCATTATTCTACCAAAACAACTGCACATAAAATTCTTAGGGTAGGCTATTACTGGCCCAAGGTTTTCAGCGATTCTTTTTCATATGTAAGGAGGTGTGAAGCTTGCCAGAAATTCTTAAGAAAGATGAAATATCAAGGAGCCCTACCGCTTAGACCTTTACAAGTAGAAGCCCCTTTCCATTAATGGGGAATTGATTTTATTGGGGAAATACAGGAAAATTCAAGTGGACATAAATGGATATTAGTGGCTACTGATTATTTCACTAAATGGGTGGAGGAAATCCCAACTAAACAAGCAACAAGAAAGGTGGTAATAAATTTCCTAATGGAGAATATCATAACCAGATTTGGTACACCAGTAAGATTGATCATAGACAATGGGATGTGTTTTAGGTCTTATGAATTAAAAATCTTCTACAACACACAGTATTATTGTTTCTTATATTTCCCCTTACCACCCACAAGCAAACGGTTAGGCAGAATTCAGTAATAAAAGTATTTGGAAAATCATAAGAAGGATACTAGATGGAAATAATAAGGCATGGGATTCAAAGTTGAGAGTGGTTGTATGGGTAGATAGGGTTATTGTAAAGAAGTCAATTGGAAAGTCTCCATTTGAACTGGTGTATGGGACACAAGCCAAGATACCATTGCAAAACCTTTTACTATTTTATAATTTCATCCTTCAAGAAGATTTAGATATTCTAGAACCAATGGAGGAAAAGATGGAGCAACTTGTAGAACTTGATGAAATAAGGAGGATGACTTAAAATAAAAATGTGAAGTTGCAGTCACAAATAAAATACCTTTTTGATAAGAAAGCCAAAGATAGAAAATTTGAGGTGAATGATTTGGTACTAATGTCGAATGCTAGATGTCAGGAGAAGGGAAAGCATGAAAAATTTGAAGCCTTTTGGTTAGGTCCCTTTGTTATCATTGGAAAAGAAGGGGAGGACTCTTATTATTTGCAAAACATGTCAAGTGAAGAACAAGAATTGCCAGTACATGGGAAATTTCTAAATCACTTCTTTTCTTGAAGAATACCAGAGGATTAAAGATTTCCAGTGCATGGAGAGTTCTTAACAAACCTCTTAAAACAATCTCTTTCCATGTACAATAGTTTAGGAAATTAAGAATGGACTAGGACTTGCTAGTACATGGGAAATCCTAGAATTCCCTCATAAAAAAAGGTTTCTTTCCATGTACAGTAGTGTAGGATCATTTCCATCTCCATCATTTTAAACCTCCATATCCATTTCCATTCCATCCTCACCACATTTTCATTTTCATCCTCTGAAAACTTGGTCTACACCCAGAGATATTCTGGATTCTTGCAGTGATTGGTAGATCATTCATCCCCAACTAGAGCTGCTATTGGAACCAAAATTTTCCTAAATTTTTTTCTAATGATCCAATCAATTAAAATTCAAAATTCATATTATTATTTTCATAAAAAGTCACATTTTTCCATCCATAAGGTCATTTTTTCCCTTACCACTATACCACTACCACATTGGATACCTCACATGGCCCTTACATCATATTTCTCTACCACAACCCATTACAAAGTAGCTCGTGGTATGATGGTAAAAGGAGCTAACACTATACTCTGTCACTGTCACCCTTTACCTCTATACCTAGGGGGGTCAATACATAGCCTGCTATAGAGCAGTACACTAAAGGACAATAATAGAAGGAGGCACCACTATACGGCAGAGGGTCAAAACATAGCCTGTGGTAAAGTAGTATACTAAGGAGTACTAGGAAGACACCACGCTACCATAGGAAGGAAAAAGGTGACCTGCAATAGAGTGGTATATTAATATATGTATTGAGGATACACCATGGTACCGCAAGAGAGCCAAAGGTAATGTGTGGTAGAGCGGTACATTGAAGAGGGATAATGAAAACATACTGTGGTACTGTAGGGGAGTGGAAAGTAACATGAGGTAGCGCGGTAAATCAACCATTGGGTCATTTAAAGTATATCAATCACATCAGTCAATGTCAAAATACAAAATTGAGCTCGATACAAAGATTTGAATTATGCCAATTTATGATTTAGGAGTAAATGCATCTTGGTGTTAAAATACATGAAACAAGTTGAGAATTTTTCTAGAACTAAAACTAAGTTGCAGATGAGCTCAAAGTGTAGGAGTAAAGGGAATTCTTCAAGGAAATTCCTATCACCGGATAAGTTTTACTCATCACTCTATGAATTTTATAAATGGCACCAAAGAAGGAAAAAGTAGTAGTTAAGAGGGATGAAGCCAAAACTAGTAAACCCTCCTTACAGTCCCCATTGCTTTCTTTATTACTTGGTTCAATTGACAAAGAACCCAAGAATGTTTTTAGAGATTTAGCTCAAGGGTGTAGAGACTGCATTGTTCCTTAGTTGGGTTGGAACCTCTATTGGTATTTCTATCAAAAAAAGAATGATAAGATTCTGGCATGAAACCCGTGGACCCTTGATTTAGCTAAATTGATTGTTCCAAATATTTTCATTGATATTGAGTTGATTAAAGCCCTGACCCATAGCTACCATGCCCCAACCAAAATTTTTAGGCTTCCAGATGGTGGATGCTTAGTTGATGTCTCAAGAGAGGCTATTATCAAGTATTTTAACTTGAATAAGCAAGCTAGGAATGATAAGGTTCTGGCATGAAACCTGTGGACCCTTGATTTAGCTAAACTGATTGTTCCAAATATTTTCATTGATATTGAGCTGATTAAAGCCCTGGCCCATAGCTACCATGCCCCAACCAAAATTTTTAGGCTTCCAGATGGTGGGTGCTTAGTTGATGTCTCAAGAGAGGCTATTATCAAGTGTTTTAACTTGAATAAGCAAGCTATATCAGAGGTAAATTTAGTGAAGCTGGAGTAGGAGTACAAGAGGTTGAGAAGAACATATAGATGTGATGAGCTCCCCATGCATATGAAGAGGGGTAATAATAATAGAATACTCCCCATCCCTTCTTAAAAAATGGAGCCTTTCCCAGTTTTAGATTTTCAGGTTTATTTCAAAAACACTTATCATGCATTGTGTCAAGTATTGGGGATAGATGTAGAAGAAAGTATGTCAGTGGGATTAATGAGGATGGACATGATTATTCAACACCCTGAGTCAAATGTAGAATTTTATTTTGAATTTGTAATTGAAGAGAAAATGCATGAGGGTTTGTTGTAGGTTAGAGAGGCTAAGGCTCCCATTTCCTTTAGAAAGTATTCTTTATTGTGTCATTTAATCTTATATCAAAATGAAATGAAATGGACTAGAAGGATTAAGTTGTGTACACAAGAGAATGGATTAAGACTCCTTGTACAAAATTGGTGTTATATATGGAACAATAGATGTGTAGAATGTGATTTTGTTGTGTTTCAAGATGACTTTGTTGTTAGATTGATAACTGCCCTTGGTTACACAACACCGAGGTTACCTAAATCATTGATGAACATAATGGGGCCTATACAGTATAAGCCAGACCTTGATTGTACTCATAACTATGCTGATTGGTTCTTTATGCCACAACACACTGTTATTAGAGTATACAGCTGTAATCAAGAACCACATATCTTGCCAAAATTTGTACTTGCAAGGGTATGTTTTCTAGAAATCATGTGGAAAATGCTTTGGATGGAGCATGAATTGACGAGGAATCAAAGAAAAGGAATTTTTTTTCCTAATTTATTAGTATTTGAGGAATTGGCTATTGGATTTGATATGCTAGAAGAATTGCAGAGGTTCATGAGGGTTAATTATCCCATCAAGTTTGGAAAGGAGAGAGTGTGTGACCCAGAGGGTCATATTAATATGATCAGAAGGACCTTGTTGACAAAGAGGACCATATCTCATGAATTTGACCTTGAGGAGGATGTCATAAGGAATTTGGTATATTTTTGTTGATGTACTGCAGAAAAGGAAAAGGTGGATAATAATGATGAAGTGGGAAGATTAGAAGAAATAGAAGGATAGAAGCTTCAAATGGTTTTTTGATAATGAACCTAACCCCCTAAAGAGAATGCAAATGATTCTTGATAAGTTTGATGAGTTATACAAAATGGCCCAAGATGAGGGGTTGATTCCACTTCTCACACCTCACCAACCATCTCATGAAGTATCCACATCACAAACACCACCTCCATCACCTATACATCTATCCCCTCCATCTCCCAGTCATGAACCACATGCCAAGAGGTAGAAGACTGAGTCATTGGTTGATTATGGCTCAAGTGATGATGAAGAAGAAGAAGCGGTCATAGCTCTAACTGAGATGAAGGAGGTAGCAGAGCAACAAAAAAGTCAAGAGCCTCATGAACTTAAGATCAAGATTTTAGATGAGGGAGCTGATGAAATTTAGGAGGATGAGAGGGCAGTGGCCTCTCTAAGGTTTATGGAAGATGATGGTTTTATCCATACCAATGAATTTAAGGATTTTTGGATTAAGATGAAGATGAAACAATTTGATGAAAGATTGAAAATAAATCTTATAAGATCCAATGAATCAAAAAAGGATGAAATCCAGGCTTAGACATTTGTAGAATTAAATGTTGATAGCATCAATGTCACCCCCCAAGAGGTGAGAGAACTAGTGATATGCTGATTATACTAGGGGTGGAGCTATCCAAAGTATTTCTTTTAGGTCAGATTAGAGCACAAGATGATCCAATGTTAGTAGCAGAGTTTCATTCAGAGGAAGGATTTTCAAGTATAGGGTATAATCCCACTACCCAAACTCCTGCTTTATGGAAAATACATAAGAAAAAAAGGAAACCTCGACTATTGGATGTAGTGCAGGAAATGAGGGGGTTAGCTATGGTGAGAATGATGGACACAACTCCCACAAAGGATGCAACTATAACCATGCATTTTTCAATTTTCACTAAAGATGTGGTAGAAAATATGGAAAAGAAGATTAATGAATATGAGAAGAGATTAAAATTGTCAAATGATGAAGTGAAAAAATTGTTTATTGAGAATGTGAAGCCAAAACAACGGTTGTAGTAGGCCATTACAGTAAGAGGGGATGGGTTAATTGTCTATCACTTACTTGTCCAGGTAGAGGATCCACAAATACAACAATTGAAAGATGAAATTGCTAAACTAAAGAAACATAACACGGAGGATGTTAAGCAACATATCATGGAGATTCTAAGGAAGATATTGGAGCATAAAATCGACATATTGAAGGAGAAGATAGTTGGATTACATGAAAGCTTTAGAAATTTGATTAAAGCTTTGAAACAGATAAATACTAACTCCCCTACCCTTGAAGAGCTCCAAAAGAGGTGGAAACCAACCTATCACATACTGAATATTCTATGCAAAGCCACACAAAGGGATCCAGATGCCCCACCAAGACTCAAACCTACATAGGAAATGGTAAAGGGTGTAATTGATGAATATAAGTATTTGGTAGATATAAGGAAGAAAGTGGAAAGTAGGAGGAATGCATTTGAATCCATTAAATGCCTCTTCCTCCCATCAATATTCAAAGATGACAATCAGATAAAGGGTATGGATGAGTGGAGAGAAGAGTTTGATTAGATAATTCCAAAAGCCTTGACACATGTACAGGATGAAGGGGAGATCAACCTTGACAAATTTCATACTTTACTTGATGGGATTGTCATACTGGATAATGGATACATAAAATTCATGGTGGATGTCAAGAACCTCCTTGATAATAGATGGAAAAGCCATCTTACAAATCTCACAATTTCACGAGAATTCAAATGGTCAAGTGATCTGACAATTAGTAAATGGCAAGAAAAATATTTGGGCTCTAATGAAGATTGATTACAAGCATCACGGGGAGAAAATATCATCTTGTAAAGGCTTTGAATAGGTCTTAGGTGACCATGAGCCTTTACTCAGAGATTAATGGATTAACATACATATTTATTGTTAAGTTCCTTTAGTTATGTTTAATTTCAAAACTATGTTTTGTTATCAAAAGACATATCCTTTGGTCTAAAGATTGTTGCCTCTCATATAAATAAGAGAGACCAAGACCAAAATAGATCATTAGATTAGATTAGATAGGAGAAAGTAACATGCGAATAGGGATAGGCATAATGCTTACATTTCAAAGTACCATGATGCATGTATAAATTTTGAAGAAGTCAATGAACGATATCTGATTTTGTGGCCTAATTTTGGTATCAACTATTTGTTGGAATTATTCAATTATTTGGTTGTCTCCATTTTAATGCTTCTTTGTTATTTAAATTGATATATCATGTATATGTTCAATTTATCAATTCACATTTGTTGTACTTATGTGATATGATTAATTGGTTTCCCTAGAGGAATTAAACATCCTTCTAATCAATCACAATAATCTAGAAGTGTTAATTAGATCAATAAGAAGACCCACATAGTTAGGGTTGTCAACCTGTCTCTAGTCTGGTGTTATCTATGTTCTTGCATAATTTACTCAATAGGTTATTTCAAGTAAAGATTAAATCCTTTTAATAAATTATAAGTAACCTGGTTGTGTTAGTTGGATCCATAAGTAGAGTTTTTCAATCATTTACCTGCATGTTTATACAAGTTATAAACCAATATTAGTGTGCCAAACAGTTTGAGTTATTTCCAATATAGGTCACTTATTCAAAATCTTCATTTGGCTCCATCTACCCAACAAGTCATTGGTCTTATCCATCCAATCATTTAGTTTTTAGCCAATTTATATTCAAAACCTTACATGTGTTAACTAAACATATTCATAACTCCACCTTGATATTGCTTATGCAATTATACTAAATAGGTGTGTATCTCTCCACTACCAATTGCCATTGTGGATAGATTGCTTAAGTAGGAAACACACAATTTAAATCTGCTCCATTTGCATAGGTATACCCACCTAGGTCTGGTAGAGCCTAAAGAGAAGAAGGTTCAAATTCACTATTTGGACTTGTACGTTAGCCTAAAATGTACCAAGAGCTTGGAAACCTCTTATGGTTTCTTAACCAACATTTTTGAGAACTAATAGTTTGGCGACTCTCCTGGGGAGTCAAATCTGAATCTAGACCTTCATTATAGAGTCACTACCTTCCATAAGACTCTGTTGGGAACTAGAAGTTATGTAATTTTCTCACTTCTCCATAAGTGAGTGGTGAATCTAAAAGAATATGTGCATTGGGATTGATAAGATACAATACACATCAGAAAGAACAAGCCCTAGAGGTCAGACTGATGAGGGAGCAAACCCGAGACACAAAAATACACTCACAAAATAGAGAATAATATTTTCTATTAAAATATGGAACTCTTACATGCAGAGGATCACAAATACTTGAGCTCTGTGATACATGCAAGCTACATAAGTCTCAGAAAGAAAATTACAGAATTACAGAAATTACCCAGATCCCCCTTTCGCAGCATGCGAACTTCTTTTCCCAAAAAGTTACTCAAAAATCAGAAACAAGCCCATAAATAGACCCATTTCGGTTTGGAACCAAAAACAGCCTTCGAGATAAGATTTTTGGCGGTTTGGCACCAAAATTACAATTTGAAATTCAAGTTTAAATTCATAGTCAAAAATTAGCACATTTCTAAAATATGCACCAACTTCTGGCAGCCATAACTTTTAATCCGACCGTTGGATCTTCAATGATAATACCTTTTCGGAAAGCTCTCGAAAAGATGATTTTCCATAGAGAAGGCCTTTGGTAGACTACTTTGGCGTTTCCGCAAATTTTCAGGCCCATTCGGGATCGTTTAGTGCCTCAAACTAAGCTCAGAAGGTTTTTCGGCAAAAAGTAGAAACTGGAACTTGAATAACTTTCAAGTCGTGAATGATCTTGACCTGATTCTTTCACCGTGTATTTTTTTCCATCCTGAACCTTCCATAAATTTATGTTTCCCACGACTTCAAATTCAAACCGCTAAAAATAGCAGTTGAGTGAAAAAGCGAGAAAAGTAGTTCGAAAGTTGCAGGAAACTCTTATTCGATGAAAAGGGTATCTAGAAATGCAAAAACATGTACAAAAAGTAAACAACATGAACAAAAATGGAAATCATCTTTTTGGGTGATGCAAGATTGCCCTCACACCATTGGATGCTCCTGCATCAGACACCCAGGGTAATTTGAGAAGTGACCCCGTCACGTCTCAGATGGTTGAGGAAAACCCAATGGTCAACCTCTGCCTTAGACAACCAAGAAGAATCTTCCACATGCCTTCCTTTCCATTTTACCAGATACTCTTCATACTGCCTGTTTCTAGTACTCCTTCCCACATGACTATCCAAGATTTCTTCAATCTCCTCCTTCTCTGAAGTAGGTGCTGGAATGCCAAACTGTTCCATTGTTGGTGTTTCCTCTGCGCCACCTTCATGATACTCTGTCAAATCTGAAATATTGAACACAGGGGAAATGTTGAATCCATCGACAACTCTACCTCATATGCATTCCCGATTCATGCCTCTTCACAATTTTACAGGGACCGAACTTCTTCATCTTCAGTTTGTTATAGGTTCCCACTGGAAACCTTTCTTTCCTCAAGTGGACCATCACTTCATCACCAATCTGAAACTCCTTATACCTCCTTTTCTGATCTTCCTTAGGCTTATACTGCATATTCATCTTGTTGATATGCTCTCTGAAAGTTGGAAATTCTTATTCGATGAAAAGGGTATCTAGAGATGCAAAAACATGTACAAAAAGAAAACAACATGAACAAAAATGGAAATCATCTTTTTGGGTGATGCAAGATTGCCCTCACACCACTGGATGCTCCTGCATCACAAACTATGCAAGGCAGAAGGTCCTTGTATAAAGGAGGTCCTAGTGACAATAGTAAATGGACACATAAGAATGATAAAGGTAAGAAAACATCTGATGACATGTGCATGAAAAATAAGGATAAAATGTAAAAACCACACTTTTAGATGTATAATCACTATGATACATTGGAAAATGAAAATAGCTCAACTGGAGAACCTCACACTCTTGAAGAAAAAAAGGAATCCTTTCTACCAACCAGATCTTAAGAAAGAGGAAGAATTTAGGGTTGGACTTGAGGTTGAAAGAATTAAGAGACAACATGAATATGATAATGGAATGGAAGGGAATCAGAATGAGCCTGTTGATAATGTAGCCCCTAAAGGAAATTATGAATTTTTGACTCAAGAAGAAGTAAATGCATAATTGGAGTATGAAAGACAAGAAATGGAAATATCAAAAGCAGAATATGAAAAAATGCTCCAAGTGATAAAAGAACTTCAGGATTTGAAGCTACAAAAAGCCCAATTTGATGCTCAAATAGCTAACCTCCCTAAATATATACCACCTCACAGGCAAGGGAACAATAATGCAAGACCTTCAAATCCACCAAAGGTACCTCAAAATCCATCTGGGAATCAATACAAATCATCAAACCATCCACCAAGAAATCCATCACAACACCCAAATGCTTAGCCACCCCCTGGCCAATAATATATCCCACCACCCCATGTACCATGCAATAATCCATTATACCAATATTAACATCCTCAAAACCCACCTCCTCAACACTACACAACTATGATCAGGCGATTTGACCTAGTAGGATTCCAAATATATCCTTACCCTATGGGTAGTAGTTGGAGAGGTCCTGTCCCAAAATTTATAGGAAGTAGTGCAATCATAGCTGAAGAAAACTTGAGGAGTTTTAATGCCTTTATTCAAGATTTGGATATGCAGTATGAAGATGTAAAAATGAGGCTATTTATTATGTCACTCACTAAAGAAGCTAGAGATTGGTTTAATAGTTTATCAACAACTTCTATTACTTCTATTCAAGAGTTTCATGATCAGTTCCTTGAGCAGTATGGGAATCAGTGTGCACCGGAGTTTTCCTTCCATGAATTGGTTAGTATCCAAAAATATTAGAATGAGTCAGTCTATGATTTCAACCAGAGGTTCTCCAAAGTGCATAATAATATACCTCCTAGATCTAAGTTGGTAGACCTTGCTGCATTGAGCATTTATCTAAAATCATTTGATCCAAAGACAGGATATGAGCTTAGGAATAGGTGCCCTAGAAATTTAGGTGAAGCTCAAAAAATAGCATTAACTATTGAAAATAATAGAAATGCTGCTGGGATGATTAGTAAGAGAGATAATCCTAGGGTTCCCCAAAATATTAATAACCCTCTGAATAAGCAAGAAAATACATACAAAAATGGAAGGCCGAGGTTACATGATATTCCTTATAATACGAACTAGAAGGATGGAAAACCTATGATGGATAGGCCTAAAAGTAAGGAGACTCCTAATCCCTTAAAGAGATGAGCATACATGGTAAACAATAATCCTTGGTGTCAAGTTTGCAACTTGCCGCATTCCCCTGATCATTGTATTGTTGCTCAATCAGTTCAAGAAGAGGAGATGCCAACAAACAATGAAGAAAAGGATCATACACTTTATTTAACTTCACACACCCTCCATCCCATTGAGCAAGGATATTCATCTTCAGAAGAATAAGGCTACAGGTATGATGTTAATAATCAAAGATACAATGTCCATATGGTAGAAAAACAAGTCTTTTCTAGTTCTAAAGAAAGCAATGATGAACAATACTCTCTTGGTGCACCACCTCAGTCAGGTAAATGCAATATAAGAAGACTGACTGAGGAAGAGATTAAGAAATTAACCATTGTTGCAGTGGAACAAGAAAAAAGAAAATATTGGTTGAGGAATAGAACAATAAATGAAGGTGAGGGTGTTCCAATAGGGATATTCGTGAAAGATAAAACACAGGGAGCATTGAAGAAGACATAAAATAAGCAACCTGATAAGAATGAACTAAAGCATGTTCATAAGGAGGAAAACAAAGAGTTTCATAAGGAAAATAAAAAGTTTGATCAAACAAGCAAAAAGGAAAAGGAGGAGAGCAAAGGAGAGTCACTGGAGCAAAATAAGATGATCAAAATAGAAGGTGCCTCTTTTGATTTCACACAAGCTTTATCCCAAGTAAAAATTTCTATCCCATTACTTGAAATGATGAAAATTAAAGAGTATAGGGATAGTTCTATTTAGTTAATATCTAATGGGAATGATAAAAACACAAACTTTGAGAACAAGGGTACCACTAAGATCAGCAATAAACATGAAAAGTTAAATGTTCCAAAAGTTTGTCTAGGTGATGCATTGATAAATCCTCCACAATTTGATCCATTCTTTACTATATTACTCATAAATAACAGGCCGGTGAGGAATTGTATGATAGATTTAGGTGCTACTATCAACATCATGCCAGTAGGGGTTATGAAACAACTTGGCATGTGGGTAGACACTAATGGTGGAAAATGCTACGCTATGGATAGTAGGCCTATCCCAGTGATAGGAATTATGAAAGATGTAGAGGTGAAACTGGCTGCTTATTCACAAGCAACCTATAACATTGAAATAACTATGATTGATACATCTCCTCATTTTGGAATGCTTCTATCGAGGCAATGGATTGCAATAGTTGGATGAAATGTACAATTTGACTTGTCATATGCCAAAATACCAGTCAATGGTGAAGAGGTCAAGTTATATAGAGAACCAAGGATTAATAAAATTGTGGATTATGTTTGTCAAAATTAGTTAAATTGTTCTTGTGATGTAGATTTAGGAAGTTTAAGAATAGAGCCTTCTCAACCTGAACTAGTGAATACTGATTCAATTGACAAACATGTTTCCAAGAATCAGCATGGTGTGTGGAAGATGTATTTCGATGGAGCATGTAGTTAGGAAGGCAATGGAGCAGGGATAGTATTTATTTCACCTAAAGGTACTACATTCAAATATTCATTCTTGCTGAAATTTGAATGTACAAGCAATATAGCAGAGTATGAAGCCCTACTAATTGGTTTGAATATGGGTGTTAAACATAAGATCAAATTGCTAACTACTCTGGGAGATTCTGAAGTGATTATTTCACAAGTCAAGTAAAAATATGCTGCAAAAAATAAGAGGTTAAGACAATATAGGAATGTTGTATGGGATACAATTGAATTATTTGATGCTTTCTCCATTGAATGGATAGATAGGTCCAAAAACTTGATGGAAGATTTTCTAGCTAATGTAGCCCTGAAAAGAGATGATATTACCTTTGCTGGCATATCTTAGGTTGAATTCAAAACAAGGCCTACTGTCCCTAATAATATTTATAGTTGGAAAGTTTTCAATGATGACATTGATCTCATAAAGTTTCTCCATTGTATAGACTAGTATGAAGCTCATGAGATTGACTTTAATGCATTTGTTGAGGAAGTAGATGGCAAACATACTGTATTTGGAAAATAATTTTTGTAGCTTGAAACCAACAAACTTCCCAAAGGACTTGTGGCACTAGAAATGGTATATGATGTAAATGATCATTCTCTGATGAAGCAGACACCATTAAAGAGAAGACGTTGAAGAAATTAATTTGGGGATTGAATTGGAACCCAAAAAAGTATATATTGGAAAGAAAATAAGTCCAACAATTAAAAGAATGCTAATTGCACTATTGAGAAAGTACAAGCATGTTTTTGCATGGTCCTATGAGGATCTCGAAGCATATAGAGAGGATTTATTCCAACATGAGATTCCATTAAAACTAGATACCAAACCATTCAGGAAAAAGCAAAGACCCATCAACCCAACTTTGCAGCCTAAAATGCAAGAGTTGGAAAAACTAAGAGATGGAGGTATTATCAAGCCCATTAGACATTCAACATGGGTCTCAAACTTGGTCCCAGTAAGGAAGAAAAATGGGGATATTAGACTATGTGTAGACTTCAAAAATTTAAATGTTGCCTCCCTCAAAGATAATTACCCTCTCCCAAATATGGAAGCCATATTACACAGAGTAACAGGATGTGAGTTGTTCTCAATAATGGATGGATTTTCTAGGTATAATCAGGTCAAAGTTAAAGAGTCTAAGCAATACAAGACAACTTTTACTATGCCATGGGAGACATGTTTATGTGAGAATGCCATTTGGTCTCACAAATGTAGGGGAAACTTTCCAAAGGGCCATGGATGTCGCATTTGCATATTTGATTAATGCTATAATGGTAGTGTATTAGGACGACCTAACTGCTTATTCCAAAAGGGAAGAAGACCATGTGGAACACTTGGAGAAAATATTCATTGGGGATTTGGAATATGGTATCAGTCTCAATCCTAAGAAATGTCATTTTGATGTCATAGAGGGTAAGCTTTTGGGGAATATTGTATCAAAAGAAGGGATTAGAATAGACCCTAAAAGAGTAGAAGCCATAGATAAAACCCCCATTCCCAAAACTATCAAAGCCATTCAATCAATTTTTTTGGAAAATTAGCTTTGTTAGGAGGTTTATGTTAATTTTTCTGAAATAATTAAACCCATATCCAAAATGCTGAAGAAGGGAGAAAAGATAGATTGGACTGCAGGAGCCCTAGAAGCCTCTATATCCATCAAGAAAGCCATGAAAGAAGCCCCCATTCTAAAATCTCGTAATTTTACTAAACCTTTCCAAATATTCTCATTTGCCTCATTCCACACCATAGCAACTGTTATGTTACAAAAGAATGATGAAGGTTATGAGAAACCCATATCGTTCTTTAGCAAGTCACTACAGGGGTCAGAGTTAAAGTATGATATTATGGAGAAACAAGTTTATGCATTGGTCAAAGCAACAAAAGCTTTCAGACCATATCTAGTTGGAGCCAAAGTAATTGCATATGTACCACATGCAATTGTGAAAGATATCCTGGTATAGATAGAGGTGACAAGGAAGAGATGTAGATGGATCAATAAAATCCAAGAATTTAATATGGAAATTCAGATCACCAAGTTAGTAAGGGGATAGGGTCTAGCCAAAATAATGGAAGAAGCAAACATTGAAGCTAACCAAATCTACAATGTAGAAAATGAGGAGGGTGCAGTTGCAAGCATTGAACATACTCCTTGGTACACAAGCATAGTGTATTATCTTAGACACATGAAGTTCCCTGAAGGATTTGATGATAATAAGAGAACACTAAAGTTGCAAGCATACAAGTATGTATTCATTGAAGGAGATTTGTTTTAGAAAAATAGGGATGGAGTGTAATTATTGTGTCTAGATAAATCAAAGGTAGAACATGTCTTGAGGGAGATGCATGAAGGAGTGTGTGGAGGTCATTATTCTGCCAAAATGTCTGCACATAAAATTCTTAGGGCAAGCTATTACTGGTCCAAGCTTTTCAGTGATTCTTTTTCATATGTAAGGAGGTGTTAAGCTTGCCAAAAATTCTCAGGAAAGATGAAATATCAAGGAGCCCTACCGCTTAGACCTTTAGAAGTACAAGTCCCTTTCCATCAATTGGGAATATATTTTATTAGGGAAATACATGAAAATTCAAGTGGACATAAATGGATATTAGTGGCTACCGATTATTTCACTAAATGGGTGGAGGAAATCCCAACTAAACAAGCAACAAGTAAGGTGGTAATAAATTTTCTGATGGAGAATATCATAACAAGATTTGGTACACCAGTAAGATTGATCACAAAAAATGGGTTTTGTTTTAGGTCTAATGAATTCAAAAACTTCTGCAACACATATGGTATTACTATTTCTTATACTGCCCCTTACCACCCAAAAGCAAATGGTCAGTCAAAATCTAGTAATAAAAATCTTTTGAAAATCATAAGAAGGATACTAGATGGAAATAAGAAGGCATGGGATTCAAAGTTGAGAATGGTTGTGTGGGAAGATAGGGTTACTATAAAGAAGGAAATTGGAAAGTCTCCATTTGAATTGGTGAATGGGACACAAACCAGGATGCCATTGCAAAACCTTTTACCAGTTTTTAATTTCATCATTTAGGAAGATTTAGATATTCCAAAACCAATGGAGGAAATGATGGAGAAGCTTGCAGAACTTCATGAAATAAGGAGAATGGCTCAAAATCAAAATATGAAGTTGCAGTCACAGATGAAATACCTTTTTGATAAGAAAGCCAAAGATTGAAAATTTCAGGTGAATGATTTCGTACTAATGTCAAATGCTAGATGTCAGGAGAAGGGAAAGCATAGAAAATTTGAAGCCTTGTGCTTAAGTCCCTTTGTTATCATTGGCAAAGGAGGGAAGGATTCTTATTATTTGCAAAACATGTCAGGCGAAGAACAAGAATTGCCAGTACATGGGAAATTTCTAAAGCACTTCTTTTCTTGAAGAATACCAGAGGATTAATTATTGCCAGTGCATGGAAATTTCTTAACAAACCTCTTAAAACAATCTCTTTCCATGCACATTAGTTTAGGAAATTAAGAAGGGACTAGGACTTGCTAGTACATGGAAAATCCTAGAATTCCCTCATAAAAAAAGGTTTTTTTCCATCTACAATAGTGTAGGATCATTTCCATCTCCATCATTTTTCACCTCCATATCCATTTCCATTCCATCCTCACCAAATTTTCATTTAAATAAGGAAAATATGCCAAAATCATAAAATTTCTTATTATGGTAAATATTTATCCACCGAAAGAGAAAATATAATGTGAAAATGATGGGAAGGTGTTTCCTGCACTCTCAAAGGAAAACCCTAAATGTAGTGCGGGAAGGCAGTGAAAGTCTAATGTTAAAAGTTAAAAAAAAAAAACCAAAAATATAAGAGGTGTGTAGGAAATAAAGCATGGATTTTTTTTATTAAATGTGAGGCATAAAATATTGCACTCACGGGAGAGGAAAAAATAAAAATATAAAGTGAAATACTTTGCACATAAAGGTAATTATTTTACCCAAAGGATATTTTATTAATTGGGTGAAAATGCATACAGGTGAGAATGAAGTGCAAATTTCCAAACAAATGAAGAATGAAAATAATAAATCAAATTAGTCTCCATGAAGAGGCAAAAGCAAAGGGAGTTAAAAGGTGGGTAATTATTTTTCTCCAAATTATATATTTAAAGGGTGAAAGAACGAATGTGAAGTTTCCAGCAAAAGAAGACTATTATTAAATTAATGAAGATGCAAAATGGAGAATAAAGTTAAAATATTTAATTTGCCAAAGGAAACTAATTAAATATTTTATTTTTCTGAGAATAATTAAATGAAGAGCTACACTACAAAGAAGAGTTGCACCAGATGGATGTTGTGAAGGGTTTTAACCCTAAAAGGAACAATGTATATATGTAAGATGAAATAAAATCATTAGACAGACATAAGCAATAGGTTAGGTAGTAGGATAGGTTGATCAGTTACTAAAACAATACATTATGCTATATATTGTAAAATATTTTAAAATTATATAATGGAGAAGAATGTATACATTTGGTGATCCAATTATGGTGTCAGTTGTTTGTTGAAATAATTGAAAATATTATCCGGTTGTCTCCAAGGTTGAAATTTCCTTTTTATTTAAGTTGATATATCAAGGATATATTCAATTTATCAAGGCACATTTGTTGTTCTTGTGTAGTTCAGTTAATTGGCTCCTTCAAGGAAGGATTAGACTCTTTTAATTAATCATAGTAATCTGGAAAAGGTCATTTTGATCGATAAGAAGAACTTGATAATTGCATCCTTGCATGTTTATACAAGGTATAAATAGTCACAAGTGCCAAGCAATTATAATTATAGCCAGTAAGTCACATATCTTTCACCTGTTGACTCCATTAGCCCAACAGGAGTAGGCATTGGTCATACCAATTCCATTTTAGAATTTCATAAAATCTTGTTCAAAACATTCACATTTCAAATTCAATACTAGGAGTAGGAGTAGTCAGCAAGCTTTCATCTATTACACTTTATGCCACTGTGATAGATCCATATATTCAATTAAATCACACAGTCTAAGTCTGCCTCATTTACATAGGTATACCCACCTAGGTCTGGTAGAGCCTAAAGAGAAGAAGATTAAATTGCATTAATTGGTCTTGTTCGTTAGCTAAAAATGTATCAAGAGCTTGGCAACCTCTTGTGGTTTCAAACCAATGTTTTTGAGAACTAACATATAGTTTGAATTGTGTGTGTGCCTTTGTTCTTTCTTTTCATGACAAGCTTGTCATCTTTTCTAATTGAAATAGATTGGAACTATAGTTATAAAACTTTAGCTTCGAACTATTGTTGAACTTTGGTAATTGATTCCAACGTCATACACATACTATTGCATCGATGTCACATTTTATATAAATATAGTATGAAATTTTTGGTCATTGTGAGCCACCGCTTAATCATTCGGCCACATAATGTGTATACTGAATCTTACTTATTTCAAATGGTGTTCTAATGAATATGAGTTTGAATATGTGAAAAAATGCATGGTAGGGATCGTTGTGTAGTGTGGAGCCATTACCAAAGTTATGGCCAAATATTATATGCATATTAAATAGCGATATAACATTGATAAAGGAAACTTGAATATACTTAAACGTGTGTGTTTAAATGTATATATATATATATATATATATATATATATATATATATATATATATATATACATAGGTAGATAGATATTGGTGTTGCTATTTTAATTTCTGTAGGTTGTATTTTGAGCTAGTCTTAATTATTTGAACACTAAAATATACATATATATATATAGAAATATATATATATATATATATATATATATATATATATATATATGTATGTATGTATATAAATATACGTGAGTCTTTAAAGTGAGTTTTATTGTCCCTAATAATATTTAATCATAGCTGATACATATTGGAAGAGAAAGTAATTGATTTTGAAGGAATGTCTTGGATTTTGATGACTAATTGATAATGATGAAATGGATATCTTGTAATACATTTTAGTTCCTATGTACTCTTATGGGTTGAATTGTTAGTTGAAATAAGTGATTGGTGTTGATTTATGTATAATTATTTTGAGAAAGGAATCTTAGAGTCTTCCAAAGGCTAGGGAGAATTGTCTTCTTGATGGAAATTTTTATTAACTTTGGTATTGGGGAATTTAGATTGATTATGTTTAAGTTGAATGTTAGCCTTGCATAGTGAGTTCATTTATGGGATTGGAACATTTGTAACTTGTGATGTGGGAAGGGTTATGCCTCGGTATGTGTTAATGAGCTTTGAGTTTGTGCAAGTGGCTTGATTTTCAATTTTAATTGGATTTCCTTGTTGTTAGTAGGGGAGTGGCTTCCAATGGGGGCCGATGCACAAAGTGGCACCTAGAGATAGCCCATGTGGAAAATTTGTAAACAAGTGATAATCTAAAATAACTAGGGGGATTGGGTAGTAATAACATTAATCAAGATAAGTAAATTCCTCTCTCATGGCTCAAGTGCTTGTATAGGCTTGAGATGAATCGAGAATTCCTGGAATGGCAAGATTAGATACCTCGTCTCCACGAGAGGTAAGTTTATTCCACAGAGGGTTGCATGAGGGGTCAAAGATTGGTAGAGGCTACCACGATAACCTAGGATGGGGGACAGGCCCTAGGAAGATCTACTTGGATAACCCATGACAACTATGTGATGACACTCTTCTGACAACCTTGTATTCCATTTGTCTCTTGTTTCTCCTTGGATGTTTATGTGCCTCTAGAAGTTACGTCACTATTGTTTGATGTGGTTTTCATTTGATCATTGTTGTTACATTAGCCTTGTGTTGTCTATTGTCTTTGTCTGATAGTAATGGTGGGACCCTTTGCTATCTCCTAGCATGGGGGGTGGACCTTCGGGTTCCACACGGTTGAGTGGAAAGTGCATTATTCTTCATTGGTTTCCCTTCCCTTGTTCATGTTGTGGCAACTTCTCTTTATTTAAAGCCATCGGCATTCTACCTACTCTTGGGATTTGTTACCCTTGTATTTTTATTGTACAACAATTGATGTATCATGCAACATGCTTGATGTACACCCCTCTAATGTAAACGAGGAGGTATTTCTTTTCAGAATGTAAATATAATGATATATATTGATGTGAACTCTATTATGAGATGGATTATGTATCATATGTTATTGTACATGCAAATGGAATGAATTGAATCAACTAATCTCTACATATGCATGTTATGGTTGTATCTCATGGATTTCTTGATTATATGAAATGAGTAGATGTGGTTCCTAGTCGATTTTAGAATTTTCTAATATAATGATTTATAGTTTTGTTAATTTAGATAATGGGAACTATGTAACGTAGTCACAGATCCTAAAGGACTTAGATTAGATTAGTGTTAAGTGTTTCATTTGCAATTGTGTGTTAAATGCACTCTTTCAAAAAAAAAATTGTTCCATTGTTGGCATTAGTTTGTTGTCCTCTGGGGTCACGTGGTGGGGTGTTACACATGGTATCAAAGCGCAATTTCAAACACTGGGTGCTTTGGGTATATAAAATAGCCCATTAAGTTGTCTTAAATGTATAGTTTTCAAGTTTCATTTTTTCCTTGTTGACCTCATCTAACACCCTTAACTTGTCTTGGTGGTGTCTGTGTACGATTATTCCTAGAGGTAGAGTTAGAAGTTGTGGGCATGGCAGAGGTCATGATGGTGGTCGTGGGGCCAATCACTAGGAATCCCCTCCCCAGAGTTCCCGCGAGTTGGATCGTGAGGAACAACAGGGTTTATAGAACAATTAGAGAGGTGGAGGAAAAAATCTAGATTAGATAGGGTTAGAGGATGCACAGTTGTGTCACTTATTAGAGGAGGTTCTTTCCTCTCTTGATCTGAGGCAGGAGGGCGACCAGTTAGTGATTTGGGAGAGAGAGAGGTCTCCTAGGAGGAGAGAGTTAGTAGTTGAGCATGATTCCATATTAGTTGGTCATATGAGGGACCTTTGTCAAGCATGTCCTCTGACATTTGATGGGACAAGAAATGGATTAGAGGTAGAGACCTGGATAATTGATCTGAACTAGTGTTTTTCTATGCATCCATATGGTAGAAATACCAAGGCCAGGTGCGCCATTATGCATATATGAGGTTTTGCTTCCACATGGTGGCATCTCGAGGAGCAGAAGCTCCATTTGGATATAGATTCAATTTCATGGGAGATGTTCTTAGAGAGATTCAAGGCTCGGTTCTTGTCTGACCATTGGCAACAATGTCGTGTAGACGAGTTCCATGAGCTGAGATAGATGGTGATGTTAGTGGAACAGTATGAGTGAAAATTCTATGAGCTCAAGCAATATGTGGGCATTAGAGATGATGAGGGTATGTTAGTACAACACTTTATCAGGGGCTTGAATGCCTGTATTAGCGGTGATGTTTGGGTGCTTGAGCCAAAAACTATGGAGGTAGCTATGGAGAGGCTTGGATTGTTGAGGAGAATCTAGCTATGGCTTTAGGTGGTTATACAAGGATTTAGATTTGCAATGCACCTCTACCAGGTTTCAATTCTCATGGTGGTCGGATTCAGTCGGCGGGTCCATATAAGAGTCAACAGGTACCCTCTAAGGGTGGCCAGCAATAGTAGTAACCCTCTCAGTCAAAACATAAGAACTCTTGATCTCATTAGGATGATAGGTTTTAGTCTAGGAGAGATAGAAATTGGAGGTGAATCAAACATTATTGCTCTGATTAGTCAACCTAGAGTTCACAAACTATAGTAACAAGGGAAGTGTTCAACAATCTAGTGCACCTCTAGGTGGTAGAGGTTTTGGTAGAGGTACAAGGAGCCTCTCATGTGGTTAGTAGGGACATATTGCTCGACAGTGTCCTCAGAAGGGCACATCTAGATTTACTCAGAGACTAGTGACTTTAGAGCTGATAGTAGGGTATGCAGGTAGATCACACAAAGTTTTTGCTGCAATTGATAATTGCCAAGTTGAGTACCAGGGTATAGTGGTTGATACATTAGGTGTGTTATAGGGTAGTAGAGTTTATTTTTTGTTTGATTCAGGTGCTTCAGACTCCTTTATTTATCCTTTTGTAGTAGGGCGATGTGGACTGGTGGTAGCGAAGCAGGATGATAGGTGGTAGATTGAGTTAGCCTCTGGTACTAAGGTCATAGTTGAGTCCCTTGTTTGTGGTTGTGGTTTGAGGATTGGGTCTCTTGACACCGTAGTTGATCTTCATATTATTCCCCTTGGTTCTTATGATATTGTATTGGGAATGGATTGGTTAGAGGCTCATAGAGCAGTCATAGATTATCGTCGTAAGTTAGTGTAGTGTGTAGATGACTCTGGCAGTGAGGTTGAGGTTCTTGGGGTATAGAGGCCTATTTATTTGAGGATGATCTCAACAATTCAGTTGAGGAGGTGTATGCAGTAGGGCTGTTAGTTGTTTCTAGTGATAGTTAATGATTTGAAGTTAGGAGAGAATCAAGAGGAGGTGTCACTTGATAGCCATCCCATCCTTAGGCAATATGCAGATGTTTTTCCTAGTGAGATTCTAGGGAAGCCACCCAAGCGTGACATCAACTTTAAGATAGATCTTGTACCTAGAGCTGAGCCCATTTCATGAGATCCATATTGGATGACCACTCAAGAGATTAAGGAGCTCTGGTTATAGCTTGAGGAGTTGTTAGTGAAGGGATTTATTCATCCTAGTGTCTCTCCTTGGGGAGCACTGGTGATATTTGTGAAGAAGGATGGGTCCCTTCAATTGTGCATTGATTATCGATAGTTGAAAAATGTGACAATAAGGAATAGGTATCTATTGCCAAGGATTGATAATCTATTTGATCAGATCAAGGGTGTTAGAGTATTTTTGAAGATTGATGTTAAATCAGGGTATCATCAATTGCGCATCTTTGAGGTAGATATCCATAAGACTACATTTTGTACTCGATATGGGCACTACGAGTTCACAATTGTGCCATTTAGGTTAATGAATGTTCCCTTAGTGTTCATGAATTTGATGAATGGTCTATTTTTCACCTACCTTGACTAGTTTGTCTTGGTGTTTTTAGATGACATATTGATCTATTTGAGAACCATAGAGAGGCATGAGGATCATTTGAGATAGGTGCTATAGTTTTTGAGGGAGAATCAACTATATGCTAACTTGTCAAAGTGTGAGTTCTTCAAGATAGAGGTGAAATATCTAGGACATGTTATCTCTGGTGAGGGCATTGTCGTGGATCCTTCAAAGATCCAAGCTATCATTGATTGGCTTGCACCCACTAATGTTGCAGAGATCCACAGTTTCATGGGGTTATTAGGTTACTATCGACGGTTTGTATAGGGTTTTTCGAGGATAGCACACCCCATCACTTCTCTTTAGAGGAAAGGGAAGACATTTATTTGGTCAAAGCATTGCTAGACAATGTTCCAGACTCTTAAGGAGAGATTGACTAGTCCACCTATCTTAGTTTCTCTTGATCCTACTAGGGATTTTGTGGTTTGTACAGATGCTTCCTTGGAGGGTTTAGGAGTTGTGTTGATGTAGGATGGTTGCATGATTTCCTATGATTCTTACAAACTCAAGGATCACGAGATGAATTATCCTACACATGATCTAGAGCTAGCCACTGTGGTTCATGCCTTGACGAGATGGAGGCACTTTTTATTAGGGCATCTATTTGAGTTACACAATGATCATCATATTTTGCAATATATTTTCATGAAGTCTAATTGAAATTCCAGGCATAGATAGTGGATGGAGTTCTTATGTGAATATGATTTTGAGGTGAAATTTATTCAGGGAAAGGAGAATGTGGTTGCGGATGCACTTAGTAGGTGGAGACATGAGTTATTGGCAGTGACTCTTGGTGTGGATTTGAGAAGTCAGATCCTTTCAACACTTCCTTTAGATAGTTGGTATCAGGAGGTGAGGTCCAAGGTGGAGTTAGGTAGGGATATAGAGAGAATATTTGTAGGATATTCCCTTGAGTCAAATGGCCTTTTGAGGAATTTGGGTCAGATTTATGTACCTTCCTCTAAAGATCTTCATACTTTGATCATTTTAGAAGTGCATTAGGAACCTTATTCATCTCATCTAGGTGTCAAAAAGATGCATGTAGATCTTTGACAACTATACTTCTGGGCTAGTATGAGGAGAGATATTGCTGATTTTGTGTCAAGATGTTTGGAGTGTCAGAGAGTGAAGGAAAAACACTAGCATCCTGCAAGACTATCTGGTCCCAAAGTGGAAATGGGACATTATTTCCTTGGATTTATTGTTGGTTTGCTTATTTCTTCCCATCGGCATGATGCCATTATGGTTATTATGGACAGGTTGATGAAGGTAGCACACTTCTCTCCTGTCCATTCCTCATACAATGCTTCTTTAGTAGCTAAAGTTTTCATGGAGGACATAGTCAGGCTACATGGTATTCTTCGCTGGATTATTTTAGACAGGGATCTAGTGTTTACTTCAACTCTTTGGACATCCCTACAACATGCATTGGGAAATCAGTTGAACTTTGAACTTTAGTTCAACTTATCATCTAGAGACTGATGGGAAGATCAAGAGGGTCAAACAGATCCATGAGGATATGCTTTTGATGTACATCATGGATCAACAGTCATGTTGGGAGGACTACCTATATTTGGTAGAATTTACATACAATAACAGTTACCATATATCTATTGACATGCCTCCTTTTTAGGCGTTATATGGTTGTCCATGCCAGACCCCATTGAATTGGGATTGTTTGGAGGATAGGGTTCTTCTAGGTCTAGAGATGCTTCAAGAGATGGAGCAGTAGGTGTTTCACATTAGGGAGCATTTGGTGGCAGCCCAAGATAGACAAAATAAATATGTTGATGCTCACAGGGTGGATCGTCAGTTCTCAATTGGTGACCGAGTTTTTCTACGGGTGCGTCTGTGAAAGAGTCTGATCCATTATGGAAAAGGCTCTAAGCTCACGCCATGATTTGTTGGGCCTTTTGAGATTTTGGAGAGGATTGTTCCTATAACATACCTTCTTTCTTTTCTACCTAGTCTCTCACGCATTCATGATGTGTTTCATGTTTCAGTTCTCAAACCTTATTATCCTGATATATCCCATGTCCTCGATTGTAATGCATTATAGGTAGAGAACAAACAATTGGCTTTGGATCCCATGGGTGTCATTTAGCACAAGAGACTCACACTCAGGGGATGAGACATTGAGTAGGTTAGGGTCCAGTGGGATCCAAACAATGAGTCTTTTGCTACCTCAGAGGATGCTTCCAGGATGAGAGAGCTTTATCTGTATCTATTCATAGGATTCCAGGAGTAAGCCTAGTCCTAAGGGGGAGGATGTAGTGCCCCTCATTTTGCTTTTGTTTCTGGCAGCTACATAGATGTATTTGGACTTGATGATATCCGTTTGATGACATTTGGATACTATGGCACTTTTATGTTTAGTATGATGATATATGATGACATTTTTATATCTAATGTTATGATGATATCATGCTTATATTATGGTTAGCAGATTAGTTTAATGGTTTATGTGAGTTATCATGGATATGAGCATTACGTGATTGTTAGATGTATATTCTATCATGATTTGATGTCAGTTGTGGTGTTTTGATGTATTGGTGAAGGGGAACTGTGTCACATCACTCGCTTGTAAATGCCTTGCGACTCTACAATTTTCCCTTCATAGTGTGATTGATTATTTACCTATGCACATGTTCCACTGAGTACTTTGTTGTAGGATGTAGGTACCAAGCATCAAATACACCTAGATTTCTAGGTTTAAGAGTGCCTCAACTCCCAATGGAGGTTGTTGATTTAGAGGTAGCATTGGTTCCCCCATGTTGAACCATCGTCCTTGTTGAGGATGAGTGTCTGATGTCACATTCCGTCTGTAAGGTCAGTTCATGTTGTGTTGTCATTATAGTTGTCATTTTGTTTGTGTTTTGTTGTATAGTCTGATTTGGCTTGAGAGTATGTTTCTTGGGTAATGTTCATGATTATTCCTTTGTTTGATTATTCCATAAAATAGAGATCATCATATTTAAAAGGCTTTAGAATAATTTAAAAGAAGCTTTTATATAACTGAAGAATAGATTAAATAAATATTATTAAAGTAATTATTTAGTTTTAATAAATTGAAATTTTAAATGAAATATTAAATTAATATATTAAATGGTGATATTAGACAAATAAAAATTAAAGGAAGAATTAGATTAATAAATAAATATTTACAAGTGAATTTCTAGTGTGTAATCTAAATAAAAATATTTTAATTAATTAACTTGTTGTGGGTGGTGGTAAAAACAATAGTAAAAATGAAATAAAATAAATGAATTAAAGAACAGTTGCATGCAACAATTAATGGAGAGAGTGGATAAGTTAATTAATTGTTTATGCAATTGGGGGCTTTTATTATTATTGAAGGAAAAAACAAATCTTATCTTTTTTCTATTTTTTCCGTGAACGGTTCTTGTTCTTGAAACAAGAAAACTAATCCTGGGATTGGCTATGAATAATTTATCCAGGCTGTTCTTGGAGTTTCTAGTTTTGGAAAGCTTTGATTCCACATTTTGGAGACTTTGGCATTCAAATTGTTGTAAATTTTTGTGGCTTTAGGCAGAAATTGGTTGAAAACTCAGCTCCAACATCAACTTTCAACTCATTCTATCAAAGTAATCCAGGTTCTTTTCTTGTGTAATATTCTTCTCTATTTTAGATTCAATGCTAGAATTTTGAATGTTGTTTGGAATCAAAATATGCCTGTAATCTTTGGTCTTGTTTTGTAAATTTTCTCTATGGTGCTAGAAAATTGTCCTAATCTTGAATATCCTGCTGCTCTTATTTACCAGCCACATAACTTTCCTTGAATCTAGAAATACTTTGTTGCTTTTATTCACCCAGTCGCTTAGTGATTTCTCCAGTCTTTTCAAAGTCTATGAGTGAACTCTTAAGACTTCCCAACTTCTTTGTATCTGTTCCAACCTAGAAGTATGGCAAATCAGATTCCTATGGCCTCTAGCTTTCTTTTGACAACACCTTGTAGCAACGGCCAGTGGTGCCATAATTGATATGAGATTAGGGATTATTTTCAACAGCATTCGAGTTACAATCCCACTGAGATTGGTGTATATTATTTTCCCTTCATTTTGATTCTATATTTGCTTTCTACTGTGTTAATTTCGATAACTCTTTATTTCAAAAACTTTGCATATATTTGTCAAAATCTACTAATTACATTGTGGGAATAGAAAACTGAGTTTGCATTGCAAATTCAATATCAATAATTTACGAATTTCCTTCAGTAATGTAGATATATATGTTTCTATACATGTACCCTACTATATTCAATTTATTTGGTAATAATCCATTCCTTGAAGCCTTCATTTACATGAATACAACTTCTAATTAAATGCCATATAATAGGCAGTTGACTATAGTGTGGACTGTGAGTGTGCCTTTGTTCTTTCTTTGCATGGAAAACTCGTCATCTCTGGTAATTGAAATAGATTGGAACTACAGTTATAAAACTTTTGCTCTGAACTATTGTTGAACTTTGGTAGTTGATTCCTATGATGTACGCATACTATTGCATCGATGTCACATTTTATATAAATCTAGTATGTACTTTTTGGTCATTGTGAGTCGTCGCTTAATCATCCAACCACATAATGTGTATACTAAATCTTATTTTGAATGGTGTTATAATGAATACAAGTTTGAATATGTTAAAAAATGCATGGTAGGGATCGTTGTGTAGTGTGGAGTCGATGCCAAAGTCTATGGCCGAATAGTATATGCATATTGAATAGCGATATAATAGTGATAAAGGAAAATTTAATATGCTTAAATGTGTGTGTTTAAATTTATATGTGTATGCATGTATATATATAAATCTATATATATACCTATTGATGTTGCTATTTTAATTTCTCTAGGTTGTATTTTTAGCAAGTCTTAATTATTTGAACACTAAAATATACATATATAAATATATAAATATATAAATAAATATATGTGTGTGTGTGTGTGTGTATGTATGTATATAAATATACGTGAGTCTTGAAAGTGAGTTTTGTTGTCTCTAATAATATTTAATCATAGCAGATACATATTGAAAGAGAAAGTAATTGATTTTGAAGGAATGTCTTGGATTTTGATGACTAATTGATAATCATGAAATGGATATCTTGTAATACATTTTAGTTCCCATGTACTCTTATGGGTTGAATTGTTAGTTGAAATAAGTGATTGGTCTTGATTTATGTGTAATTGTTTTGAGAAATGAATCTTAGAGTCTCCCAGAGGCTAGGGAGAATTGTCCTCTTGATGGAATTTTTTATTAACTTTGGTGTTGGGGAATTTATATTGATTATGCTTATGTTGAATGTTAGCCTTGCACAGTGAGTTCGCTTATGGGATTGGAACGTTTGTAACTTGTGATGTCGGAAGGGTTATGCCTCACTATGTGTTTTGTTAATGAGCTTTGATTTTGTGCAAGTGGCTTGCTTTTCAATTTTAATTAGATTTCCTTGTTGTCAGTAGGGGAGTGGCTTCCAATAGGGGCCAACGCACAAAGTGGTGCCTTGATAACTCATGTGGAAGTTTTGTAAACAAGTGATAATCTAAAATAACTAGGGGGATTGGGTAGTAATAACATTAATCAAGATAAGTAAATGCCTCTCTCATGGCTCAAGGGCTTGTATAGGCTTGAGATGAGTCAAGAAGGCTTGGAACGACAAGATCGGCTGCCTCATCTCCACGAGAGGTATGTCAATTATTTATAGGGTTGCATGAGGGTTTGTAGATGGTAGAGGCTACCAAGATAACCTAGGATGGGGTTCAGAGCTTAGGAAGATCTACTTGGATAACCCATGACAACTATGTGATGACACTCCTCCTATGACAACCTTGTATTCCTTTTATCTCTCATTTCTCCTTGGATGTTTATGTGCCTCTGGAAGTGACATCACTGTTGTTTGAGGTGGTTTTAATTTGATCATTGTTGTCACATCAACCTTGTGTTGTTTATTGTGTTTTTCTGATAGTGATGGTGGGACCCTTTGCTATCTCCTAGCATGGGGGGTGGACCTTTGGGTTCGAAACGGTTGGGTGGAAAGTGCATTGTTCTCCATTGGGTTCCCTTCCCTTGTTCATGTTGTTGTGACTTCTTTTGATCCGAAGGCTTCTGCATTGTACCTACTCTTGGGATTTGTTACCCTTGTATTTTTATTGTATCACAATTGATGTATCATGTGCGATGCTTGATGTACACTCCTCACATGTAAACAAGGAGGTATTTTTGTTCAAAATGTAAATGTAATGATGTATATTGATGTGAACTCTATTATGAGATGGATTATGTATCAGATGTTATTGTACATGTAAATGGAATGAATTAAATCAATTAATCTCTACATACGCATGTTATGGTTGTATCTCATGGATTTCTTGATTATATGAAATGAGTAGATGTGGTTCCTAGTTGATGTTAGAATTTGTTAATATAATGATTTATAGTTTTGTTAATTTAGATAATGGGAACTATGTAACGTAGTCACGGATCCTAGAGGAATTAGATTAGATTAGTGTTAAGTGTTTCATTTGCAATCGTTTGTTAAATGCACTCTTTCAAAAAAAAAATTGTTCCGCTATTGGAATTAGTTTGTTGTCCTCTAGGGTTGCGTGGAAAGGTGTTACACTCTTGGTGATCTCTTCTTTCTTGTTAAGATTTCTTCCTCCAATGGTGTCAACTATGTTCGCACAACATTCTCAAAACAGGTTGCAATTTGGCCTTTGATTCAACACTAGATACTCACATCCATTGTTTTGATTAAGACAAAAGAGTTGAAAACTTTCAAATGTCCAATGCCCTACTCTGCCTTCTCAATCGCTTGAATCCTAGTGCCTGAGTTTCAGACTTCAATATTTTATCTTACTCATTATTGAGGAGAATGCTATGTGATGTATGAAGTATGGGTAAACTCTAAACCCTGATGCCCTACTATGCCTTCTCAATCACTCGACTCCTAGCGCCTGGGTTTTATAATTCAATATTTTCTCTTACTTGATGTTGTGGATAATGCTAAGTGATGTATGAAGTATCGGTAAACTCCGAACCCTGACGCTCAAAAAGGGGTTAAGTTAACAATGAAGATACTTCAGGTTTTGTGAGTCGAAGATATGGTCTAATCCTTACCTAAAGATAGGCAAGTAGTATGAGGGAATGACAAATGCTGATATCTGATAAATTCAAAGAAGGTTAGTCTCTTCACACTTCAAATTTCAGTGGTATGCATGATGGTTTGCGATGGTGCGAAGGGTGGTAAAAAGTATCAAGGAAGGTAGATCATCAATGCTCGACAAGGTTGGAGGAGGCTTGCAATGGTGTAGAGGGTGGTAAAAAGTATCGAGGAAGGTCGATCATTGACACCCAACAAGGTTTGGAGGAGCTTTAGCGACAAGGTTGGAGGAGGTTTGTGATGGTGCGAAGGGTGGTGAAAATATCAAGGAAGGCCGATTGTTGACACCGGACAAGGTTTGGAGGATTTTCTCTTAGAAGATTTGATAGTTGCATAGAGCCATGATTTACACTCAAAGGATTCGAATTCTGACAACTTCTAATTGTATCATCTATTGTTTCAACATGGATTCTTCTAATGAGAATATATTTCATAATAAATGGATTCTAGCTAATTAAAACCAACATCTTTAGAAGCACGGGGGTTATGTTTATTAGTTCAGGTTTGCAACTTGGTTATGCTTGAGCTCACTGTAAATCTTTGTTCATACTGAATGTTGTCTGGACAACTCATCTTGGAATCTTCTGTAAATATTATTATATCTTAATAAAATATATATAGGCCTTGTTCCTTTTGACGAAAAAACAAATTATGTATCCTTTGAATTTATATGCAAAACATAAATTAATACAAAGAGAAAAAATATTAATATTTTTCTTAGTCTAAGTATTTAAGATTTTTTTAAAAATAAAAATTTAAATGCTAAATACAAAGAAAAACAAAAATAAATCTAAACTAAGATTGGTTATATATGACATATCTTGTAGATAACCATCTTAGAATAGTAGATAGCTATAATAAAATTTAGTTTGTGAATATTTACATCTTATAATAATAATTGCATTTCAATGTTTTTTTCTCCATAACCATAATAAATGTAAAAAGATATACTTTCAACAACAATTCTTACAAATTACAATAAATTATTCCCAAACATAACAATACATTTACAATGGATTTTTAAAATGGGGATGTATCACATTACATCACAATATATTTATAACTTGTTTACAACATTGAAAAGGATTTAAATACACATAGTCTTTCACTATGAGTAAAATTCCTATAACAACCCTAGCGTGCACATTCACAACAAATATTATTTCTTATAATTGCCAATGGGAGCTCACCTCCCAACTATATGATTGAAAATATTCCACCCCGAGCTTCAAGACCACATAGATAACCTAGGTAAAAAACACAAAATTCAAACACAAATATAAATATAATTTATGTGTGTGTAAAATGTGAGTAAATGAATGACAAACACAATCAATAAGACATTATATCAAGAGATCTAAACAAAGATTAAACTAATTTAAGCAAGAATCTACTCAAAGCATCTAATTGATCTCTATCTCCAAAGATTTTTTAAATCACAAGACTCAAATTTTGTAAGCATTGTGACTATTAAAATGCCAATCTAGAGAATCTGAATGATGAATTATATGATTGCTAAATGATATGCAAGCTATGTGATGTAAAAACTATGACACTGATTGCTGATTTAACGAAAGCTATATGCTGTGATATGATAATGGAGGCTATATTAAGATGAAATCTATAATGAAAGACATGATTATAAACTAAATGATATGCTATTTGCTATTGCTAAATGCTAAAATGCTTGATTTCTCAATTGCTATTTCTGTAGAGTAAGTTTGCACGAAATTGGGACCCCTTTTCCTATGAAGAGAGGTTGTATTTATAGATTCCCGGCAACACATTTGTGAAGGGGCAGCAAAGCAAAGGTCTAGATTTGATCTGAAGGATTGAATGGTGAAGGATGAAGAAGTCTGAGCTGATTATGGAGATTGTTCCTCCCCACAAAAACACTCAGCCAAAGGATAGGAAGAATCAATGGAAGAAGATGAAGAAGTTTGCCTACAAATTTGTCTCCAATTTGTCTCCAAATTAGCCTGTGAAGGTTGAGATGAATTAAATTAGACATTTCATATCTAATTTGGTAGGTGGATATGATTAGCTGTAGAATACATTTTAATTGAATATTTCAATTTATTCAATTTAGGAAAAGAAGATATTTAATTTAATAAAATAAACTATAGAAGTCTATGTTTATTAAATAGGTATGGAAGAAATATGATAACTAAATAAATCAAAGCATGAAACTTGTTTATTTAATTTAGATGAAATGATGTGATTAAGATGGAAGATAATTATAGAATAATTTGATAATAATAATTAAATAAAACAAAGTATTAAATCTGTTTATTTAATTAAGAAGAAATAATATAATAATGATAGAAGAATTAAATGTGAACTATACAAATAAATATTTCTATTTATTTAATAGTAGAGGAATTAAAGGTTGATTAATCAAATAAATTGTATTTAATTAATTAAATTATCTAGACCATTTTTAGGTGTATACATTTTGCCCCTCTTTGAAGTGATGTGTTTATGCATTGCTTCAAAGAAAATTTTGTTGTTTATGCTAGTACTGACAAAAAAATTTCAGTATGCCCCAGACATTGATTTTGAAGTGATGATTGATATATGCCCCTCAAGAGATAAATTGATGAATTTTTTGATTTTCTGGATTTTTTCAGAATTTTTAAATTTTTATGATTTTTGTGATGATTTGATGATTTGATGAAAATTTGATGAAGCAGCGATTTATCTTCCGACAAATAATTTTGTAGAATGCCCCTGTGATGAAATTTGAATTAAGCCTCCAAGAAATAAAATAAATAAATCCCTTAAAAATCCCCTTAATTAACTTTTAAAAGGTTAAAAAGTTGAATTTTGAATTCATTTGTACATTTTGATTTTTGAAAATTGGAGAGAGTGATTTGGAGCCATTTGGAGCAAAAATGTCAATCCCCTACCACACTCATCATTTTGAGAGCATGCGTTGACACAACCACCCAATTGCCTACGGACGTCCGGTATGTACCCATGAACCTCCTCATTTTTCACATTTTTCATTTTTCACACGTTTTATTTCGTTCTAAACTTGTTTAGTTTCTTTTAGCGCATAAGTAGGCCGCAGTAGTGTATAAAACTATTATTTTAGTGCATCCCTTAGTTTAGCACATAGATTATCTATTTTAGCATGTCGATAGAATGAAATAGCTCATAGGTATTTTAGCGCACAAGTCAGATATTGTAGTGCATCCATAGGCTAAAGTAGCACATAGATTGATTCAGCGCATAGACTCATAGTTTATCCCATTGACCCCCTAAAGTGGCACATCCAATGATATAGCGCATTGATTTGTTGAATTGGTGCATTGACTTCCTGAAATGGTGCATCCAATGATCTAGTGCATTGACTACCTATTTTAGCACATTGAGATGTTTTAATGGCGCATTGAATGTTCTGGCACATCAAAACACTGTTTTAGTGCATCTAATTCAGAATGATGTAATTTGTCAATTTTGTCCTTGATTTTGTTGATTTTTGATTGTGTTAGCCATTGATTTAATATGATTGATGATCCTAATAGATTAGATGCCGATCAACCTCATGATAGGTGAGGTTTGATGATTGATTGATGATAATTAACCTCATGATAGGCGAGGAATAATTATAGTTTGATTGATAAACCTCATGATAAGCAAGGTTGATTTGATTAGTTGACCTCATGATAGGTGAGGTATAATTTTTAGATTGATAATTGACCTCATGATAGGTGAGGTACAATTTTAGATTGATGATTGACCTCATGATAGGTGAGGTACAATTTTAGATTGATGATTGACCTCATGATAGGTGAGGTACAATTAATAGTTGCTCTTGAGATTTCATCAAAATCTCACCAAAGTTGATTAGATTTGATAGGCCAATTGATGTTTGATTAATTGACAAAGATTACTAACATCTGATATTTCATGATGATAGGAGTCATTTGCAAACTTACAGATTCAAGAGCGGTTTCCCAAGACATTCGATTTGATATCGCAGCTAGTGCAGCTTGACACAATAGTCATCAAGTGTTGTGGTTTTTCCTCTCTCTTAGATATGCCCTAGATTAGGAATAATCGAGGTCTCCTAACAGCCCTAGCAGAGAGGTGGCATAGTGAGCATAATACCTTCCACCTTCCTATTGGCAAGATGATAGTTACTCCTAAGGATTTATGGAAGATTTTGAGGATACTTGTTGTTGGAGATATTGTAGTTTATGATTCTTCAGAGCACGGCGGGACCAATGCTCTACACAAAGTGTTTCAGGATGATACAATTTGTGGATACAAGATTCCATGGTGAGAGATGGTTGATGTCTATGCTACCCTACCATCAGTTCTTGTTGGTTTCATTGGAGGTTTCCTTTGTCCTGATCATAGGTCAAAGGAAATTTCTGTTGGTTGGGACCGTGTTTTGGAGAGTATGATTGTTCACAGTACCAAATATGCATGGGGCATGTGTATGCCTGCTCATCTTTACCATAATTTGTATTAGGTTGTCTATTTTTGAGGTCATAGTTTGTCTGTCGAGGTTACATTACTTCAGGTGTGGGCATGGGAGCATATAGTTGTTACGCATCTAGTGATGGTGAGACAACAACCCACCATGAGGTTGTACATGCATATATACGTAGGTTGAGTTACTCAGCCTACACTAGGTAAGTTGGAGCATGAGAGGAGAGTCTTGGATGATGTAGAGGCTATTGTATGGAGGCCCTATCTAGATTGCGAGCATTGGGATGATGATGATACAAAGATGCCATATCTCTATCAATCTATGTTCCCAATTGGTAGGACTCATTTTGTTATTGAGAGATTCTTGTTTAGGAGGGTGCTTAGATAGTATGGCATCATACAAGGCATGCCCCAGGGTGTTGCACATTATGCCCAACATCAGATTGATTCTACTGAGTGGGGACCCCACCTTTCATATGATACTACAATTTAGGAGTACCTGGCCCTACATCCTTTTCCACAAATTTATGTTCCTAATGAGCCAGTGCCACTACCTGGTGAAAAGGAGGAGGATGTTGAGAGTAGTGGTGAAGAGGAGAGTAGTAGTGATGAGGATAGAGATGATGGAGGAGGTGGTGGAGGAGGTCCACCTATTGATGTTAGAGACTTCATGGTGCCTCATAAGAGGAAATAACTGGTAGCTCCCACTGAGCAGCGTGTGCATATTGGGGTACCTTCCCAACATCAGTAGACCCAGATTGTGAGTTTACAGGTGTAGGTATAGAAATTATAGGGTTAGCTGATTCAGGCCCAGGGGTTACTTGTGTAGACATAGACTTAGATGCAGTCACAGGCACAAGCCCATGCATAGACTCTTGCTCAGGTACATGCACAGTTGGCAGCTTCCCAGACACAGACTGACTCGTTGATAGTCAAGAGAGATACAACTAGATAGGCTACAGAGCAGGCACAGTTGATAGCTAAGAGATTATAGAGAGTGGCTGATGGTACCTCTCTGGCTAATTACATGAAAGAGGTTCTCTGTGTGGGTAGAGAGGTAGAGTATTACAGAGGCCGAGATCATGATGCAGTTCCCTCCGAGCAGAGAGTCAATTATGCCCAGTCTTGATTAGGAAAGAGCCAGTCTAGGACTATTAGTGTGGGTGTGACACAGCCTCCACAGAGAGATCCGAGAGATCCTAGTATGTCCGGTGAGGGAGGTACCAGTCCAGAGATGTCGACACCATCTGGGGCTAACAACACATAACCTTATGAGTGGATTCCATGATATATTTGAGACATGATGTATACTCCAGTTTTTTGATTGACAACCATTTTATACTTGACATTATGATTTTTGAGATCTATATGATATGCGGCAGATTGATCAATCTATATGTGTTTCATATGGTTCTATGATGGATGCATTTAATTTCCTATTCTATATGCCATGTCATGATTTATATTATGATATTATGGATGCATTTTATGATAATGATGACATTCTTATGATTTACATATGATGTTATACGTGATAATGCTTATATTGATGATGTATGGATGCATGATTATAGTTGTATGATAATGGATATATGTAAATGATATGGTAATGCAACTATATGCATGATTTTGGATGTGTTGTTTCGATGATATATGATATAATGATGTAAATGAAATATGATGCATTTTTGTTTTTGTTATTTCAAATGAAAATATATGATGTAATGAATGGATGAATGATGTTTGAATGATGATTCTTCTAATGTGTGATGTATGATATGATAATGTTAACAAAAATGCAGCTATATAGATGAAGTATTTTTGATATTTTTCTTAGATGATGTGATTATATGAAAAATATGATATGATGCAAAATATATGATGGAATGTATGAATGATTAAATGATATAACAATGCTTTCTAATGTATGAAATGAAAATGATTATGCAATTATATGATAATGATGATGTTTTTGTTAATATCAAGTATACTCAATCCATTAATGAGAAAAGATAACATCATTTTTGAATCCTTCACCAGGTTTTGTAACAAAATACTCTGCAGATGCAAAACTAACATGAATGCAATCTAATTTTACCATGAAAATCTATATGCAAGCATTGTCACCTTAACAATCCATTTATCATGCTTTTTATCATTATTGAGATTTTAAAATGTTGAAAGTGAGTACAAGAATTAATGGTATGAGTTAGACCATGATGACTTGAGCATTTCTTGCATAAACAGACAAGAATCAATCATTTTACTATGCGAATTTTGAATGTCATCAGTGATACTTTGTAGAGCACATCTAGTGACAATTCATACAAAAAAATAATGATCAATTCATAGACAATAGACAAATAAAATACCATTCTCCTTCCTAGCTTCTCTAGTTCAATACATCATCGAGTTGCTCCAAAGAAATGATAACAAAAATAAAAGTACAACATGTGAACATTCAAGCCAAAGCAATAAAATCATAATTCAAAAGAGTATCATCCATCTACAGTTGTTTGGATTGATTTGATTTCAACTGTTTGATATGGGTGGTTGATTTTCTAAAATGTTTTGATGTTTGATGTATGTTCAATGTTGGGTTTCATTGTGATCATTGTGTTTTCTGTGTTGTCATACTATTGTTTTCCTATTTGTCTTAAGATCAAGTTTATTTCCCCCAGTGAGTTCAGGATTTTTCCTCCAAACTAGGGTTGGACATGATGATGATTGCCAAGATATGTACATGATAGGAAAAATGATGATGAAAGTGAATGACCAAGACATGCATCCAATAGATGGAAAAGCTAGTTTAAATCACAAGTAGCGCATGTTTCCAAGTTTTCACTACATGTTTTTATTTCACTTCTTTATTTTCTGATTTTTTTTTGTATTTTGTATTTTTTATTTTTATTTTCTTTTTTTCTATTTTTTTTTGTATTTTCTATCACCATGACACCTATTTTTCAGGTTTTCATCAAGGAGACCATTTTCCCATGCACTAGATGATTCAGGTATAGAATTTCCTGAGATGGATACTATTGATAGGTTCATCAAACAAACCCCCTTTAGGTGTAGACAACCGATAGGCTCTAGATCCATAGACTGATATGATAACAAAGGGACCTAGCCAATTAGATTCAAACTTCCCTTTCTTTTCTCTGTCTTGTTGATTCTAAGGATTTTCTTTTAGGACCAAGTCACCAACCTAAAATGTTCTAGGTTTTACCCTGTGATTGTAGCTTTTGGACATTCTCTATTGATATGCCTTCAAATGGTTCATAGCTTGTTGACGACGTTCATCCAATAGTTCCAGCTCTTGAAGTCTGGACACTCTATAATCCTCATTTGAAATAGTTCCCTTCAGTGACACACAAAGTGATGGTATTTCAACCTCAATGGGTAGTATGGCCTCTGATCCATATACCAAGGCATATGGTGTAGCTCCTATAGGTGTTCTGATGTTGGTTTAGTATGCCTAGAGAGTAGGATTTAATTGAATATGCCAATCATGTCCAACATCATTAACAGTATTCTTCAGGATTTTTAGAATAGTTTTGTTTGAAGCCTCTGATTGGCCATTTCCTTGAGGATAGTACAGTGTTGAAAAATGATGTTGGATATGAAACCTCCCACATAGTTCCTACACATCCTAATTCTTAAAAGGTCTACCATTTTCTGTGACAATGGACTATGGAATACCATACCGACATATGAGGTAATTCAGTATGAAAGAAGAAATCTATTTTCTAGTGATTTTTATCAAGGGAACAACTTCTATCCACTTTGTAAAGTACTCTGTTTTTGTGATTATGAATTTGTGTCCATTGGATATAGATGGATTAATCTTTCCTACTAGGTCTAGTCCCCACTAACAAAAAGGCCATGTTGAAGTGAATGGTTGCAATTCTTGCACCGGTGCATGGATTAGTTTGCCATGTATTTGACATTTTTCACACTTCTTAACAAATTGAAAAGACTCCTTCTCCATGTTCAGCTAGTACTACCCCAAACAGAGGAGTTTCTTTGCTAGGGTTAGTCCACTTGAATGAGTTCCAAAAATACCTTCATGAACCTCACGTAAAGTTGTCTCAGACTCATTATTTTCTAGACACCGAAGAAGAGTACCATCTAGACCTCAACAATAGAGTATCTCAACAATTAAGGTATGTTGTGTGGTTTGGCGAATGAAGTTGCGTTTCTGGTTTCTAGAAAGATTGGGAGGAAGGATATTGTCTTTTAGGTAAGCATAGGTCTTTCCATATATTGAGGATTCAATGTCAACTAATTGGCATATGGTTTGAGATTCTGGATTATCATAAGTAGGGTTAGACATTTGTTCCACCATAAACTCATAATGATCTCACTTTTCTGGCAATTGCAAGAGAGAAGCAATCGTCACCATAGCATCTACAACTTTATTTTCTGCCCTTGGAATCTGTTCAAACTTGATATCCATAAAGTACTTTTTGAGATCATCCACCATTTTCTTATACGGCATCAACTTCTCATATTTTGTCTGATCTTCATCATTTGCCTGATAAATGACTAATTGTGAATGTCCATATACTTGTAGCTTTGTGATCTTCCATTCAACTGCCACTTTAATGCCAATAATTAATGCCTTGTATTCAGATACATTATTGGTACATGGAAACATGAGTCTATAGGACTTTGGGATGGTATGTCCTTGAGGTGTAACAAATAGAATTCCAACACCCCACCCACGTTGTGTGTATGACCCATCAAAATAAAGCCTCCAGTGTTGTGTTGTCACAATAAGAATGTCTGCATTAGGAAAATCAATGTTCATCGGATGATCATCTGGTAATGGAGCTTCAACTAACTGATCGACTATCACTTGACCTTTGATGGCTCTTTGATCCACATACTAGATATCAAATTCACTCAAGATCATGACCCACTTGGCTAGACTTCATGCTAGAGTTGCCTTGCTAAGTAAATACTTTAACAGATCAATCTTTGTTATGAGTTTGACTATGTGGGTTAACATGTAATGCCACAACTATTGGGTAGCAAATACGACTTCCAAACAAGATTTTTCGATGAAGGTGTAATTTATCTCATAACCATTCAAAGTCCTTCTGATATAATAGATAGCCTATTCCTTTCCCTCAGGATCTTCCTGTGCTAATAGAGCTCCTAAAGAAATGTCAGTTGTTGCAATGTATAGTAATAATGGTCTATCTTTTGTAGGTGGCATGAGTATGGGGGGTGACATCAGATATTGATTTATTTGATTAAAATTTGTTTCACATCCTTGATCCCATTTGAAAGAGACATTCTTATGTAGCAAGTGATTGAAGGGATGAATTTTTTCTGCTAATTGGGAGATAAACCTCTTGATAGATTGTAGCCTACCTTGTATAGATCGTAGTTGACTGATATTCTTTGGTCGTAGAATTTCCATTATTTCCTTGACCTTAGCAGGATCCACTTCAATGCCCTTTTCTGAAACTATGTACCCTAGAAGATTTGTTGATGTAACACTGAATACACATTTCTTAGGATTTAATCTGACATTGAACTTCTCTAGTTTGGTAAATATTTTTCCCAGGATCTCCAGATGTCCTCTGGTATATGACTTTGCTAATATATCATCCATGTAATCTTCCATAAAATTATGCATCATGTCATGGAAAATGGTGGTCATTGCATGCTGATATGTGACACCTGTATTTTTCAACCCAAAGGGCATGACGTTCCAATAGAATGTTCCCCATGGACATGTGAATGTTATTTTCTCTTGATCTTTTGGTGCTATTTTGATTTGGTTGTAACCTGAGAAGCCATCCATTAGTGATAACATGGCATGTCTTGTTGTTAAGTTGACAATAATGTCAATGTTTGGCAAAGGAAAATCATCCTTTGGACATGCCTTGTTGAGATCTCTGAAGTCGGTACATATTCTAATACTATTATCTAGTTTAGAAATATGTACAATATTAGAAATCCACTTAGCATAATCAATAGATCTGATGAATCCTGCATCTAACAACTTTTTCAGCTCGGCCTTTACCATCAAGGCAATATGTGGATGCACTTTCCTTAGTTTTTGTTTCACAAGTTTTATCCCATATGGTAGAGATAAATGATGCATTAGAAGATTTGGATCTAAACCTAGCATATCAAAGTAAGACCAAGCAAAGTTAATGTGTCTTTCTTCAAAGAACTTGGTGAATTCTAGCTTTTCTTGTTCAGTCATAGATGTTGCTAGATGTAGAGTCTTTTCTTTTTCTATTATGCCAATATTGATAGACTGTGTAGGCTCCACCAACACTGATGATCTTTCATGATAGTGTTCTGGAAGGGTGTCAAATCTCCCATCTTTTGGTGCCTCAGAGAGGTTTTCACCATTAGATGTGTTCTTTATTTTTACTTTTTTGAGATCTAATGTTACCATTGAATGGTTTTCACCATTAGATCCATTATTCTTGTTTTCAATTTTGCAAATGAATGATTTGACACCCTCCTGACTTGAAGCGTCGTTATGAGAGTTATGATTAGAACTTGTGTTAGGTTTGTCACAACAAAGGAAATTTACGATAGCATCATCATTCGTAAAGATAGGAATATTGATAGATTCAGTTGGGTCCTAGTTGATAAGTTCAGGATGCATTAAGGGTAAAAGGTCATTAGATTGGCTAAGGTCAATGGAAGTAAGGGTTCTGATAGTAATGTTTTCAAAGTTGTCAGTGGTGATGTCAAGATCTATGATATTACTCTCCTCCAATTCATCTATCTCACTCGATATTTTTCCATCCTCACTTGAGTCATCGATATTTTGTGATCCAAATACAAGGGGTCTAGTCCCTAAGCTTTGTTCAATGGAATACTCTCCCATGCCTTTGTCTTTTAACTAGATCTTTTCTTTGAATTTTTGTGATAGAGAATCTAGTTGAGCTTCATTGTTTGATGTAGTGGAGTCAGCAACACTTGTCTCTTTTGACTGGTCCTTTTTCTCAACCCATTTAGATACAACGTTTAGTTTCCTTTCACCATTGGATGAACTAGAAGTGTGTGCTTCCCTATTATGGGGAACAAAAGTGTCTTGTGTCATTTTAAGCATGTTACAATATTGGGGATTGTTTTAGTCAACTGAAATAGTGATTTCTTGTCCATTGACAGGAAAATTTAAACACTGATGATAATTTGAAGGTACTGCTTGCATTTCATGAATCCAGGGACATCCCAAGAGTATATTATAAGTTATCTCTTTTTCTAACACTTGGAAAACTATATTCTTCACAATTGGTCCCACTTGAATAGGAAATACAATCAATCCCTTGGAGGATCTCTCTTCTTCGTCATAGGATTTTATTGTGATTTTCCTTCTAGCATCAATAACATTATCAGAATAACCTAGTGCACAAATCAATTTCAAAGTGCAAATGTTTAAACCAACTCCACCATCTATTAAGACACACTTTACCCAGTGTTTATGGATCAAAACTTCAATATGAAGGGTGGAATTGTGCAGATGAGTAAGTGATACGTCATCTTGTTTAGAAAAAGATAGGTAGTGAGGTGTGGTTAAGTGTCCCACCATAGCCTGGAATTGAAAAACATCTAGATTATTGGGTACTTTTGTGGCCACAAGAGCTTGTTCCAAAACCTCCTTATGAGATGGTGAGATTTTAAGGAGTTCCAAAATTGATATTTGTGCTGGTATTTTTTGCAGTTGATCGACTATGTTGTATTGATTCAAAGTAGTAGAAATGGTTTTAGATGAAACTCCTTTCAATATTACCTTGGATTTCCCCCTTGTCACATTGACTAGTTGATGATCTTGGTTTTCCCTGATTTTCATGACATTAATCTGATTGTTTAATGGGACCATGCTTGGGATCAGATTTAATGGTATGATGTCATTGATTCCAATGTTATTAGTTTGATTATCAGTGGTATCATTCTTCTCAACCGTAGAAATACAATGAATAGTGTTGTCATAAATGTAGTTTACAGTTTTACCTTTACTGTTTGCAAAAGAAGATTCTCCCATTTCATAATTTGGTAAAGGATTTTTAAATGCACTATGATCATTATTTATTTGAAGTCCTACAAATACCTTCCCGTTGTCAATCAAATCTTGTACTAGATATTTCAACTACATACAATAATTCATTTTATGTCCTTTGTTCTTATGAAAGTCACAATAGTCAGCTTCATTCCACCATGATGGTTTTACTTTTGGTTCCCAGTTTCTTGCTTTAGGTAATGTGATAAGTCCATGTGCAAGAAGTTCTCTCATCGCTAATTCTAGTTTTTTCCCCAATGGTGTGAATCTTCTTCGATTTGATGGTTTTTGATATGATTGTGGTTTAGATTCTCCATTATTCGGATTGTTGTTTTGATTGAAATTTTGATTGATGTTTTGGTCATTGTTTTGATTGGTCTTTGCAGTTGTTGTCCTCAAGTTAAATACCCGCTTCACATTTTGTGTTTCATTTGCAGCATCATTATTACCAGTATTTCTATTATTTTTCTAAAACTTGGGTTTATCATTGTTGTTATAGTGATTTGAGGAATTTGTATTGTTTGATCCTTCATTGTAATGTTTTATTACCCCTCTTTTGACCAAGGCTTCTTCGATCTTGAGTCCATTTTCAATTAATTTCTCCAATGTAGGGGGGCATTGTAGTTCAATCCTATAGCTCATGTCATTAGTTAGACTGTCAATGAATAGTTCCATCTTTTCTTCTTCTGGTATAGAACGAGGATATCTAGCAAACAACCTTCACCATCATTGTAGAAATGAGAGAAATGTTTCACCTTTCTTTTGTTTCGTATTGTAAAGGTCCTTAATTGTTATCTCATGTTGAATATTATACAAAAATTATGAGATAAACCTGTTGATTAGTTCTTCAAATAATCAAATTCTTGGTTGTAATTTAGAGAACCATTACATACATTGACCTCTTAAGCTCCTTGGAAATAACCTCATTATATAAGTTTCCTCTTGTACAAATTCTAAACTCATGGTTCTAAATTCCCTCACATGATCAATTAGATCTGTTTTACCATTGTACTTGCGGAATTTTGGGAATTCACAATGTCTAGGAAATGGTATCATGTCCACACTTGGATCAAAAGGATAAGGAAAAATTTCATGTAATGAGTACATTTTTGTATATCTTGAAGTTGTTGTTGCAAGTTTTACATTTGATGTGTTAGAACATTCATCTGATCTATGTTTTGTGTGTTTTGTGTTTTAGTTTCAGCTACTTTAGGTGCTTCTTTTAGTTGATTGATGTCAAAGTCCTTTAGAATTTTTTCACCTAGTTCAGCGAGCATCAAAAGGTATTTTTCCATATCTTGTACTAAATTTTTTTCCATAAATTTATTGAAATTGGGATCTTGTTGTGCTATTTGGATATCCTCTTGGGTTATTTCATTTGCATCATTTTAGTGGAATTTGTGAAAGGGATTTTCTTCAGCCATGATATTTGGTGTTTCAATTTCTTTTTCTCTAAGTTTCAGTCTTTGTAACCTTGTCAAAGTTGGCATACAAGTGTTGTTATTTTCACTAAACTTTGATCTTTTTGTTTGGATGAGTACCAATGGTATCAACTTAAGTCAAATAGAATGATAAATTCTATTGATGAGACTAAGTTAAAAATCTGATTATTTTGTTTTGTTTCGTGATTGTAGGATGATTGATCCTGATAATGAAACTTAATGTAATAATAAAAAGTTGTGTTTGGTGATTAGGCACTTTAAAATTGTAATATTTTGGTTTAATTTGAAAGAATTCGACTTGCAAGGTCCTATTTTTCCAAGTTTAAGACACTGTTTGGACTGAGAAAATGTTTCTGTTCTGATAAAAATATAGATTTTGATGTTAACTATTTAACTGATGGGAAAATAGCTCTTTGGTTTTTCGTTCTATGGATGCGCTATAATAGACCTTAGATGCGCTAAAATAGACTGTGGATGCACTGGAAGATAGGGTGTATGCACCACCAGATAGGGTAGATGCGCTAAAATAGAGGTTGGTTGCACCAAGATACTAGTAAATTATGGTGGTAGACTATGCAAATATGCTGTAAGATAAGATAGATGTGCTGAAATAGTATTTGTATGCGCTATTTGGATAGAAAATGTGCTAAAAGACTAGGTGTATGCATTAAAATAGTGGTTGATTGTGCTAAACTAGAATTTGTCATTATGTTCACCGTTTTGTCCATTTGTTCTGGTTTTTCTCAGTAAAATGATTAATTCCAGGATGTAATTTTCTAGCCAATGAAGATATTTGGTGGGTATTTTGCTTGTAAATCTCAGATTTTGATGATCTAATTGGATGATACCTTTTGAAAATAACTTCACACAATCAAGCCAAATTGTAAATAGTTGTTTTAGATTCTATGCATTAAACATGTAGTGAGTGTTCTAGAATCAAGTTTGATTCTTTCAATTTCCATAGGTTTGACACAAATACAAACAATTCAAACACTTTTCTATCTCAAAAAGGTCACTTAGAATATCATAGCCCACAGCTTGCAACTATGTCAGCTCACATAGCCTTGTCACCCCTAGAGGGCGCCCATGGGTGGGTGTATGAAGTTGGGTTACACTTTTGTGGCCAATTCCAATTTTTTTTTAAAAACTCATAATGCGAGCGCATTATAACGCGCTCACGTTATGTCATTTTAAAAGCAAAAAAAAAGAAGTGAAAGTGATTCATTTTCTGTTGTCTATTTTTCTACTCTTCCTACGGCGAAAAACCCTCATTTTCATGCTTGCATTCTAGGAGGAGGCATTCTACAAAATTCATCAACAATAGTTGCTTTTTCTTTGCAAAGATGGCACCACGACAACGAAGAGGTGCGTGAGGTAAGTATTGTTTGCTATTTGTTTTGAATTTCTTAGTTTCAAGTTGATTTTGTTTGTTTTAGGTTAGATTTGATTTTTTTTTTTTTAATTTGTAGGAGATGAAAATGATCCTACAAATCCTCAAAATCCTCAACAAGAAGAGCATGCAAATCCTCAACAACAAAATCCTCCATAAAATCAACCTCCCCCACCAATCACTCAACACCCTCTTGGCAGTCAACAAAATTTGAGGAGTGAAATTGAGAAGAACAAAAAAAAAATTGAGGATTTTATCAGTATGTTGAGTGATCCAAATGCTTCAACCACAAAAAGAATGACCCTAGCAAATTCATTGCAAGAGATGTTAAAAAATGTAGATTCAATTACCCAACAAATAACTGGATGTCAAGATAAGAGGCATGAAACTAGGGCATATTATGTAGATAAACTATCATATAAACAAGTAAAAGATTTAAAAATTACTAAAGGTGATTTGTGATCCTTATTCACTAACCCTAGAACACATCAAAATCTTAGCCTCAATGCAAAGAGGTTTCCTATTCATTGTTGCTACCACCAAGAGATTAGGAACCATTTTTATGATAGGTGGTACTTGGTCTTTGATTACCCACCATGAAACAATTGTGAAGTCCCCCAATATTTTCTTAAGAAACTATATAGTGAGTTTGTATTGAACCAAATCCAAAATTATTTTGATATGAGGGAGTTCCAGGGGAGAGGTGGGGGGTCAGCTCAGGATAGGCCCAGTGCACAACCGGATCCTATGCGGCAAGGGAGATGACCTCTCGCTATACCGCCTCATGAGCACATTGTTATGCCTGTCATTGCGAAGGAGAGTGCCGATGTAGAGACATTATAGGCGATCAACACTTTGACCCAGAGTATCATCCATCATACTAGCCCTATTGTACAACGCCATCCAGGGGAGTCTTCAGGTGGTGGCCTTCGAACCCATGTGTGTCAATCTTACGGGGTGACTTGTTCATATGACCCCACTGACACTCAGGAGGATGCTACGTAGGATCCGTATGCATCTACGGGGATGGAGAGGACAAATAAAATTTTGCATGATCATATGCCATTGATACTCAGGTAAAAGTCAGCATGTGCATTGAATTTAATTTATTAAATTTTGATTCTGAAATGCAAGATTAACTAATTTAGTTTTATTATTTTAATAAAATTGTAGGGTCATAGTGTTGAGACTAGATACACCACTCCTCCACCTACTTATTTCTACAGTACACCTATCAGTGGGGTATGTAACTAGTAAACAATTATAAATTTATTACATGTTAATAGCATTGTTTTATGAATGGTATTTTAATATATAATTTTAGATGTTGAAAAGGGTAATATTGGAGGTTTCAAGGAAACACCTGCTAGTGCCAGTGGATTTACTCAAACGTACATGGAGGTAATAGAATAAAGAGAACTTAACTAATGAATTCTACTTAATATATTTTTGTAGTTTATATTCATATTGTTGGTTACGTTTCATTACACATCATTCAAACTCAAAGCATTACTTTAAATTCCATAACTAATAACTAGATGTTGATAGATGATAAAATTTCAATTGTACAATATAGTTGTTTAGAAAGTCAACATAAGCAACACGATGCAATTACTTCACATGGAGGCATGTCCTTGCAAAGGTGCAGCAGCACAACAAACTTTGGATGCTTGGAAAAAATCTATGAAACCATAATATTAAGCAATAGCATACACAACGCAGTTAGTAGTTTGAAAAAATGCCTCAAAGAAATGTAGTCTCATGGTGATGGAATTTCATTCCATCACCATATGAGACCACATTTCTTCGAGGCATTTCTTCAAACTACTCACCACCTTTCCTATGATACCACATTTTTCATCCATGTTCACCAAAGCATTTTATCAAAATACTCACTTCCTTGCAGTTGTTGCTATGGCTAAAAGCCTAAAATAGGTGCTTTCCAACAAACTATATGGATGCTTGGAAAAATATCTATCAAAGCATAATAGTAAGCAATAATACCATAGAGAAGGCAATGAACTTTTTGAAAAACTGCCTGAAAGAAATGTGGTCTTATGGTGATGGAATGCCATGATGTGCATTTGTTTGTAATGGCATGCCATCACCACGAGACCCCATTTCTTTTGAGGCATTTTTTCAAACAGTTTATTATCTTCTCTATCCCACCATAGTTATCGTACATGTCTATGAAATCTTTTAATCAAATGGTTCAACGACTTGCTACTATGGGTGAAAACCTAAAAACACATCCTTTCGAACAAGATATGGATAGGGAAAATAGTAAGCATGATAATCAGAAATATATAGTTTAATACTTGTACTCAATTTTTTTTTCATTAGATCTCATACATTATAAGTCATGACGTGGATCGCTATTGTAACTTTTTTGTGATTGAATAATTTGTTGTTTTATTTTCAGATGTTGGTGACAAAAAAACCTCCAAATGTTACGAGGGCAATGGATATTGGTGTTTCATCCACTATACAATCCTCGATGGCTCTGATAGGGGAGGTATGAGGCAAATTACTAAATTTCAATTTACATTCATTGTTATAGATGTTAGTTCTAGTGAAAAATCAAACCATTATTGATTCGTAGTTTAATTCCTATTTGGATGGTTTATATAGGGATTGAGCATGCCTCAGCATCGGCATGCAAATATTTCCATCGTGGAGAGTGATTGTGAGATGGCCGTAAATGATTATTTTGTTAAATATATCATTTTTTATAATGTAATTTCTATATACTAATGTCTTGACTTCTTATTGTAACAGTTAAAACTTCACCAGGAGCTAAACTCTAGGAGGAGCAGCAGGAGCACTCCTCGAGCATAGTAGAAATGAGTGACAGACTTATCGCCATCGGATCGCCAAACAAAGGGGAATAATTTATTTCCAGAGCATGGAGAGAAATGAATTTTGATTCTAGAGCCCTTTGTTGTATTCCTAGACATGGCAATTTTGTACATATTTTGTATTGGATATATTTTACATTGTATGCCTATATGGCTATTTTGTAACTATATTTTATACTTATATCCACATATATTGATGTATGCATACATGGCTATTTGGTTAATACAAATATTTTTTATCGATGGTGTCCATATTTGCATTATAAATTCATGGTTCAATAGATATGAGCTATATGTATTTAAGTGTACACTTTACAACTTATGTGTATACTTTTTGACTTACATGTGTTCCAATGTATACTTTGTGACTTACGCATTTTCATGTGTATACCTTGTATTCGTGCATATACTTTGTATTAAGTTGTGTATACTATGTATTCATGTGTATACTTCAAGGCTTACGTGTTTGTGACTACTTGTGCTTCCCTTATACATGTACATGCTTGACTTATTCATGTGTATACTTATTAATTGGTTAGCCCTAGAATTGATCATTGTTGTCCTTCATGGTTTGTCTTGAATAAATTAATTGATTGATAGTAAACAATTAAGTATCTAAAAGTAGAAAACATGTTTTCAATTGGTATTCCATGAAATGATTGATAAAAAGATTCCAATTTATGTTTAATCCTTTGATTGGAACAACTGAATTAAGAAAACGATACATAATCTTCATGTAACACTTGCCAAACACAATATTCAGAGTAGATGAAGTAGTCAAATTCTTGACACATTATCTATGTTACCGGGTTCTTCTATTTTAGCCCTGGTTTTGGTTCTGGTTTGCTCAGGTGGTGCAGGTCCTAGTTCGGTTTTCCTATGGATTCAACTAGGGTCCTTCATTTTTGGGTTTGGTTTTCCCAAGTAGAACCCAAGAGAACCCGGGCAAAACCCACATGCCTAGGCATCCAAAAAAGTCTTTTTTAGAATAGTTTTTAAATGTTTTATGGAGTTTGACTTTGACCCACACCCAAGGGAACCCTAAAAGTGACATATAAATCACTTCAAACACCTTAACTAACTCATTCTTATTCATTTTTTTTGCAAACAAGCATTTTAATTCTAAGAGGTTGAGCTTTCATTTTTGCTTGCTAGATTGAAAGCAAATTGTGACACAACTTTCTTTTTTCAAAAATTGTTCTGCATCATTGAACTGAGAATTTATCACACATTTGTAGAGAAATAGAGGAATACTACAAACTAAAACACATTACACTTTTGTTCTCACTGACTTGATGTACTCTCCAACATCTCTCTTCTCTCATGCGAAGAGTTAGAACTGCTTGGCCATGCCTTTGCATCATTCATGAAGGATTTCTCTTTTTGACTATGTCAAAAGCATGGGTGCATATAGATTAGGAAAAAAGATGTTTCCTTTTAGATTAGCAATGCATGGAAGTTTCAAAAATTATCCTTGATATTAGAAAAAGATATGTGTTTATACCATAGCAGCAAAAATATTTTGGGGAAAAAATCGACAAACCAAAAGTATAAGATTTTTTGAAAAAAATAGGAAAAAGTCTAGAAAAAAAAAAAAAAAATCAAATTTAAAAAAAAAAGGAAAAAAAAGTAGAACAAGAGATAAAAACTTTAAAAAAAAAATATAAAGGCATTTCCATAGCATAGAGATATAGAGAGCAAATAAAATAAATAGTTTAACTAATAAATTATAAAAAATAGAATTTTGTAGTTTATATTCATATCGTTGATTACATTGCATTACACATATTTCAAACTCAAAGCATTGCTTCACATTGCATAACTAATAACTAGATGTTGATAGATGAAAAAATTTCAATTACAATATAGTTTTTACAAAGTCAACCTAAGCAGTTATGCAATTACTTCACATTGCATAACTAATAACTAGGAGTAGATGCCAATTGCATTTGCTTGTCATGGCATTCTATGAGACCACATTTCTTTGAGGCATTTTTTCAAACAGTTCACTGCCTTGTCTATACTACCATATTTTTTATACATGTCTACCAAAGCATTTTGTCAAATAGTTCCTGCCTTGTTGCTATGGCTGAAAGCCTAAAACAAGTGCTTTCAAACAAGCTATGGATGCTTGGAAAAAATCTATCAAAAGCATAATAGTAAGCAATATCATAGACAATGTAGTGAGCTCTTTGAAAAAATGCCTCAAAGAAATGAGGTCTCATGGTGATGGAATTCCATGACAATCAAAAGAATTTGATTGTCATGGCATTCCATCACCATGAGACCTCATTTCTTTGAGGAATTTTTTCAAAGAGTTCATTGCCTTGTCTATGCTAACACATTTTTCATACATGTATATCAAAGAATTTTATCAAACAGTTCATTGCCTTGCTGCTATGGCTAAAATCCTAAAACAGGTGCTTTCAAACAAGCTATGGATGGTTGGAAAAAATCTATCATAGCATAATAGTAAGCAATAGCATAGACAAGGCAATAAATTGTTTGAAAAAAATGCCTCATAGAAATGTAGTCTCATGGTGATGGAATGCCATGAAAAGCAAATTTCTATGGATTGTCATGGCATTCCATCACCATGAGACCGCATTTCATTGAGGCATTTTTTCAAACAGTTCACTGCCTTGTCTATGATACCACATTTTTCATACATGTTTACCAAAGCATTTTATCAAACAGTTCACTTCCTTGCTGCTATGGCTAAAAGCCTAAAATGGGTGCTTCCAAACAAGCTATGGATGCTTGGAAAAATTCTATCAAAGCATAATAATAAGCAATAGCATAGACAAGGCAGCAAACTATTTGCAAAAAAGCCTCAAAGAAATGTGGTCTCAATGGTGATGGAATGCCATGACAATCCATAGCAATTTTCTTGTAATGGCATTCGTCATGCCATTCCATCAACATGAAACCACATTTCTTTGAGGCATTTTTCAAACAGTTCACTGCCTTGTCTATGCTACCACATTTTTCATACATGTCTACCAAAGCATTTTATCAAACAATTCACTGCCTTGTTGCTATGGCTAAAAGCCTTAAAAAAGTACTTTTGAACAAGCTATGGATGCTTGGAAAAAATATATCAAAGCATAATAGTAAGCAAAAAGCTACGGTCTCATGGTTTTTTCATGCAAAAATCAATGTAATTTTATTCACATTTTTTTGCAGGTTATAAACACATTTTTTTGGCAATTTTGCTATTTGAAATGGGAAAAAATCGGGGAAAAAATCGTCCAACGTGTAGATTTTTTAAAAATCAGGATTAATAGGAATTTTTTGTAGATTTATGCTTCTATGACTTATACACTTCAATTGTGTAGTCACCCTTTGGTTCTTTGAAAGAAAAATCTGCCTATGCCATTGTTACATTGCAGAGGTGAACCGGATTTTGTATTATGGAGCTATATTAAGCTGCCACTCTGAAGACCAATGTAACAATGATACAAAATAATGTTTGAGACTACAAGAAGACATCAAAATGGCTAGTGTACTAAACAAATTCTTATTATTTATGAATAATGTTGATAACTCTACTCAGTTGGCTTCTTTTTTCAAAATCATACAAATTGAACCCTAGCATCAATAGACTTTGTATATCAAGCTACCACAATTCAAGTTTCAACGATGAATATTTATCATGCATGTTTTAAATGACATTCAAGTTTATGGTGGTTTTGTTGTTTATATGATGATATGTGATATTCTAATCCTAATTCATGCTTCTAGGTTGCATAGATATATATTTTGTTTTTACATGTTTTTTGTACCAACAAACCCAAAATGAATTGAACCCCCCTCCAAATTTTTTTGGCCAAACCGGTGAACCGAACCCCCAAACCTGAACCTCAAAACCTATTCCAACACTCTTTATTCTACCTGAATAAACTTAATTGACCACCAAATTATGTTTCCCCTTGACATTACCCACGTTTACTCCCTCAAACCTCTCTTTTTCATTTAAAACCCTTGTTTTCCCAACTAGGGCATGTCATGCCATAACATACTTTTGACCTCCCCTATCCTTGCAGACCTTTTGAACACATCAAACTCCAATATATCACCCTATTTCCAACCTATTCTAACTTATTTTCAAGCAATTTCTTCTTTTCACCTCTTGTAGCCTTGCTTTTAAGGGGCCTTAATTTTGAATTTTTAACAAAGGCAGCGTTAGTAATCTCTTCCAATGCCCTTACTAATGCTATTTTCTTATTCCTACTCCCTATCCTACTTACATCAGGCTTATATCACCAAGACACAGCTTGAAGAATAGGTGGAATGGCCTATTTCAACATACTACACTCAAACCCTTAAGGGATCCATCTAGTTGAATGTAGCTCAGAGTGATTCCGCATGTTTGGGTGAGAAAGAGGACCATGCCTAGCATAAAAATGCCTATTCAGATGCATTGGAACAGTCTATTTGGTCACACGAGTTGTAGAACGAAAGTTACACCACTTTGCAACTTTCCACTGCTTCCATTTGACACTTTTTCCATCAACTAAAAATTGGACACCACGGGAAAACCACTCTGAGATATTAAAACTGAGAGAGGTTATTGTAGAGGGGCCCAACAAAATCCCATAGGATTAGACAAGAAGTGTCTAAGTGTCACGGTGTCCGAGTAACCTCATGTTGAAGTTTACAGCCATTTTTCCCTTTGGACTCTTAAGGGATTGATCTGATTGAACATAGCTCAGAACGATTCCACGTGTTTGGGTGAAAAAGAGGACCATGCCTAGCATAAAAATTCCTATTTAGATGCGTTGGAATAGTCCATTTGGTCACACAAGTCGCAAAACGAAAGTTGCACCACTTTGCAACTTTCCACTGCTTGCATTTGACACTTTTTCCATCAATTGATAACTGGACACCACGAGAAAACCACTCTGAGATAACGAAAAACCAAGATAGGTTATTGTAGAGGGGCCCAACATGATCCCATAGGATTAGATGAAAAGTTTCTAAGCATCACGGTGTCCGAGTAACCTCATGTTGACGTTTGTAGCCATTTTTCCCTTTAGACCCTTAAGGAATCGATCTGGTTGAACGTAGCTCAGAGTGTTTTTGCGTGTTTGGGTGTGAAAGAGGACCATTCCTAGCATAAAAATTCCTATTCAAACATGTTAGAATGGTCTGTTTGCTCACACAAGTTGCAGTTGTACCAACTTGCAACTTTCCACTGCTTGCATTTGACACTTTTTCCATCAACTGAAAACTGGACACCATGGGAAAACCACTCTGAGATAACAAAAACTGAGAGAGGTTATTGTAGAGGGGCCCAATATTATCCCATAGGATCATATGAGAAGCTTATAAGCATCACGGTGTTTGAGTAACCTCATGTTGAAGTTTGCAGCCATTTTGTCCTTTGGACCCTTAAGGGATCGATCTGGTTAAACGTAGCTCAAAGTGATTCCGCATGTTTGGGTGTGAAAGAGGACCATGAATAGTGTAAGCATGCCTATTCAAACACATTATAATAGTCTATTTGGTCACACGAGTTGTAGAATAAAAGTTGCACCACCTTGCAACTTTCCACTGCTTGCATTTGACACTTTTTCCATCAACTAAAAATTGGACACCATGGGAAAACCACTCCGAGATAATGAAAACTGATAGAGGTTATTGTAGAGGGTCCTAACACAATCCCATAGGATCAAACGAGAAGTTTCTAAGAATCATGGTGTCTAAGTAACCTCATGCTAAAGTTTATAGTCATTTTTCCCTTTGGACCCTTAAGGGATCGATCTGGTTGAACGTAGTTCGAAGCGATTCCATGTGTTTGGGTGCAAAAGAAGACCATGCCTATTCAGATGTGTTGGAACAGTCTGTTTGGTCACACGAGTTGCAGAACAAAAGTTGCACCACCTTGCATCTTTCCACTATTTGCATCTGACACTTTTTTGATCAACTAAAAACTCGACACCACGGGAAAACCACCCTGAGATAACAAAAAATGAGAGAGGTTATTGTAGAGGGGCCCAATACAATCCCATAGGATCAAATGAGAAGTTTCTAAGTGTTACGGTGTCTAAGTAACCTCATGTTGAAGTTTGCAGCCATTTTTCCTTTGGACCCTTAAGGGATTGATCCGATTGAACGTAGCTCAGAGTGATTCTGCATGTTTGGTGCGAAGAGGACCATGCCTAGTGTAAACATGCCTATTTAGACGTGTTGTAATAGTCCGTTTGGTCACATGAGTTGCAGAACAAAAGTTGCACCACCTTGCAACTTTCCACTGCTTGCATTTGACACTTTTCCATCAACTGAAAATTGGACACCATGGGAAAACCACTCCAAGCTAATGAAAAACCGAGAGAGGTTATTTTAGAGGGGCCCAAAATGATCCAATAGGTTTAGACAAATATTTCGTAAGCACCATGGTATCCGAGTAATACTCCGTCAAACATTGCTACCCTTTTGCACTTTGAGATCTAATGTTTCCTTGAACTATATGATTCTATACACAGTGATTGTGCTCTCTTTTCGATGGAATTCGGTGGGCAGTAGAAGCATCATTTGTAATTTTGGTTTGGGATTCAAGGTTTTTGATAATAAGAAATTATGAGTTTCTTTAATTTTTTTGTGTTTCTTCCTTGTTTTGTAGAGTTGTACAGGCGATACAGGCTAATGTATGTTGTGTAATCTTTCTTTCCAAATAGGTTCTTGTGTTGGAATTGATTTCTATGTGGTTTGAAGGTTTAATTTGAAGCCTCCTTTAAGCATTTTCTTGTGAACAACTGGTACACCTTGTTTTGGAGGGTTTTGTGAACAAACATGAGTTAAAGGGCATAGGAATTGCTGCCCCAAGATGAATAATACATTACATGGATAGTCCTTCTCACATTTTATCAAAAAACCACTTGAAACCCTCATTTTCCTCACGAAAATACCCTACACATGGTGAATAATACATTACATGGATAGTCCTTCCAACATTTTGTCAAAACACCACTTGAAACCCTCATTTTCATCATGAAAATACCCTGCTACAACCCTAGAACATCACCCCAAACACCCAACCTTGACTACACAACATTCTAAATAGGTTAGACATGTATTTTACAAGTTACAAGACCCATTCCACAAGTTACAATAGGCACAAAAATTGGAATGGGTCCAATTACATCATGAAACCCTTCAATCCAAGAACACTGTGAAAGTAGGTAGCAGCAGTAAAAACAAGATAACTTTCACTATACAAAGAGTCATAACCTCTAAATAGGTGAAAATGAAAGATAATTCATCTATCGACAACATCCAATAGGTTTCAAATCATCTTAGCATCTATATAGACCATACAACAACTAGAAAAGTGAGAAAAAAATAGTAAATTTCTAGAAAATAACTTTCTTATTGATAAAAAAATGGGTTACAAATCGACCAAAAATATCTCCTTCAAGGCATTGAAGGTTAGTATAAATGTAGATCTCATTAAAATGCTTTAGGTACGAGCTGTTCTCACAAATATTTTACAATGTCACTCATGTACATTCAAGATTCTCTTCTAATGTCTAAATCATAGGTTCTCATTTAGAGGTTAACTTCAAATGAGTAACTTGAGATTCCCTCGTAAAGATTCACACACTCTTTTATAATGCCTTCAAATTATAATTGAGATTTTTCAAGATCATCAAAATAAGGATGTTGCATTGCTTTTTTGGCTGAGATTCTCTTTGATGGCTCAAAAATCAACATTTTCTACAAAGAGAGACCAATCAATTTTTACTAGTTTAGTTATAGATACACAAAGTAAAAGAATAAAAAGAAATAGCTCATCCAAAATAGATGGAAGGAACTTACATATAGGCATGGAAGTCTCTCAACTTAGTTAGTCCTAGTCATACATCTTCACTGGGAGTTCCAAGATACCTATTGCACACAACACCTCTCATGAATAGAATATCTTGAAATTCGAGATGCTCTTATAATGTCTACATCATATGTGGTCATGATAAGGTTAACTTCAAATGAATAACTTGAAATTTCCTCACCAAGATTCATACACACTTTTTTAATGGCTTAAAATCATAATTAAGATTTGTCAAGATCATCAAAATAAGGATGTTGCATTGCTTTTTTTCCTGAGATTCTCTTGGATGGCTCATAAATCTTCATTTTATGCAAGGGGACACCAATCAATGTTTTCTTGGTTACTTACATATACACAAATTAAAATAAGATGATAGCATTGGCATCACCAAAATTAACGTGGATACAAGTATAAATTAATAAGAACCATTGTGCATATACTTACAAATTAATCCAATGAACCATCCGGATCTGCTCTACTCTTTATTGTGTCAAGTATTGCCTCATGGTCAGAATCACATACCTTCCACAAGGTCTTATTCAAAGGTCTACCCCCATATTTGGTCAAAAAAACATTGGATGTCACAACAAGGTTTGAGTAATGAAGAATCTTATGATGCATTTCAAATTTCTCAAACAGGTAATGTTTAACACTCTTATGTGGGTACCTTTTCAACCACGTTCCATGTGGGTACCTTCTCAACCATGTTCCAGTAACAACTGAACCTATAGGGTATTCGACATTTTCTCCATCTATAATTAGGGTTTCCAATTTATTTCTGGCCTCAACACAACGACACAAGTAATAGTTTGTTCCCTCTTCGTTGTCTTCATTTGTAATAACTGCATAAAAATGCCTTGCATTTATATGTGTGGCATATCTCTTGAAATTAGTCAACATTATGAATATAGTACAAAGTAAGATAACAATATGGAATTTCAAAAACTAAGCAAGTAGATATATTACTTAGTTGAACTACATCTGATACATGGTCAAAGTCGACCGATGATTCCATCTATGTTAGTTCCAATGCCATCGAAGGGTGATACATGTGAAGTGGGCTAAGATAACTTGTCAACCATTTTTCAACTCACTCCCCTGACTCACAATCATTCCAAGCTTGCATTGTACATGAAGAACAAAAGCATGCCATCTTATGTGTATCAATACTCCATGAACCTGCATTTGAGCTAAGGAAAGAATGCAACTCACTCGATCCTGTTAGTGTACAACAATCCTCATATGGTGCAATGTTAGTATCATCCATCAACCAAAAAAATCTACGAACTGAAGACGTACCTTCATTACCTAGACCCATCGAAGCATTATACCACTCGATGATTGATCTTGCATCTGTCAACTGTGCACTGTCTTTATACTTTAACTCTTCTCATGCTAATGCTCTTTTCATGTATGCTCCTGCACCATCATGCTCCCCCTTTGCATGTCCGGCCTCACAAAATTTCAACATATGTTGAAAATGTGTAGTGAGATGCATCCTGCACAACCAATAGAACATGTGTGCATTCTTGAACTGTGCTACACAGTTATCTAACCATATTATATGTCAACCGTATGTTATGCCCCTCTGAGCCAAATGACTGTAGAACATTTGGAAGCAACCTTGCACGAACTCTGGAGAATGTGTGCGATCATCACTAATATAAAAGTGATACTCCCTCATTACCTTCCTTTGGTCCTTTGTACTATCAGCTGCATGAATGAATGCTATGTGCACAAATATCGAAACCTATGTGGAGTTGTAATACTGTGACTACACCTCATGTTGTGGCTGTAGAGTGTAGTTCTCTGCAAAGTCAACCACTGATACTATGCTACCAAGTGGAAAGGTGTCCTTGCATAGCTCGAATTGTGTGTCTAGCCATCGGGCTCTATGGGTATGCCTTGCATACCCATACACTAGATTCTCATGAAACATGGACATAAACTGATACACTGGAATCTTCTCAATAACCAAATCACACATTTTTTCTTGAGACCCATCTTTTGTAGTGTATGCCACTATTTTATACTTCCTAAAATCTACTAGTTTATGTCCCACCTCTTCTGTGCTTTCCATATGTTGACATACTGGCATTCGTTGCAAGCCACCACAACACTCGCACGAACCATCCAAGCATGTTGTCCTATAGAATATTTGGACATCCTCTATTTGACATAAATTTTTTGATAAGAACTCTCTTGAAGATTTTGGTGGGGCTTCTATGCCACAATCCTACAAAACATTGTTAGTATGTAAATCTAAACATATAGAACGATAAACATCATAATGGTTAGCAAATTCAATATGTAGTCTATAGCAACAAGTAGTGCGTGTGTGATTTATCTTGACATAAAAAGGTTTAAGCATTTCAAAAAATATTTGAGAAATACTAATTTGAGGATAAGCATTTTGAAATTTATGAAAAAATTATGTTTGAGTCTTATCCAAAAAATGCTTTGGATGTGGCTCACGGTTCCGACTACCGATTCTCCTTCTTACGACATTACTTTGATTCAGAGATGGCCTTGTATTATTCTTCCAATAATCTTCAATTAGTGTTCTCAATGCTTTAACAACTTTTTTATCTTTATGTGGTAGTCTACCTGAGAATTCCCATAATTCATTTGAATCAGTGCCCTCAATTCTTTGCCACCTTTGAATGGCTTTTGATAATTTTTTTCTACAATTCCCATTTGTTCACTTGTCCTTTTAATGAGACGAGATCTCTTTGTTTGATAAATTACCAAAGTCGATGTAATGATACATCAGGTGACATTACTATCCTTTGAGCATGAGGTCTTACCCACACTCTCATAAGAATCCATTAGATTCTTCACAATAGTGTTTTCACTTGATGCATTCGATGTTCTCAACCCAAGAGTCTTCATGATGTTTATGTACTTTAAACCCTGCATCATTTGAACAAATAGTTTACATCTTGCGATCTCATTTAGCCTTTCAAAGAAGATTTTCCAAATCTTATTAGCATATCTTCTACAAGTGCGTTCTGGAATCTTACCTTCCATGTGCTGCAAAATATCCTCATCAATATTAATCAAAAACTTTGGCTTTCTAAGCAAAATTCTAGGTGGTGTTCTCTTAGGTACATACATCTCAACATTAGCAATTTCATCAATATTTAATTGAGGTGGGCTAGATTGTGTACCTTCGATCGAGGGTGGAATAGAATATATACCTTGAGGTTCATGTGGGGATGATGGAATACCTTGTTCGTCAAATTCGAGTGATGATGTACTCTCAATTTTAGATGTGGTGGATGGTGTCCAACCATACTCACTTGTGGTAGATAGTGTCCCTCCATATTTCACTTGTGCTTAATGGTGTCCCTTCGTATTCACTTGCAATAGAGGGTGTTTCTCCAACTATGATATCTACATCTCCCCTAGCACAACTCTTTTTCATTCATTCCCTTTGTGCTACCGATTTCTTTTCTCTTTTTGATGGTTGAGGTTCCTCTTCAACTGGCTTGTTTTCGTCAATCGTTCCCAATTTCTACTTTTCACGATATTCCCTCATCCATTTTTTCTCTTTATCTCTGAAGGATTGGAGCTGATCATTTGTTAGTTTTTTCCTTTTAACAGTTCGTTTCTTCAGCATGATGAATAATTTTACTTGTTCAAAAAGTGCTAAGTCAAGTCAAATTAACTAATAGTGAAGGGTTGTAAAAGTCTATTAAAGAGGGAGACCAACGGTCACCTCTTTCAAATGTTTGTTTTAAAAGTTAAAGTGGTTTTTTTTAGGAGGGAGACATTATAAAATGCCATGAAAAACTTGAATGGAGGACGATCCTTGGATTGGGCATCAAACCAAATGAGGAAATGTTGAGTTTTCCTTAACAAAATTGAGCTTTTGGTGATTGAAATTGAGTTTCTGAGTTGGGAAACATTATTTTATGTTAGATTGAGCATGAATAGGGTATTTTAGGCTTGTTTCAATAGTTGTCAAGTTTTGGAGTGTTTGGCAAGTGCTACTTTCAATAAAACATAGGGTTTCTAAGCCTAGGGAGAGGGTTTTATGGTTTGGGTGGTAAATGATTGAATCTCTGCAATATAATGCTATAATTTGAAGTTTTGATAGATATAAAGTGCTTCCCCAAGGTTTTAGGAGATTTGGACAAGTTTTGAAGGTGGTCCCTTTGTAAAAGTGGGCTAATTTGGGCCCTTAAAAGCATAGAAAACCTGATAATTTGTGCAATTTGGTACAAAACAAGCATTGGTGATTGTTGGATATGTTGAAAGGCTCTGTAATGGGTAAAATAAAGGTGTCTGAATGGTCCTAGGTCTGTAGAACAAAAAAATTTCATAATGAAGCTTATTAAGAAAACCATTGCTAATAATAGTACTTTTAGGCTTAATGAAGGTTTGGTGGTTCAAGGGTGGTTATGGGTGTTGAAGGAAGTTGAGACTCTTGATTTGAAACTGTATAAAAACATCATACAAGCTCGAATAAAGGGTTCAATGAATTGATTTTTAGGATTTGGTGCTCTACTCAACGCCTAAACTATGGAGTTTCAAGTATTTTTTCTGTGTTTTCAATTTCTTTTTCCTGTGTACGACCTAGTACAGGCCTCCCATGATTAAAAATTCATAAATCATTGTGGTGGTAGGTCTTAACTTGGACTTCAATCTATTTTGAGACTCCTTTGGTTGTTTCGGTGAAAGAAAGACTCCATTCTTCCTGATCAACCTGTATAGACCAACAGGGTATGAGTTTTACTTTAATTTAAAGATGGAGCCTTTCCTCCTACTATGGTGACCTGTGATTCGGAGGAAAGGCATTTAATATTTTGTTTTCAAGTTTTCATGTTTCTTTTAATAGTGGTAAGGAATCTATAGGGCTGGTGATGTTATCTTAGGCTGAGAATGTGAGTTTTTGGCATGAAAAGGAGGCATCAAAGTGGTGTTTTTGAGATCTAATGAGGCTAAAGGGATAGTGAAGGTTTATTTTTTTTTTTCAGACCTTTAAAATCTTGTTTGATGCTTTGGTGAGGCTTGGAAGGCCTTGGAGTTGTGCAATATAGAAAACCCTAGATATTTATGAGCAAATTGAGGGTTTTTGTATTGGAAACCTATTTGAGCATGCAAGGTCCTAAAACCTAGAAAATCTTTTGTTTTGAGACCTAAGTAAAGACTATTTTTGGATTTGGGGGTCTACTAAGAAGTGAGAAGGTTGTGTGGGGAATTATACCCAATTGAGTGACTTTGATATGCTACAACCTGAACAATGTGAATTTGTTGAAAGAAGAGGTACTGATGAAATTGTAAATTGTAAATTTGTTTGTAGATTGGAGTTATGTATTTTTGTGTTGCAGGCCTTGCCCTACTACATTAGGAGTATATTCCAAATTTTTAGAGACATGTATGGAAAATTTGGTAGCATAGACAAGGAAATTAGTTGGGTTGTATAACTATTTGAATAAATACCTCAATGAAAGCTTTGGAAGCATACACAAAGAAAGTCAATTGTTAAATTTAAAAAAATGCCTCAAAGAGATGTGGTTTAAAAATGTAATAGGAAAGTGTATAGAACTATGTAATTTAAAATGTCCATTGACAACATAAGGTTGTAACATGACAAACAAACAATTTGATCAACATGGAATAAGCAAAACAACAAAAATGAAAGCAAGCCATAATAGAATGAAAGAAAATGTACAAAGACTTCACATACCTAAAAAACCAAAGTTTCAAATGGAGGAGTTCTACCCAATTATGTAGCCTTTGCTTCTTCTTTCCTCAAACTCCTAAAAAATTTGACTTTTTCAAAAGCATTTTCCCCTTCAAACTTCAATTGTATATCAGTTATCACTGTAATTCGAACTTGAATTGATATTATATGCCTTTCAACATGAAAACTCTGCTATTTCATGCAAAGGTGATGGAAAGATCATGAAAAAGGTGGTGGAATCTAAGAATCATGCATGCACACTTCACTCAATCACCGAAAAGCTACTTTTTGTTGGAGCATGTGCAAAACTAGGAGAATATGCAGAATGTGGGACAACATCACGGGTATATTGTGCTTTTTAATTGTTTTTAGTGCAAGACAAAACACTCTCATGTTATAATGTGAGCATGTTATTTCTTGCTAAAACAACCATGACTCTACTTATTCATAACACACTCGCATTATAATAAAGTTGGTTTTTTTAAAGATTTATAGGGTAGATTTATAGGGTAGAGGGTTAAGGGTAGAGGGGAGAGAGATAGAGGGAGTGAGTGAGAGAGAGATACCTGAGAGAGGGAGAGACTTGAGAGAGAGAGAGAGGGAGTGGGAGAGAGATAGAGGGGGGAAGGTCCAAGGGTAGAGGGTAGAGGATTTAAGGGTTTAAGGTTGAAGGGTTAAGAGTTTAAGGTTTACGATTAAGGGTAGAGGGGAGAGAGAAAGAGGGAGTGACTGAGAGAGAGAGAGAGACCTAAGAGAGGGAGAGGGGGTAGGAAGGAGAGGGCTGAGAGAGAGAGGGAGGGAGTGGGAGAGAGATAGAGGGAGAGAGGGTTAAGGGTAGAGGGGAGAGAGATAGAGGGAGTAAGTGAGTGAGAGAGAGACATGAACCCAATCTCTCCCACTCTCCCACCCTTTCCCATGCTATCCAACTCTCTCCCACACTCTCCCACACTCTCCCACCCTCTCTCCCACCCTCTCCCACCCTCTCCAACCCTCTCCCACCCTATCTCCCAGTCACCCACTCTCTCCCATGATCTCTGACTCTCTCCCACTCTCTCTCCCACTCTATGCCACCATCTCCCACCCTCTCTCCCACTCTCCCACTCTCTCGCACCCTCTCTCCCACCCTCTCACACCCTCTCCCACCCTCTCTCCCTCTCTCCAACACTCTCACACCCTCTCCAACCCACTACCACCGTATCCCACCCTCTCTCACCCTATCTCCCACTCACCCACTCTCCCACACTCCCTCCCACTCTCTCCAACTCTCTCCCACCCTCTCCCACGATCTTTGAATCTCTCCCACATTCTCTCCCACTCTTTGAATCTCTCCCACATTGACCCATTTTTTCACTGAATAGCTTGCCAATTCGGTGAAATTGGCAATGTAGTGGCCTGTTTGAAAAAATGGGTCCAAGAAATGGGGATGGACCCATTTTTTCAAATAGGCCACTGCATTGGCCTGTTTGAAAAAATGGGTCCAAGAAATGGGGATAGACCCATTTCTTCAAACAGGCCACTACATTGGCCTATTTGAAAAAATGGGTCCAAGAAATGGGGTCTCCCAGTGATGTAAATCACCAGGAGACCCCATTTCTTGGACCCATTTTTTCAAACAGGCCAATTTAGGATGCCAATTTCACTCGCTAGCTTGCCAAAATTTGGTAAAATTGGAAATGTAGTGGCTTGTTTGAAAAAATGGGTCTAAGAAATGGGGTCTCCCAGTGGTGTAGATCATTGGGAGACCCTATTTCTTGGAACCATTTTTTCAAACAGGCCAATTTAGGATGCCAATTTTACCCTCTAGCTTGCTAATTCAGTGAAATTGGCAATGTAGTGGCCAATTTAGGATGCCAATTTCACCCTCTAGTTTGCCAATTTGGTGAAATTGGCAATGTAGTGGCTTGTTTGAAAAAATGGGTTCAAGAAATACATCATCGGGAGACTCCATTTCTTGGACCCATTTTTTCAAACAGGCCACTACATTGCCAATTTCATCGAATTGGCAACCTAGAGGATGAAATTGGCATCCTAAATTTCCCTATTTGAAAAAATGGGTCCAAGAAATGGGGACTCCTGGTGATTTACATCATTGGGAGACCCTATTTCTTGGACCCATTTTTTCAAACAGGCCAATGTAGTGTGGCCTGTTGAAAAAATGGGTCTATCCCCATTTCTTGGACCCATTTTTTCAAACAGGCCAATGTAGTGGCCTATTTGAAAAAATGGGTCCATCCCCATTTCTTGGACCCATTTTTTCAAATAGGCCACTAAATTGCCAATTTCACCGAATTGGCAAGCTAGTCGATGAAAAAATGGGTCTAAGAAATGGGGTCTCCCAGTGATTTACATCACTGGGAGACCCCATTTCTTGGACTAATTTTTTCAAATAGGCCAATTTCTTGGACCCCAATTAAATCACCAGGAGACCCCATTTCTTGGACCCATTTTTTCAAACAAGCCACTACATTGCCAATTTCACCGAATTGGAAAGCTAGTCGGTGAAAAAATGGGTCCAAGAAATGAGGCCTCCCTCATTTCTTGGACCCCAATTTAGGATGCCAATTTCACCAAATAGCTTGCCAATTCAGTAAAATTGGCAATGTAGTGGCCTATTTGAAAAAATGGGTCCAAGAAATGGGGTCTCTTAGTGATTAATTTAGGATGCCAATTTCACCGACTAGCTTGCCAATTCAGTGAAATTGGCAATGTAGTGGCTTGTTTGAAAAAATGGGCTCTCTCGGTAATTAAATTGACCTATTTTTCAAACAGGTCACTACATTGCCAATTTCATTGAATTGGCAAGCTAGTCAGTGAAATTGGCATCCTAAATTGGCCTGTTTGAAAAAAAATCACCTCGAGACCCCATTTCTTGGATTGGTTTTTTCAAGCAGGCCAAGTTAGGATGTCAATTCTTGGATCTTCAACCTTCAATTCTCAACCCTCATCCCTTATTCGCTCAACCCTCTACCCTTAAACCCTTAACCGTCAACCCCTATACCCTCTACCCTATACATTGGACCCTCAACCCTAATCCTACAACCATATAC
>VDFB02256132.1:183938291-184001903 GCA_007258455.2 Sequoia sempervirens | reverse complement strand
ACATAAATACAAGCATGCATACATACATATAGGCATACATACAAGCATGCATGCATTCTCCCACTCTCTCTCCCACTCTCTCCCACACTCTCCCATTCTCTCCCACTCCCACTCTCTCTCACCCTCTCTCCCACTCTCTCCCACAAGCATACATACATACATATAGGCATACATACAAGCATTCATACATACATATATACATCACACACTAGCATACATATACATTCAATAAAGTGGCATTTAACTACAGGAAGACATAACGCGAGCACGTTATGTGTTGCTAGACATGTTCCTCGAAGAAGCAAAAAAATGTCAAAACTAACAAATAATGTGAGTGTTTTATAACGCGCTTGTGTTATATTTTTCTTTGGGAATCCCTGAGCCTTGGCTTTGGTATTTGCCTTGGAATACCAACCCAAAGGCTTGGAGGGCATTCCCAATGACCAGAGACGTGTTTTTGCAAATTCTACAATTTTTCACATAATTGGGTTCATGCTCACTATCGGGATTGCATCTCATTCAATATCAAAAAAATCGAACACATGGGTAATGTTAGGTTCTCTCATAACTTTCCAACGATGTAATTTTTTTCACTTTCTGACAATGTTAAGCCTTTCATCCATAATTTCTTTTGTTTGTATGTCTATTTTTTGTCAAAAAGTAGTGTTTGGTGTTTTTTTCATTATAAATTAACCATTCATCGAAATTTCAAATAAATTAAATTTTTAGAAAGTAGACTCCATTCTACAATTTTTTATTTTCATTTTTTAAATTCTATTACTTTCCAAAATTTGTAGGGGGAGCACTGCCAAAATTCTGCTTTTTAGGAAGTGCCCACTTAGAAAATTAGTAAAAAATCAAATATTCATTAAAAAATTATTAGAAAAATCTTGCATCAACTAGATACTATTAGCTAACTTCTAACCATAGAGATTTTTAAAATACTACAAAAAAGTTCACCATGCTAGGGTCCTACAAGAGTTGCTATGTTATGTTTTTTTGAAAAAAACAATAGCGATTTGTGTACATCCCTCTTTTGAACCCCTTAATCTCAACCATTTTCAAAATAAATTAGTAGTTTAGAAAGTAGACTCGGAGCACTTCGATCCTTATTTTTGTTCCATCTCAAAATTCTAAGTGTAGCTATCCTCAATTTCATGTCCAAGGTCAATATTTCCTTATTTCAGAAAAAAAGTGGCCACTTAAGCCTCCTTTTTGGGAACCATCTTGGTGCACTTACCCCCATGTTTTTTCCTTTCTCGAGTCTTACCAAAGTAGAATCCTCCACTTTTGGCCAAGGTCTCTAATAGTTATATGGTGAGTGTCTTGGGGGCAGATTCTTCCCTCCCCTTGCATCGTGATATAAAAAGTGTTCAGAAACTGTCACGATTGGTTTCTACACTAAAGTTCATAGATAGGGTATCTGTTTGGAGCGGTGAATGATAAACTCCCTCAAGAGACCTCCCAATATTTAGAACAAAGATTTTGGGGATGGTTATCTTTCACACTTCCATTGAATTGTGGGTTGCCCAAATTCATTTTTTATTAGAGTGGGTTGGAAAACTTGGCTTTGGTTGTTCCCACTTAGATTGTTCTCATAGGGTGAGTAATTTTTCCCACTATGGTAGGCCTTCTAAAGGATTTAATAAAGTAGGATTGCAAGTCTAGCATTTTGATCACCCATTTAAGGGGAGAGCATAAGCCTAGATTTCTTTCGAAACACAAAGAACATGGGGTTCAAACTAGTTGATTAATTAAGCTAGATTCACTATCTTAATGAAAGGAAATACAATAATAAAATTAAAATTCTTGCAAACATTATCAGTAATTTGAAAGTTTTGTCTTTGACCGGTGTAAATGTTTCTGACCATCATCTTTGACAAGCGTATTTTGTACTTGGAACATAGAAAATAGTGATTAGTCCTTGGATTTTTAAATTTTTTCTAAAATACTTAGATGCGCCACAACAATTATCAAATGTGCTAAAACAAAATGTAAATGTTCTATAATAACGTTCTATGTGCTATAAAAATTGATGGATGTGCCAAAATAAAAGATCTATGTGCTAAAAGAAAACCCCTTGTTTGATGAAACAGAAACTCGGATGCGCTGGAACAGAGATCATATGCGCTAGAGCATTCTGCAAATGTGCCAGAACAGTGCTTAGATGTGCTAGAATATATGTCATATGTGCCACAAAAACTCTTGATCGTGCTAAAAAAAAACACATCAGAAGCCTACAAGCGTACTTTTCAAAAAAAGATGTTAAAAATGGGGTTTTTGGGCCCCACGGTGGGTGCCAATTTATGTGTGTAAAATGTGAGTAAATGAATTACAAACGCAATCAATAAGACATTATATTAAGAGATCTAAACAAAGATTAAACTAATTTAAGCAAGAATCTACTGAAAGTGTCTAATTACTCTCTATCTCCAAAGATTTATTAAATCACAGGGCTCTCAGATTTTGTAAGCATTGTGAATGTTAAAATTCCAATCTAGAGAATGAGAATTATAGTGCCCTTCGTATTGGCCCTTCTGGGTGTTTAAGTATGGGGTTGTTTGTGAGTTCGTTGTTGGTTGTAATAGTTTGAATGGTTTTGTTTAATTGGCTGATTAATTAAAATCTAGTATTAAATAATTTAAAACAAATTAAGTTCATGATTTAATAAGGAAATAATAAATACTTGCTTATTATTAGAAGTTATAATAAAATAAGAATAAACAAATTATTCAAAATATAATTTTAAGGTGAAGACAAAAATTAATAAAGTTATGGATAACTAAAGTGGGTAATGAAGTTCATGGCGGTTACACTCTTAATGGAGAAAAACGTGGGAAGTAGTGGAGCTTTCATTTGGAGAAATTATTATGATTGCATGCAAAAATATCCTTTGTAACTGAAAGTGTACTACTTTCTTTTGAATGTGTGATTAACTCAGAGTTTGGGGGGGAGATGCATGAACTCGGAAGCAAGGATGAAGTGGAAGAAGGAAAGCAGATGAAGCGGTCTTCTTACTTGAACATGGCTTCTTCATCCATGTCTCCTTGCATAACTAACCCAAAAAGTTTCCTAAACTCCCATACACTTCGATCTCGCATATCCCTCCATCTTCCTTTGTATCACCACCTCCCAAGCAGTCATTTCAACCATTGAAACTCATAAATTCCCAATTCAAAGAGACTCTCCTCTTATATGCCTAAAGTAGCATCATCATCTTCAACACCCACTCCAAGCAGAAGAATAAGAATACCACCGACAAGGAACACAAAAGAAAAAGAAGAAGAGCAGATTTCCTTGATGGGTGATACTAGATCACCTTATGGTGGCAATCTGAATCATTTAGATCATAGTTTTACCAAGATCATTGATCCTACTATCGTGGCACTCTATGTGATCATTTCCTCAAGGCAAGATGCAAAAAGGATAAGGGTCATGTCCTGTTTCTACGTTTTGCAAGCATGCTTATCAGCATATTGACAGTTCCTTGGAGGAGAAAACTTGAATATAATTAGGGATGAACCCAAGTTCTACATGGAATGGGAACCAGAAAGTGAAAGTACCAGTCTAGAAAGGAGAAACAGGTGATGCGCTACGCCCTCTGGTGAATGTTTTAATATTCTTGGTGTTAAAATAAAGGAATCAATTATTCAACCATCATCTTCATTGTTGGAGGGAGCTCGTGCCTTTGCTTATTGGTGAAAAGGTCAGTAAGGTCTACTTTCTTTATTTAAGAATTAACCGTACTGGATTTTCTTGTTAAGCAATACTCCCTTTTTGTCTTCATCCTGATGTCCGTTTCCTCAAGGGAATAGAGATTAATTTTGGCCATCCTGTTGTTAGAAGAAAACCTTTTTGCTATGACATGATTCATCGTGCCTTAGAATCGGCTCATACCTGCTAAATACGTTTGATTGATAGTTACATGTTTCGTGTCGAAGATGCATGGCGTTATGGAGAGTTTTGACCCCTTGTTTTGATTTATTTAAGCATCCGTAGTTGGCGTTCTGTCTAATGTGTCGTTAATTGGTTTATTGATCTAATCGTACCTTGTCTATGCTATAGGTTTGCATACATGTTTACTTGGGCAATGGAAGCTACATTTTTTCCAATATAATTTTCTGTCCTCTATGCTCTGGAGAATGCCTATAACTGGTCCCCAGGCTCTCAATTTGCGTTAGTGGAAAGAATACTGGAAAATTTTGAGAAATGTTTTTTTTTATATTTGTCGATCTCTATATTGAATGGTCATGGTAGGATAGCCATCTTCTTTATTGGCTTTCCTACCCTGCTGTAGATTTCAAACTCTTTATAAGCTATGTTCTTTATTGCATGCTATTCATTCGATTTCTCCATATGTAATGTTATGCGTTGTGTGGTTTCATGTTTTGGTTTGTTGTTTATCAGTAGGGTGGCATTCAATACTATATGCTACAACTCCCATTTCTCTGCCTAACATGTATTTGACATTGTGAAAACGTGGGGGTTTTCTAGTTAGGAGAGAGCTTTACGAAAGGAATAGTGTATCTTCTTCCTTTCTCCTTTCTGTTTACATGTTATCTAGTGCGCGATATTATTGCTTAGTTCTATCCATTAGATCATCCATTTAGCATCACCTGCTAAATACTTGAGTAGCACCATAAGTTATGAATATCCATTGAACATATTCATTGATAGGATATTCGACTTTACACCTGCTTTTTGTTTTCACTTGAAACAATAAGGTGCGGGCCTAACTTTTAGGTTGTTTCGTTTAGCATCACTTATAGCCTCCACAAGAATACCACACCTATTTAAAATAATGGATATGGTTCACATCTCTCAGAACAATTTCTCTTGCTATAATCTTGGAGATGAATATAGATGTACCGTGGCAATAAAACATACTTGAGGATCTTAACAAATCTTTGAGTATCGATCACGAGCATGATCATTAGATTGACTAAGTTGGTTTACGCCATTCATGGTCTGAGGTGATTAGGAACGAAATCTAAATTTGAGTTTTCTTTTGATTCAAACCCACTGGCATGAACCAGATAAGTTTTCCATCAAATTGTCCAGTTAATTTTTCTAGCTACTTTGATATAAATCTGCCTTAAATGTTGCCCTGTTGAGATTCACAATTTACTAGTAATTCCATGCATTTTATTTGGCAATCGATGCTTGTATTATGGATTGTAATTATACTTTGATGAGTGTCCAACTTGATTCGCTTTACTACCCTTGTCACCACCTCGGTTTATTGAATGGTAGGGATAGGTCTATTCCTATAGAATGTAAAGAGTATGAATCTGTTTTAAATTAAGATATCTAAGAATATTAACATATAATATATTGAAATGGTGATGGAATTGTATGTAGAACATAAGTAGCGTTAGATATAATATGAATAAGAAAAGAAGAATGGATGAGACTCACAAGCTATCAGATCATACAAAAATCACTATGAGAATATTTAGGAAGCTTGGAATGAATTTCAATGTAAACGTATTTTGTATCCTTTGATATTAATAGCATTATTTAGGAATGTGAGTTAAGATGCCTTGTAGATTCATTATGCAATTCTTAGCTTCTTCTTGGATTTATTGTGTGAAGTGTTGTGTTGAATTGTGGTGAGAATATCTGTGAACTCTATTCAATGTCACCATTCATAGTGATATGATAAAGTCTTCCTGAGGCTTGGGAAAGCAATGTTGTAGAAATGATTATGTAATAATCCTATAATCTTGCTAATGTGGCCTTTGAAGGGATGTCTTTATGTTTACTTGAAAATGTGAGTTTGCTTGAAAAAGTGAATATTATGTTTGTTGTGATTGCTTGTTGAGGTATAATCATGATGTATTGTTGATTGACTTTGCTGATGGCTATTATGGTGGATTTTGGGATTGAGATGGTTATGAGTTATTAATTTTGGCAGAAAGCTTATTTGAGCCATTTGGTTCTTGGAAATATTTTGATGTTGTGAGTCGATTAAGTTGGATTTCCTTTTGTGTTTTGAGATATGCTATTAATAGGGGAGTGACTCTTCATGGGGGCCGACACACAAAGTGGTGTCTGGGTAACTCATCTGGAGCTAGTTTAGTCAATGAAAACTAAACCAATACATTAGGTAGTCTAAAACATTTAACTAGATAAATTATGCCTTGGAGTCGAGAAGGCCTGGAATGGCAAGATTGATATCTTGTCTTTATTAAAGATAGTAGATTCCGCATTGGATTGCATGTGGGGCCGGGTATCGTAAGAGGTCACCAGGGTAACCCAAGTTGGGGGCCGGGGCCTAGGAAGATTCGCCAGGGTAACCCATGCAACATTGCGATGACACTCTTCCTTTAACAACCATGTATGCTTTATTTCCCTCTATGTTATTCTTGGGTCTCTGAAAGCAGATGTTGGCATTTGTGTGTTGATGCTTTATTGGTTATTTCTTATGTTGGGCACATCTTGTGTTGGTCATATCTTGTGTTGGAGATTTCCTTATATTATTGTGGATCTTGTTGTGAAGTCTTGTATCCTTGTTCTGTTTGATGGTTATTGTTGGGGTCCTTCTTGTCATCTCTTAGCATGGGGGGTGGGCCTTCGGGTCCACGTGGTTAGGTGGAACGTGCTATGCACCCCATTGGGTCCCCATCTCCTAGATGGTGAACTGTATTGTACCTTGCAGTGACTCTTGAGTTGTACCGGAGTTGGATCCAGTATTGCAGCTTTGTACTCTTTCATTTCAAATGTATTATTCCATTTTATTGTATCTTCCCCATTCATGTTGGGAAGCGGCATTGTAATATTGTAATCCTTAATTAATGTATTATCCATTTTCATATTATCTTATGGATATTGGTGTATACTTACCTTTCATGTGATGTAGTGATGTTGTTGTGAAAAGTAATGCAGTCATGTAAACCCGTGGGATTTGTTATATGTAGTTCATGTTTAGTTTCATTTCATGTGATATATGATTATTATGATGTATGTTAGTACTTTAAAAAAAATTGGTGCCATAAATGTTAGATGTATTAGTATCCTTTGGGGTTGCTTGGCGGGGCATTACAAGAATGATGAATTATATGATTGCTAAATGATATGCAAGCTATGTGATGTAAAAACTATGATACTGATTATTGATAATGAAAGCTATATTAAGATGTGATCTATAATGAAAGACATGATTATAAACTAAATGATATGCTATTTGCTATTGCTAAATGCTAAAATTCTTGATTGCTCAATTACTATTTCTGCAGAGTAAGTTTGCACAAAATTGGGATCCCTTTTCCTGTAAAGAGAGGTTGTATTTATAGATTCCAGGTAGCACATTTTTCAAGGGGAAACAAAGCAAAGGTTTGGATTTGATCTGAAGGATTGAATGGTGAAGGATGAAGAAGCCTGAGTTGATTATGGAGATCGTTCCTCCCCACAAAAACACTTAGCCAGAGGATAGCAGGAATCAATGGAAGAAGATGAAGAAGTTTGCCTACAAATTTGTCTCCAAATTGTCTCCAAATTTTCCCATGAAGGTTGAGATGAATTAAATTAGACATTTCATAACTAATTTGGTAGGTGGATATGATTAGCTACAGAATATATTTCAATTGAATATTTAGATTTTTTCAATTTAAGAAAAGAGGATATTTAATTTAATAAAACAAACTATAGAAGTCTATGTTTATTAAATAAATATGGAAGAAATATGATAATTAAATAAATCAAAGTATGAAACTTGTTTATTTAATTTAGATGAAATGATGTGATTAAGATGGAATATAATTATAGAAGAATTCGATAATAATAATTAAATTAAACAAAGTATTAAATTGGTTTATTTAATTAAGAGGAAATAATATAATAAAGATCTAAGAATTAAATGGGTATGTGTAGGATCATCATGGAAAAATAGGCCCTTAAGTGGTGAAAAATTCAGAAAAATTAGAGTTTGGCAACTTGGCATAAAAATCTGAATAAGTTATCTATATTATTTCAAAAATATGTAAGAATAGAATCTGTAGCAAATTGAATGTAGTTTCTAAACTACTAGGTTTATTTTATTTTTAAATCTATTTGGTGAAAATTTGAAATTTTAATGTAGTAGTACTTAAATTTTAGGGGAAAAAATAAGAAGTAGGTGTCTGTCTAACCATCGTAATCACAATAAAATGATAAAAAAAATTTATAAGATTTTAGATACAAGTAGAGGACTCATGTACCGATGTGATGCGTATTATTTTGTAATTTTTTTCTAGGTAAATAATTAATTATGATTTTTTTATTACAACTTTTAAAAAATATAAAAACTTGTGTCTGACCACCTTAACTTGGTCAAAAATTCATGAAATTCAATTTTTTTTTTAATCCTATAGTATGCAAAGCATAGAATGTGACACATCTTTCATATTAAAAAAATGTGGTATTGTTTGAAAGCTATAGATGTTTTTCAATCAGCCTATCAATCAGGACTTTAGTCGTAATTCAAATAGAAAATGAATAATAATTATTTATTAAATTCAAAGTAAAGCATAATTTATATTGGTGGAAAGCTGAGAATCTCCTTTAAAAACCCTTTTTGTTTCATCAATTTTGGGTAAAAAAAAGGTCGTTAGCCATATACCCATCATATCGCCACTTTTTGGCCCATCATGATCATGCACATACCCAAATGTGAACTATATAAATAAATATTTCTATTTATTTAATAGTAGAGGAATTAAAGGTTAATTAATCAAATAAATCGTATTTAATTAATTAAATTATCCAAACCATTTTTAGGTGTATACAATTTACAACCACAAACATACAATACACTCAAGGTTTGTACAACACATTTATTCTCCCATGAGAACCACATTATGGGGTGAAGCCACAATAGTGGTTTACAATTTGATGGAGGAAGGAAAACTGAGAAAAAATGACCCCATGGCAAAAAAATTGGTTTTAGGGGTTCGAATGAACCTACAAGTTCTATTGAACCAAAAAGGGGTTCGACCAAACTAGTGTTCGAGCGAACCCGTTAATTACTGGGCCCACATTTCTCGCCCAAAAAACAAAAGAAAAATTCATATTGAAGGGGGTTCTAGCGAACCCCCCTTTTTTTATTTTTGAAATTGTTCACAAAAAACCTAATTTTTTACGCTTCGAAGCTTGGGTTGAGGATGAAAATGGAGTTTTCAAAAACCCAACTGGAATCAGGTAGTCCTTGGAATGAGCTATCTAACGAATATAATTTTAATATGTTTTAATTTTATTATGTATTTGTATTTTTAGTTTTATTAAACATAGGTTTTTCATCGAAAATGAAGGTCTTTGTTCTGCACACGTGGAAAAATAGCAGATTATCAAAAAAAAATAAGTGCACTAGATATTGAATTCCTTGATCCAACACAAAAAAAAATAAATTTCGATATATAGAAAAAAAGTTACGCATTATACACGCTATGTTTGAATTGTAATTGGTTTGACTTCAAAACTTTATTAAAGAAAAAATATTCAATAAAAAGCTATCTAACCAAGTGGAAGCACTAGATATTGGAGTTACAAATCTAAATTCGAAAGAATTAGAATTTTATCCTTTATTGAAAAAAAATTATGTGTTATACGGTGTGCACCACTTTTTAAAAACACTGTTTTCTGAAAAAAACCAATTTTCGTGGGATATAGAAAAAGAAGTGCAATCTGATTCCAAACATTTTGAAAAAAATATTTTTAGAATCTACAGATAAAATGTGACGAGACTCTAGTTTTCATCATCTTCAAATTCCTCACGGTTTAGCCGCTATAGGTGCCCGAATGTGAAGATTTAGTTAAAAAAATAATTTAGGTGTCCAGTTTGGCCAAAAATTGTAAACCACTATTGTGGGATCACCCTATGGGTAGTGGTGGACACACTCATATGGATATATTTTAAAAGTATGCACACTAAAAAACACTCCTCCAAATAATCTATTTCATAAAAAAATTCCACAACATAAAGCTCCTCATCACAAGACTTCCAAAGCACCCATTCCCATGGAGTGTTGGACACACTCAAATGGATATATTTTAAAAGTATGGGCAATGAAAAAAACACTCCTCCAAATAATCCATTACATAAAAAAATTCCAAAACATAAATCTCCTCATCACATGAATCCAAAATCACCCATTCCCATTCTTCTCGATCACTAGTAAATGGGTACTCATACCTAACATTTTTTTCCCAATGAGGGTCCTCCTCATTCAACCCCATTTTACTGGGTGCTCTCTATCTATTTGGAGATCCTACTGCCAAAAAAAACCCTAAAAACACAACACATATATAAAACATCACATACAACATATTTCCATATGAACTATAATGTCACACTCATACAATAATCTACCAAAATCAACTTCTATAAAGGGTATCTAGACCTTACCTTTCAAAAACCTTCCAAACAACATCAAGTAGACCTTTGATGAATACTCCTCTATCAATCCAGCCTTCTACACACTTCTCTCTCAATATCTGCAACACTTAGGATAATTTCTCCAAATAAAACATTTATTCCCCAAGTCTAAAGAAGGAATTAAATAGAAAATTTTATATCCCCATCTTTGAATGTGGATGCGACATCAAATCTTAAGCCAACCCTAATCCTTTTGTCCTAATAACACCTAGCCTCTTAAGGGACTTCCAAGTAAAATACTCCTCAAGAGGATTCTCCATGTGTCCTCACATATGGTGTATCATGGAGACAGTAAACCCATCTCAACCAACCTAAAAAAATCTAGATGATGGGATGGGGTGGTGATACCTCACCCATCCTCATCCTGACAACTTGCAATTTTCATCACTTTTTGAAAATGCCAAGTCTAGGAGGTAAAAATTTAGATTTAGTTTAAACTTTACATTCCAAAATAGCCTCAACTCCTAGTCCTATGACTTAGGGCTTTATAAATGACAAGTTAAAATAAAAATACAAAATTTAAGACCACTTCAAAACCCTTAAGAAAATAATTTCAAAAACTAACATTGAGGATAACATTTCCTTCATCACTTGACCAACTCAACACAATTACATATCAAACATAACAACATTTATCCACATACTATTTCACAATAATTTCACATCACAAAATTAACACTTATACATCACAAAAATACCAATATGGATTATTGATCAATCACTCATTTTATAAATTTTATAGCTTTTAAATTAACATTTTTTTAAATGGATTAAAAATAATCAAGAAACCAATTTGTTATTTGGAGCATCTAAATTTAAAATAACCAATGTTGTGTCTTCTGAATATTTTTGTTTCATATCTCATGAGACTTATTTTATCTACCTTTGACTGTTTCTATATAAAAAGATTAAAAAAAGATTGGAACACTATTTTAATCCTATTTTTTTATCAATATGAAAAACAAAAATCATACTAGATTTTTTTTAAATGCTTGTTTTCTTTAACTACTAAAAAAAATATAAAGAACATTTCATGAAATAAAGACAAAGAACATACCTTATTGCATTCCTCATGAAGATGGATGACACCCTTATTTTTTCATCTCTGCATATCTGTAGTGAAGGCATTTTGTATATCATCCATGAAGCCTGAGATTCTCACGCTTCAACAAATTGGTAGTAGTTGCATGGAGTTTCCTTTGAAGATCACCATGGAAATTGGTGATACCATATTTTCCAACAAGATTCTTAAAAGAGAGAGGGTAATTGGCTTGGAACAACCTTCCCTCATTTTGCAAAACATATCTATTAAACTTTGGATCCAATGATACAACCATCTCTGCTCTCCCAAAAAACAATGTTCTAAAAGATGGCCCATACCCGCATTAGAAATCATCTTCAATCTATCATTTCCAAATAATAGAGAATCCCAGAGAGGCCAATTTACATCATAACAATATGTAATAGAAGTCATGAAGAACAAACCTACCGTAGACACAGAAATATATGGTACCATATTAATCAAGTTTCTCATAGCTGTTTTCATGGCAGCTTTCTAACTCCGGGAATCCTGTTGCCCATTATCTGCAATAGTTTTTTGGCTGATATTTCTTTGCCCTTTTAACATTCCTTCTATTGTGAAACTTGATTAATATGGTACCATAATTTCAGGGATTTTAGATCACAACAGGACAATAGAAGTCATAGGATTTTACATGCCAGTCAATACTGAGACAAAACTAGCACAACAAAAGGGATAGAAAAGTATGGAAATTTCATTACTTGTTCTCATGATCTTGATATCAGTAGCTATGGGTCTAACATTAATAATAATTGGCAATTAAGTTCAATGCTAATCTAATAAATAAATATTATTAGTAATAGCAGATCCAAGATTAACATCACTACCTAGTGAATATAGGAATTAATATTACCTCTAGTGTTAATGTTAACAAATTGGTATTAATATGAAAATCTAGAGATTTAAATATTTAGTTAATGATTCAATATTAATAAATTTAGGAATCAATATTACTTGTTTTTTCAATTTTAATATCAAAAGGATTTATCAAAAACTATTAATATTAATATTAATATTAATGATTTTGGTTTTAATAATAATGTGAGAATAAAATATAATATCGTAATATTGATAAATTGAAATGTAATTAGATGAGTGAACTATTAAATTAGTGCTTTTTTGTGCGGCGATGGTATTAGCATTAACCTCCTTGACTAGGAATGTAAATAGTGATAACAATGGTAATATTTAAAAGAACTCTGAAATTAAAAAAGAGGCACTATTAAGAAAGATGTTAATATTAGTAATATTAATATTTCAACACCAATATTTAAGGAAATGTAATGTTTTTAATAATATTAGTCTTTATGAATAACATCCATAGATTTAAGACTTATGTTTTTTATTAGAGGTAAAATATGGGTTTTGAAGGGGCTTGGAACCCTTTACATCAGAAAGCAGCTGAAAGATAAGAAAATATCATAAAGCAAAAAACAACCCAACAATAGTGACCCATCAACAAAAGGTCAGCCAAAAAGGAGGACCCCACCAGCAACACTACATGTTTTTCAGAATATCCGCCACCTCCATGTTGCTAGCCACAACCTTCTGAGCTTCATCAAAAACATCAAAAATTTCCTTCCCAGATGCCCCAAACTGAGCTTTACTTTTGTTCCTAGTCTTGGCTCTAGGTCCATCCGTATTTATCTCATAAATCAGGGTGATCCCACAATACTGGTTTACAATTTTTGGCCAAATTGGACACTAAAATAATTTTTTCTAACTAAATATTCACTTTTGGGCACCTATAGTGGCTAAACCATGAGGAATTTGAAGATGATGCAAACTAGTTATTTGTGACATTTTGTCTTTAGATTCTAAATATATTTTTTTCAAAAAATTTGGAATAAAATTGCACTTCTTTTTCCATCTCCTTCGAAAACTATTTTTTTCAATAAACAACATTTTTAAGGAGTGACGCTCACCGTATAATGTATAAATTTTTTTCCATGAAGGATAAAATTCTATTTTTTTTCAAATTTAGATTTGTAACTACAATATCTAGTGCTTCCAATTAGTTTCATAATGTTTTATTGAATATTTCTTCCTTAATCAAGTTTTGAAGTCAAACCAATTACAATTCAAACATTGGTCGACCGTATAACGCGTAAGTTTTTTTGTATGTATCAAAATTCATTTTTTCTTTTTTTTTTGGATCAAGGTCTTCAATATCTAGTGCACTCATTTTTTTTTTGATAATTTTCTAATTTTTCCACCTGTGTAGAACATAGAGCTTGATTTTTGATGAAAAACCTACATTCACAAGAAATAAAAAATAAATCTAATAATCAAATTAAATTTAATTAAAATTATACTTTTTTGGAAGCTTGTAATAAGGACTACATACTTACAAAAAAAATAAAATTTAAATGAATTCATTTGATCCCACAAAAGGTAAATCAAAAGTGGTTTTTTATTAGCATTTTGGCAGGTGTAAAAGAGACTCTGTTATAGGTATGGTTTAAAACTAGTGGGGTTCTATCCAAGGGGGCTTGGTCTAAGGTGGTTTGATCAAACCCTCTTCAATTGGAATCCTTTAAATGGAACTTTTCAAGGCTTAAATAATTATATTTTCTAAAAATATGTGATTTCAACAAAAATTAGGATCTCCCAGAAAGTGTAAACCACTATTGTGGTAGCACCCATCAAAACAATACCTTTCTCCCCACCCTTCCCAACAACACCCTCCTCCTCCATCAGCTTACTAGTAGCACCGACCTCTTCAACATGAGCACTATCTTTACACTTCTTAGCACTAACCACAGGATATGTCACATTCGTCAATTCAAATTTACCAACTGATTTATGCACCTCCTCACCTCTCATCAAAGTATCCCAAATTTTCACCATTTGATCCTCAAGGGTGAGGATTCTACTCTCAAGATTCTATTTCATTTTTAGAGTTTCCTCCACAACATTGTCTACCATAGTGTTTAAGGAGTCAAAAAACTCATCTATCTGATTATGGATAGAGGACCCCTCAACCTTATTCACCTCACCCCTAACTTTGACATTAGTTTTATTAAGTTCATGAAAAAACCATTTAAAAATCTTGAACAAGACAATGGAACCCTCACGAGTAGTTCCAAACACATCAAACAAATATTCTCTATCAATATTAAAAACCCCTTTCCCCAAATTATCTTCCTCCTCAGAGGAACTAACCCTTTCTTGACCAGTAGGGGTATCCTTACCCTTTTCAACAGTGATCGGAGCTTGAGTTTGAGGATGGAGCTCGCTATCTCCTCCACCACTGCCTTTCTCTTCTTAAGCCTCTCAAATTCCACATCATGGGTTTCCACAACAACATTAGCATCCCCACGCTTATCTTTTAGCTGCAAATCTGGTTTAACACTTGGGGAGTCATCAGCATAGAGGTCACCCGCAATAGTGAGAGGAAATTCTTTCTTCAGAATTTGGCCCGCAGTCCTCAAGACCTATTTCTTCCTACTTCCCCCAATTCCTTGTTCTACTTGGCTATAAGGGGTGGCGAGGAAGCCTCACCATACAGATCATTCTTCACCTTCTCACCCCTACTTGGCAAATCAACAACCACCTCATCACTACAAACTGTCAAATAACCCACACTAGCACACGGTTCCCCTTTTTTCATCTTTCTCATAGCAAGGAAATGTGGACCCCCCTCCAAAGAAGAAAGTGAATCAAGAACGTAGTCCACATCCTCCTTTGGCTCCGACTATTTTTCCAAAATCAATTTCCTTTTCTTGACTTTTTTGTTGGTTGGTTCCTCTTTAGAAGTAGTCTCATACTCCTCAATAGGTTTGGACTGTTTACCCTTCGGGGTGACAATAGGTTTAGCAACCTCAAAAGTCTTCACATAATCAGAGATGAGAATAATTAACCCCACATGCAAGATGGGGTTTTTAGGGTTTTTCTTGTGATCCTTAAGACCCGAATCAAGAGACATTAGAAGATACTAAGGAAAGGAAACCCTCTTCTTATGACGGAAGTGATTAAGAAAGATGAAGCAGTATGCATTTACCACTAAAAATCGGCCTTCCAATGTTATGTAACGCATTAGCTCTTTTGCAAAATCTTCCCATAATGCCTTAAGAGAACTTCTCTGATAGCCTCTACTCCTCGCAGTCCTCAAATCCTATGCTTCATCATCTTTGAAAAAGATTTTCATAGCACTTTGCGCCTCCTTTTTATTCCTAAAAACTTTTGTGCCATCCATAGCCAGGCTAGTAATACCAGCTATAAATTCTTCATTGACCTCAAATTCCATCCCATAAAGCTTCAACACCCTATCATTCCATTCTTTAACAAAAAGCGTCATTACCTGAGGATTATTGCCATGTAATTTCTCCAGGTAAGGAGTTAACCCTCCTTTCTCCAACACTTTCTAAACCTCCTTCCTCTTCTTAGCAGCTTCACATGAGAAAGGTTTGGCTCAATTTTTTCCACCACCCATATCGCCACAATTAGGAGAAGGTAACAGCTTGAGGGCTTCAAGCACATAGCAAAGAAACCTATGGAAAACAATGCAAAGACCATCCAAAATCCGTATGAGGCCAGAAATAGAATAGGGGAAAATAAAGATCATATAGTTTTGTTCCCTACAACACCCATCTCCCATACCATTTGCTTGATTCAAATCTTTCTTACCATCCTTTCTCATAATAATTGGCCACATGAGGAAAGACATTTACGCTGCCAACCATAATGAGAAGTTAATCAAATTAAAATTTTCTATCATGGTTTGTAGTTGCAATAATCTCTATGGGGAGAGGGTCGTTCAGACCCCAATCCCTAAACTCTCTAACACCAATACTAGCAAAAATGTCTGCTAACCCATTACCTTCCCTCAAAATGTGTGATATGTAATAATCATCAAAATATTTCAAAATCTATCAATTGAGTCCCTTATCAAAGACTCAATAGTCCAAGAGGGGGGACACAATTTTTTAAATTATTAATGATATTCAAAGAGTCCCCCTCCAACCAAACTCTCCTATAACCTTTGGTTTGTGCCAATTTGAGACCATGATAGGCATTTAAGACTTATGTTATATACTAAGGCTCATAGTTTAATATTGATATTAGTATTAGTGTTAAGGGGTTTAGCATTAATACTAATACTAATGCTAGTAGCTACATTAACTTTGCAATGAAACACTAATATCCTTGGTAATAAGTTAGTATTAAAGTGGGGCATACGTCTTAATAATAGTAACTAGGGTGATAATGTAAATGTTAGCAAAATTATGAAATTATTTTACTAATTTGGGCCTAAGCGTAAAACCCTAATCTCATGTAATATCTAAACATAAGAAATTTTATTGTAAATATGATGATAGTTTAACCAGTTATAATAATAGGTGGTGCCTTAATTATTATTTTTATGGATAGCAAAAATAAAATAAACACTAATGTGATTACATTTTGCATTATAACAATGTGAACAATGAAAATATAAAGAACATTGATATTGATAAAATGAAGGGGCATTGGTGTTGCTAAGTTTAGACAAGTATTGATGTGGCATCACTCCTCAAATTAATGACTTTCATATTGTCTCCTCTCGGAATCAAACCTTTAAGTCAGTCTACATTAGTGAAACCTTAGGTAAAAAGGAAAATAAAATAAAATTGGGTGTTGTGTTATGTCTTTAAGTGTAAATTATGGGCATGACAATTTTAAAGTTGCAATAATGTGTTATTTACTTATAATGGTAAAATGGTTCTTAATTAAATTGTAAAAAAAAAATGGTAGTAATTTCGAGTTGATTAGGTTATTACAAATTACTTTGGGAAATACCACCCCAAAGAGTTGGATGACCATTTCATTCTAAGGATGTGATTTTGTGAAAGAGTAACAAAATTTTGCACATTTTTGGTCGTGCTATCCATCAGGTTTGCATGTCTTTCAATGCAAGTTTATTAAAACATCGTGATGACATTAGGCTCTCTCTTACCTACATAACCATATAATTTTTTAATAGCTTCTCTTGTTAGTGCCTCTGTTCTTTGGAAAAAACCAACATATCCTAGTTTAGGTATAGATTTTTACTCGTTCATCGAATTTTGAAACAAATTACATTTTTATAAACTAGACTCCATTCTACACTTTTAATGAAAAAAAATTGACTTTTTGATTAGTTTTCAAAAAATTTAGGAGGGAGCACACTCAAATTTTAGCTTTTCAAGATGTGTCCACTTCAAAAATAAGTAAAATATTATATATTCATTACAAAATTAGCCCAAAAAACTAAGATAAACTACATAGTGTTAGGTAATTTTTCACCATAGAGACTTTTGAAATTCTAAAAAAATGGTTAACTTTTTAGGGAGGCCACAACAAATGCTATGCTATTTTTTTTTTATAAAAATAGGACCAATTTTGGTGGCCCCCCTTTTTCAAACCCTTAATCTTCATTATTTTCAAAAAAATTACTGGCTTAGAAAGTAGATTCAGAGCACTACAACTCTTGTTCTTGTTGCATCTTCAAATTTTGAGTGTAACTATCTTCATTTTATGGTGAACATCAGATTTTTCTGATTTCAAAAAAATTTGGCATCTTAAGAGCCATTTTTGTGTCACAAATTAGTGCACATACCCTTCTTAGAAATTCATAAATAAATATAATAATCGTAGTAATATTTATTATTGACTTTTGGTTTAACCATTGAAAAAAATAGTGGTTCTTGTAACATATTAAATTATATAGTTCTATAGATGTTGATTTTTTATTTTTGAAGTATTAGTGCAACTATTATTAAGAATATTTTAAAGATTATATCATTTTTCCATCATAGGGCTTCTTGTATAAATGAGAGAATCTTGGTCTTTCTCTTTGTTAACTTGAATTATTTTCTATAGATTTATATCTCCTTTAGGTCAAGTCTTGTGTAGATTCAGGTGGTCTAAACAAGTTGCCATCAAGTTTGAGTGGAATAAGAAATTGACATGTTCAAATTGTGTCAAATCTTTTCCTTGCACTTTTTGCAAAGAACTTAGGATGATGTCATAAACAAAGATTCCATTAGATGTGTCAAGGAATATTCCTTAATTTAGTGTTATTTCGTGTTGTATGAGGCAAAAATTTGGTGGTTGTGTTATTGTATAGTCGTGTAAAAAGTGGGCATGACACTCACCAAATTGAAAACATTTGGGTGTTTTGTTCTTATATACATAATTTTGTTCTATCAGAATCTTCTCTTGATCTTTACCTAATAAATTGTACATGTGCATCCGTCTCTTTTAACATTTCAATACCAACTAAAAATCTATCTTCCAACATATCCCAACTCAAACAAGTTCGAAAATTCCTTTCACAAAGGGATTCAAAGGCCATCATGCCTCAAGCTGATAAAAAATAGGTGTTGTTTATTTAGTAAGTCCAACTAATGGGAAATATTCATCTCATTTCATCTATTGATCTTATAATGTATGTGGAGGGTGTCTTCTAGAATTTAATTTATTCTCTTTGTCTGACCATAAATATTTGAGTGATATGCTAAACTAAAATTCAATTGAGTCCCTAAAGCAACTTGTAAGATAGTCCAAAATCTTAGAGATGTAAATTTTACATCCCTATTAGAAATAATTTTATATGGAATTCCACGTAATCTAAAAATTTTTTTTATAATTTTTTTAGTGATAGTTGGAGAATCATCAATTAAATTGTTATGTATAAAATGTGCAACTTTAGTAAACTTATCCACCATTACCAAAATATAATTATGTTAATGAGGATTCATAGGTAACCCTTGAATAATGTCCATACTTATGACTTGCCACTTCTAATTTGGAATATCATGAGGATATAAAATTCCTAAAAGATGTACATGCTCTACTTTTATTCTATGACATTCAAGACATTTAGCAAATAAATCTGCCATATCTTTCTTCATTCCAAGACAAAAATATAACTCCTTGACATCTTTAAATAAATATTTTTCACACTAGGATGTCTAGATTAAGGTGCATTATGAGTCTCTGCCAAAATTACATTCATTATCTCTATACAAGAAGGTACATATATTCTTCTTTGGTATCTCATTAATCCATATCGGTCACAAGTGTATCCCAAATACTTATAATACATAGAGGATTTCCTAAGAGCTATACCAACTTGAGTATACCATGAATCATTCACTTTCCTAAAAATAATTTATTGTTTAACATTTGATTAAAGGTTTATTGTTTCCATTATGTTTCTTCTTTTCCTCAAAGGAACAACCGCCCTATTTTACGTTCCCTTAATATATTTAATTTCAAAATCATAATCACCTATAAATTATAACCACTTTCTCTATCTTGCATTTAGATTGGGTTGGGTGAACATATATCTTAATCCTTGGTGATCTATCTTCATCTCAAAATATTTTCCCGAAATAAAAGTGTCTATTTTTTCTATGTATGAACTATAGCAACTAATTTAAGGTCATGAGGACATTAAGTTACTTCATAATTTTTCAAGTTAAAAGATTCATCTATGAAAACACTTTCATCTTCCAAAATATCTCCCCCTAAACCTTCTATCGAAGTGTATGTTACCATCATGAAGTGACCACTAGGGTCAAGCACTTTCAAAATGGGGGTTGTGGTCAATTTTTTTGTTAAGATTTAAAAATCCATGTCACATTGTTATGTCCATACAAATTTATTTCCTTTTTATTTTTGTAGAGAAGTGATTAGGTTTGCTACTCTCAAGAAATATTTTACAAATATTCTATAGTATCTAGCTAATACCATAAAACATCATACCTCAATCATATTTTTTAGGTACCACTAATTCAATTATTTCCTTAACTTTGTCATGGTATGTTATAATACCTCAAGCTGAAATGGTATGCTCCAAATAATGAATCTATTTTTAGAAAAAGACACACTCAAATAATTTTATGAATAACTTGTGTTGGCGAAGTCTTTGCATAGCCAATTGAAGGTGTGTTAAAAGTTATTATTCATCTTTAGAATATATTATAATTTTATCAAAAGAACACTACTATAAAATTATCAATAAAATCATGAAACACACATTTCATTTAGGGAAAAAGTAATTTTGAAGTTTCTCTTTTGGCTGAAATCAATTCTTCCAAGAAACTTAGAATGAACCATTTGGCTCAAACTTTAGTCTAAAGCTCCTTGGTTAGGTTTGCCTTCAAACCTTCTCGATTGTTTTGGTTATTCAATTGTTTGGTTTTCTATGGCCTCTTTTTGATCCCTGTTATTGATTGTGTGTTGTTGGTTTCAATCTCACAGATTCAGTTTGTTCTCCTTCATGATAGCTTTATAATGGATCCAAGCTCTTTCCAAATATTTTAATCAAAACAAACTAATAAAAATATTAAAAAATTTGTATTGTAAAATTAATAATATATAAACTACTATTTTGTTTTGTTTGATTCTTCAACTATATTCTCTCATTTATAACATTGTATATTTTATTAAAAGTTTATTTTTTCAATATATTCTTTAAATTTCCATCTATAATACAAATAAAAAAAATTGATAACTTCTAGCACAAAGTAATGGCATTCTAAATTGATATATGTAATTAAATGCTCCTAAATAAATGACCGATATATTATTACATGTCATATAGAAAGAGCTATCACTTGAACAATATTTAGAAAAGGGAATCAAGCTTATATTGCTAACACATTACTAATAGAACAAGTTGATCTTTATCTCAAAACTATGTTCTAGTTAGTGAATCAAGCTTATATTCCTAACACTTTATTAATAGAACAAACTGATCTTATCTCAAAACTATGTTCTAGATTAGGAATCAAGATTATATTCCTAAGACTTTATTAATAGAACAAGTTGATCTTATCTCAAAACTATGTTCTAGATTTTATAATACAGGATCAAAAATAACTGCATTGATATCCTCTAGCATTTCAGAGGGAGATGTGAAGCCATCACTCTTGAGGTAGAACAGTTGGATAAGTTTGAGCGTAGCCCAATGCAACTGCTTGCAATCACGAGGGAGAACACTGGGTTGCAGCAAGTTTCTCATTAATTTTACTGTGCTTTCATGTACTGTTTGTCTAATCCACTCAGTAGCATTCTCAACAGAGACCTCTGGGTATTCTCTCATGAACAATGACACAGTGTTGAGCTTTCCTTCCTTGATCTCCCTCTGAAAGACACGAATAAGTTAAGGATGAAACTTGCTAAGTAATAAAAATGCACAACTTGGCTTTGATTTAAAAGTATTCAATACCTCGTCGCTCTGAAGGTCATTCAAAAGCCGCCCACAAATATTTACGAGTTGCATAAGACTATGGTACTCATGATGATGGATGATTTGCTCTGAAATCTGAGGCCCCACAAAGCATAAGGATGAAAAAATCATTGGTCCAACGCCAAATGATATTTCTCCGTTTTTGATGTATTCCTGCATTGATGGTTTATATCCAGTCTTGGCCCATTCAGCCTCCTTCATCATTGAGATCACCACCATGTACCACTATAGAAAAAACACAGAGATTTCTAGGGTTATTCTAATGGTGATGTTTCCTTTTCTTCAAAGAAACTTGTTTGCTTACTGCAGAATATAAATGAACTATACAATAATTTGTATTCAAGGGAAAGATACATACAACCTCCCTTAAACGAGTGCCGATATCCCAGCTTTGAAAAGCCCGGGCCTCTTGGGCAATGTCAGTAACAGTGTCATATACTGCAGAGAACAAAATTTTCGCATTCTCTGAGCAATTGGGTATCCCTGTTGGATCCCACCTGCAAGATATCCTAAGCAAGTAATTAGCGACTCTTCTCTAAATATGCAGTTTATGGTACCCAAGGCCTATATAAGACAAGAGCTTTAATAAGTCCTCTACCTAATGTTCCTCTTCAATGGCTTTTGCAGTGGAAAATAATTTTAAAATGGACTGTACTATTGGAATCATTGTGGCATTAAAGACAAAATTTCACAGTTCATAATGTTAGCTTGAATATTTTCGGATTAGATTATCTAAGTTTTTTTCATTAAGGTTTTGGATCATATTCTATGATCTGACATCATGATGAGCAAGAGATCACACTCTATGATCTGTTATCAAGATGAGCAAGCAAGAGAAGTTTTGGATCACACTCTATGATCTGTCAGCAGGATGAGCAAGCAAGAGATCACACTCTATGATCTGTTATCAGGATGAGCAAGCAAGAGAAGTTTTGGATCACACTCTATGATCTGTCAGCAGGATGAGCAAGCAAGAGATCACACTCTATGATCTGTTATCAGGATGAGCAAGCAAGAGAAGTTTTGGATCACACTCTATGATCTGTCAGCAGGATGAGCAAGCAAGAGATCACACTCTATGATCTGTTATCAGGATGAGCAAGCAAGAGAAGTTTTGGATCACACTCTATGATCTGTCAGCAGGATGAGCAAGCAAGAGATCACACTCTATGATCTGTTATCAGGATGAGCAAGCAAGAGAAGTTTTGGATCACACTCAATAATCTATCATCAAAATGAGCATGCAAGGATCACACTCTATGATCTGTCATCAGGATGAGCATGCAAGGATCACACTCTACAATCCATCATCAGAATGAGCAAGAAAGAGAAGTTTCAATATAGAGTGTGATCCAAAACTTGTCTTGCTTGCTCATCCTAACAACAGATCATAGACTTGTTAAGCTGTAACTCATATGAAGCTGGTAGGACTTGAATCTAGGACATTCCGCTTGCTGCTGGAGTGCTCTACCAACTGAGCTACTGGTCCCTCTTTGACCAGCCCATCGTCAATCCAGGTGTGACTTATTTCCAACAAGTCTATATCTAAAAAATCTCTTGCTTGCTCATTCTTAAAATAGATAACTGAATATGATCCGAAATATTGATAAAGAAAAAAACTTACATAATCCAATCCACAAATATTCAATCTACCATTATGACATCTATCTAACTCAACAATTTTGGATATTCATGGTACAATTACCTCCTAACAGCTTCAAGAAAGCATTGAAGCTCTTCAATGGAGGCCCCCCGCGTCGTAAAAGTCGTCTATTACTAGGGTGAGAAGTAAATTCTTTGTCCATAAGATGCGCACAGTAGACATTTCAGGGCTAAAAAGTGTTGAGGCAGCAGTAAAATGGGCGAATACAAGCTTTTGTCGAGCAAAGTATAGGTCACCAAGTTTACAATCCACATACCATCTGTTATTGTAGACAGCAACATAAACTCTTATTAAGCCCTCAGTGTAATTATAAGGTTTTCATATTAGCGGTGTTTTGATTAATGTAAGTTGGTTTTGATGAAATCATGAATTCGTTACGAAAAGTAGAACAGATCAAATCTAGTAGAACAAGACTATAAATGGGGCAAAAGTAAAATGGCTTCCTTTAAGCTGCTAAACTAGAACAAACAGAAAAACAATCTAATTACTAATCACAAAACATTACCCAAAGATCCAGCCTAAACAAAACCGGACCTTCCTCTATTCAATCTCACAGATTTTCATAACAGTGGTGTTATTCATATTGTAATTTCAAAAAAAAATCATAATCATATTTGTATACTTACTTTTCCAACTTCTTCAAGTCCTCCTGAAATATTGTTTGGCAGATATTGTAGTCCTTTTTGGCTAAAGTTAAAAGACAAGCATTGCCTATACATGGGATCCTGCAATCCAATTGAAAGGTCCAATATTTAGGACTATTGAGGCAGGTGACTTAGAAACATATAATTATAAAATCACATTAATTTAAGGGTTATATAGATATGGGAATCCACAACAATGAGCTCCATCAAAAGTTACTTGTAAGAGGTCTTTCCAATCCGAATATCATCAAATCCAAATGCTTCAAGGTATCTTCGATGCTCTTTTCTCTCCACAGTAGCAACCCAAGGGACACCCAGTGCATAGTTAACCTAAAAGGAATCGATCCAAACGTCTAAAGCTCAATGAAAAGAAAAATTTCAGACATTAGTCATTTGCAACTGAAAGATAACTTAATTACCTCTTTGTCGAGATCATTGTGGACTACATTTTTGACATCCATTGCCATATTTTGTTTAACTCTGGCAAGATAGTTTCGGGAGAGGGATTTTACTTCTTACAAAATTCTTTCATCTGGGAACATCAACTGAGATGCTTTGTACAAATTCAGCATAGCTGTCACAGTTGGGTCACTCTTTTTTAGAGATAGTAGGAAGTCGCCATCTTTTAAATAATTGAGAAAAAGATCTGCACGATTTTTGGTTTCATTAGGGAAAACAAAAATATAATGAATGATATCAAATAAAATGTCTTCAAAGTCTATAGTTTTTTCTTTTATAGATGATTAATCTTAAATTGCATTAATACCTATCTATTAATGCAATTTCAGATGAATCACCTAAACAAATCAAAATTTAAAATATACTGTCTAAACCAAACCAAAACTACTATACCCAAACAGGTACTCATGCCTAACAGAGAAAAAGATTAGAGACATTCAATGGTAGAATTAACTTAAAAGCATTGTTTGGTTTGTCAAAAAGACCTGAAGACACATCATATCCATTCCATCGTAGAATCCTGAAACTGATAGAACTGTTAATTATGTCTGATGTTGATGATACTCCCTGAATTATTTCATTCTCTGTCCAGCATCTGCCCATTAAGAATATTGATTCAGAAAAAATGGAAACCAACCATAGAAACTACATTATCCAATCATAAGCAAGGGATTTATGAATCACCTATAAACATTATCTAGAACTTGTTTTATCTCACACTTGAAATGTCTTTGTATGCCTAACCTCTCCAACATATCCACCATTGAAAGACCAGTGATCAACTTTATGGGATAAACACTTGGCACTGCACCAACAAAATAATGCATGTTCAATGTGTGTGAAAACGATAAAATGTCATCAAATCATATACATAATATTTTAAGGACCAACCTCCATTCTCCAAATTTTCTAGCATAGAATTCAAATACATAAGGCAACTAGATTTTCTAGTATGCATTAGAGCACAAGCAGTTGCAGAGGGATACTGGAAGTTTTCTAGTATGCAGTAGAGCACAAGCAGTTGCAGAGGGAGACTGGAAGAGTGAGCCATCCTTGCTCTCATGTATTAACACTTTATTCCAGTCAACAATGTTCCGAATACCCTCTACGATGAAAACCAAGGATGGTTTATACTCATGCATATGTTCTATTCCTATGCTGCAAAAATGAAAACAGTACTCAAATTATAAGAATAAATAAAACTAATTATTGGAATTCAAAAATATTGAATTAATTGCAAAATTTACCTTTTAAGGATTTCTTCTCGCTTAGTGAGAATCAATTCTATAGGAGGCGAATCATAAGGGAGATCCAAGCACAAGTCTCTTGCATCTTCTAACATTGCAGCGAAGATTAGATCAAATCTAGTGGGATTATACCAATCCTCATTGGTTATCTTTCCAATATTTTCTTTTATAAACCTCAAACCTGTGGGAGAATAAAAAATTACAACATAGGTTTTACACATTTGTACTCATATGATCAATATTGACAAAAATCATATTTATGAAAAAATGAGTGGAAATGGATGATTATGATTCTTCCAATACTAATGATAAATGAGTAGGTTGGCCTTGAAAATTGTAATAATAGGACCCAACACATTTATCATCAATGTTACAAATAAATCTATCAAACAGGATGATAATGAAAGAAAGATATATAAGCAATATTCATTAAAAATCTGGAGAATAAGGATATGTAAGCTAATTCATGTCTAGCATCTTGGTTAGGTACTTCAAAGAAGACATCACGATTGATGGGTGCACGCACACATGTATGTGTATATATGCATGTACATGTGTGTGTATATATGTATGTATATGTGTAAATATGTGTATATGTGTGTATGTGTATAGATGCATGCATGTGTGCATGTGTGTGTGTGTGTGTGCACATCAATTGTGATGTTGTCTTTAGAGTAAATTGTAAAGTAAAACTTTTGATAGTAAATTGTGTAGACAATTTCAATATCTTTAATATTTGAAATAATAATTTATAATAGTTGAAAAATAAATACATAAATAATTCCAATATGAATTTTTTTTTTTTTTACCATATAATTTTAAAAAAATCTTTATATTGAAATAAAAAAAATAAAACTATAATATAATTTTTAAAAATGAACACCTTGACATCCACAATAATTGATAATAATTCTAGAACCAAATATTTCAAAGAAAGAGTCATACCCATTTCCACATTTTTTTGTGCCAAGATTCCATCTTCTAAGTGCAATAATGCATGCCAAGGTGTGAGAAAGATGGTCTTTAACATAAGGCAAATCTAATGATCCCCAAGATCCATTAGAGAGCTGATTGTCCATTATCCATGAAAGACATTGTGGGAATTGTGGTAATTGAGAGTTTTCCAAAGAGGGGACCATTGCTACCCAAGCTATATCATAAGGAGAAACATATGCATGTCCTCTCTCAATTTTTGAAATTAAGAAACGTATCTTCATAATATCTACATTTATGCACTCAAAAGTAGAGCCAATTTGCTTTGTCTTCACATGGACAACCTACCAAATAGTGAGATGCACAATTATTGAATCTGGTATACACATGATAGTTTTCAAAGTCATTTCTTATAAGTTTATAAAAATAAAAAAATAACCAATTTAATTATACTTCAATGATTAAGTATTATTACAAGGATGTTAATTTAATCACATTTTCTCATAGTGTCAAAGAAAAGTAGTATTCTTACCATTCTCGAAGCCAAATTTATTTTATATATTGAAGAATACTAGAAAAAAGAAAAAAAGTCTATATATTTATAAATTCACCTTGGAAGAATCATTCTCTAATAATGTACTTGTAGATTTGAGATCTTGACATGATGTTGTACTATGAGAGAGCTAAGAACTAGAAGATCCTGCCAATAAATAATAACAAAAAAATCAAATACAAAATGAAAGAAAAAAACTCAATATGGTAATGTTTTCTATAAACAAAACTTTAAATTATAGTAAAAATATAAAATGTAAAAATAACAACTATATATACAAATTGGCAGCACTTCACCTGCAGACTTGGTGGAAACATGGTATTTTGCATTTCCGAGTCGCCATTGAGAAAATTTGGCAGATGGGTATGGAGATGGAAGCCCAGCAGTTGTAAACTTTGCAGAATATGGAATGACAGAAAATTTAAGTGCTTCCATATTTGCTGATCTGAAGGAGAATAATGCCATTTGTTTATGTGTATCGATGTTTAAATGGACTGGTTGTGTAGGAAAAGACAGAGAAATATTCTATCTCGAATCTTGATTCTGTACAATTATAGTAGATTTGAATAGAACGTTTCAGCAAATGCGTAAGGTTTACAGTTTTCTTTAGTACCCAGATTCTGTTCAAGTAGGAACAAAGTTAGCAAAAGGATGGAACATTCTAAAGTTTAAATTTTGTACACTTAAGATAAGATTGGTAGAAGATTTATAATTATTTTTAAAAATTAGGATTTTAATAAGAAAAGTTATTAATCTATCTTTTTAAAATATAAATATATTTGACTGAGTCTGTTTCATTTGATTTTACAATTGTAAAATACAAAAAGTTAAAATTAATTTATTTAATATTTGTGTTGTTTTTCAACCTTCTATTTTGCAAGTTTATATGAATTTAAAAGTAACTTTGCTAATTGTGATAATTCTATGGAAAGAAATTTAATATTCATTTAATTCAGTCTAGATAAGGTACTTAGGTTATATTTGGGATTAACACTTTAGTTTTTCATAGTTAATAAGTTAAGATTAATGTTAAAAAAACAAGTTAAGATTAATATTAAAAATGCTGTCAGTGAAATTTCTTTCATGCAATCATATTTTTTTGTAGTTAAGAGTAAGTTGGTTTTCATATATATGGTTTTAGCTTCACAAAAGTTATATTTGTCTCATAATGTTGAAATTGAGATAATCAATAATAATAAAAGAGATTATGATTAAGGGGATGGAATATGTATAGGGATGCTAACATCTATAGCTATGATGGTTGTGATACATGTAAACCTGCATTTATTAAGGATCTTTGATAGAGCCCTATGGAATCATACACATTATAAACACAAATGCAGAGTGTTTGGAGATCCTTGGCATCTAGTTCAATGGCTCTTACAAATTGGTAGAGTCTTGGGCCTATTCTTGGCATTGCTATAAGAATGGTTCTCATGGCCTACCATGGTGTTGTCCTATGCTTGTAGAGATACAACAATGGAGTTCAAAAAGAATAGAGATATGGAGGAAGCATTGATTGGCCAAAGTTGTACTAGTGATTTCATCAAAAAATAGAAGAGATTTCTAACCCAACTATTTATTTTTGTGTTGTGGATTTGTATACATGCAAAAGATATGGATGAAACTTATTTTGTTGTCATACACAAAGCAATGGAAAGTCCCTTACTTGATATGAGTCACTCTATTAGGTAGAATAATTTGTATATCCTATTTCTAATTAATTTAAGTTTATACATATTATATTTGTTCTTGTGTGTCTCCTCTAGACCTATTTATGGTATGTTTTCCCTTTCAGATTATCTCTTTCCTTCCAAATCTATTTTTCCCTTCTTTATAGATAATTTTCAAGCTTCTTCATCATGTTATGCATTTCATCCTTCCCCAACTCTTCCATTGTATTTGTCAAACTTATAGACCTATATTTATGAGCATGCTCATTATTTGACCCTTGACACACTACCATGTAGTATGAGTCTTGTGGTATCTCTAATCCCCAATCCCCAATATTTCCACCTTTATTTTGTTATCTTCCCTACTTCCTAGCATGTGTCATAATGTCACCAATGGTCTACTGTTGGTGTGATAAATTTCAAAATAAAAATCTTCCTCACCCATAATCTTTGTTCAAATTTGAAGTTGTGGATTTACTTGGTGGCCAACCTATTATTATTTTGATGGATATAAAAGAGTAACATCCTTTTTAGCATAATCATCTACACATTACAAAAATATTTTTCAATAAATTATTTTGAGCACCTATGTTTTAGTGAGGAGATCATAGATGAAAATCGTATTGATTTTCAAGGGTGGTATTATATAGTGTTTATATTTGAGCCTCATTGGACATGGATTCCAACCACCTTATATTGGTCTAATTTTTTTTTGCTGATGATATGAATATAAAATATTTTTTGGTTGTACTTGTTGATATTATAAAATCATTTGAATGTAATATAGTCATTGTTGTAACTTTAAGAAAGAGAACAAACAAAGTTATTTGTTATTTTTTATTCATAATTGTTAGAAATCTAAAATAGATTGAATAATCCAAGGAACTTTTAAAGAGAAATTCAAAGCTACATAAATTAGAAAAATATTAATAGTGCAAACTAGAACTCTAAGAGATATGCAATTTTAGGATGATAAAATTGCATTTAAAGCTTCCAAGATGAAAAATACAAGCTAGGTAGTTAGTTTATATAGAACTAAGGAGATGATGGAGAACTTTGAAAAATCAACCAATGAGAATTGACCACCAATAACCACAAACATAAAATAAAGTGATGAAAAAGTAAATACTCAACCCTTAAATGGTGGAGACACATCATCACTATATCTCCTAGTTATTAAATAATAAACTCATTTTATTATCTTAAGAAAACTTAACAAAGTGTAGGAAAAACTTATAACTAAGGGAAAATAAATTAACCCAATAGGAAAATAAAAACCTATACCAACACCACCCCTTAAACGTAGCTTAGGAGGATGTAAAATATGATGGTTCTTGAGAAATGGAGCCATATTAGGTACTCATGTACATATCAAATTCCCTTGCAAAGAAGAAGAAGCCCCCCCACAAATAGATAGAGAACACCCCTAGAATAGAGAGAGAAGAAGAGAAGGACTAAGTAGGCTCCCCTAAAGAGATCCAATGGTAGATGCTCGAAACTTGATGCAAAAGATGGATGTAGAAGATGGTCCATGATCGTCGAACAACATTCCTCTCCTTAGAAAGAAACAAAACCAAAGGTGTGTGCAAGTTATCTCCCAAGTCCTAAAAGGAATATGCAGGAAGAAATTGCAAAATGTATGAAGTCTTTGAATTTAGCTCAAGTGTCTCCAAGTTGATGTTGAAAGTTGTCACAATCAAATCAAGTGTTCTAGGCCACACTACTGAAGATGACAAATCAGAATCTCCTAGAGGCTAATGTAAAACACAAGAAAAAGACTCAATTATCTTCTTTGAAGATTTCTCCTCCAAATGTTGATCAAAAGTATCCACTCATGTCAAACTATAATGAATGATCATGTAGAGAATGAATTTGAGGGTTAGATTGTTCCCTCACAACAAATAAAGAACAATCAACTTCATCAAAGAGTAGATGAATAAACTCAATATTATCTTCCAAAATTGCAATATGCATCTCCTTAAACAAGTCTTAAATTGCTATCCAGAAATCATCCCACAAATCTAACTCTAAAAGACTATGGATGTCCAAAAGATTTAAGGGCCAAAGAGTGATCCTCAAAGGGAAGACACATGTCCTCAATAGTGTCATCTAGATCCAAAATGAGGGACTCTACAAATGAACAAGAGATGTCTAGTAGAAATTGATCCCAATGGATTGAATCCAAAAGATATAAATAATCCTACTGCAATGTATCACTGGAGGCTCTCAAAGAAGCATCTCTAGAATCTGAATTATCAATAGGTATTATTGATGGGGTATCAATGAAGTGATCATCCACACAAGATGTTTTCACACAAGATGGGGAGACATAAGTCTCAGTATCATCCATAATAGCTTGGTTATCCAAGGAAACATCACTTTTAGATGAAGATTCAGTGTTTCCATACAACTTCTGGATGATGGTTTAAGTAATGAAAGGGAATTCAGTGTGCTCTATGTGATGTAGAGTATCCTTAGAAATAATAAGACATTATTCCATAGACCATGTCATTATTGTTAAACTAGATGCATTCTTATGAGCATAGTCACTTGGCTCAGGAACTAATCCAAGGAGAGAGGGTAGTAGATCTTGCTCAAGGAAATGATTCTTTATCCCTTGTTTCCAATAAAAGTAGTCCTTTAGGTTTAAACAGATAAGATAGAGATTAAAATAATGTTTAAGAGATATGATTAACCCCCATAAATGGAACTTTATCTTAGTTTGTGATTACAAAGTGCATGTATAATCCCAAAGAATGAGTGCAAAAGACACCAAATAAGAATACCAATACATTCCCACCCTTTTCACTGGTATCAAAAATCACCCCCCCAAATGTTATAAGGTTCACACTTTATATTTTAGTGTGTTTGCAAAGCCTTTCCAAGCTACAATGCTCAATAGGCTAACAATGGCCAAAATTATAAATTTTGATACAAAATGAACTTGAGATAAAATATCAAAAAAATAGCCTTGTAGCAAAGTATTTCTCTTCAATACCTTTTCAACGCCTATTTATTTCTAAAAAGTGGAGCACCAAGGTGAAAGTTATGGTATATAATCGAAGAAATTAGAACCAAAGAGCTTCAACCTACAATATGTGGTAGAAAATGAAAAAATATTTTCAATACCTTTGTGGATGGAAATTTCTCATCTACAAGTTTTCGATGATATCTTGTTTTCCAAAAATAGAAACTGTGGGAAAAATTTATGCCTTTTTTAAAAATGGTTAAATTTAGCTTGTAGTGACAACCCCCTTAGCAAAATAAAATTTTCCAAAAATAAAATTTGTCTAAAATGGACAAATTTTATATGAGAATAGAGGTTTTTGGGTCATCTGGACATAATGGAAAGGTCTTTTTTGGGCTATAAGTGCTCCAATAAAAATTTGGTCACCGGTTATGAGCTTCAAACCCTACTTTGCAACTATATCAAATGGTGACCAATTGAGTGAAACAAAAGTTAGATCTAATTTTCTTAGACATTTTAAAGTCAATAGTGAGCTTAGATTTATACCAACATGCTCTAAATGAACTTTTAATACAAAGACACAAAGCAAAAACCCCAAATTTGGTATTTTTATCAAGTTTTTATTATTATCTATGGCATCATATGATGCAAGAGAAGAGCATACTCAACTTTTCAAGATTACATATAAAAAGCTCAAAATATCAATAAGGAATCTATGAACTTATAATTCTCAAAATAAAAAATCTAATACCATGTTAGAAATATAAAATAGATTGAATAACCCAAGGAACTTTTTAAGAGAAATTGAAAGCTACACAAATTGGAAGATAATAAACAATGCAAACCAAAACTTCAAGAGATATTTAATGTCAAGATGATAGAGTTGCATTAAGAGCTTCCAAGATGAAAATTACAAGCTAGATAGTGAGTTTATATAGAACTAAGGAGAGGATGGAGGTGGAAAATCAACCAATGATAATTGACCACCAATAACCACCAACATCAAATAAAGTGATGAAAAAGTAAATACTTTACCCTTAAAGGGTGGAGACACATCATCACCTTATCTCCTAGTTATTAAATAATAAACTCAGTTTATTATCCTAAGAAAGCTTAATAAAAGTGTAGGAAAACAAGTATAACTAAGGAAAAAAAAATTAACCTACTAGGAAAATAAAAACTGACGCCAATAATAACAATAAGAAGATTGCATGGCCTTGTTTTGGCTAAAAATTAAGGGGTTTCTAAACTTTGGTTGGAGGGGGACTCTCTTAATGTTATAAATAGTCTCTTGAAAAAATGCCCTCCTTCATGGTCTATCACACATTTTATCAATGCTTCAATCTCCATCTTAAATTCTTTTGAGGAGATTAAAATCTCACATGTTTTTCGTGAAGCTAATATGTTGGCTGATGGTGTTGCCAATGTGGGAGTGGTGGTGAGAGTTGATTGGGATTCGTTTGAATCTCTACCTTTTAATCTTAAATGTATCTCCAATGATGACCAGTTGGCTTGTTTTTAAGATTGATGTTATTGGGGAAGAGTTCTTCATTAAATATATCTAAGTCGGGTTATGCACATTGAACCTTTGCCCTATCAGTTTCATTATTATTTCCTTGGTTTCTGAATTATGAAGGCCTAGAAGCGTAGGCAGGGAAGTACCTTGAATGAAAAGCTCACACGTATCGTGGGTGTTATTTACGTTGTTTTGTGGAGAGCCTGGTTTATTTCACATTTACAAAACTCTCTAGTCTCATTGGGTTTTACAACTTTTCATGCTGCCATGGGTGGAGATAGCTATAGAATTGAACCAAGCTCTTGCAAGGAATTTCATAAAAATGTTGTTGTGTGGGAGCATTTGGAGTTGGGCGGGGTTACGTAGTACATATAGAGAATTCAAGGCTCAAACCCTAATGCTACAAATTTTTTTGTGAAAGGTTGGAATGGAAGGACTCTACGTTATAAGGGTGTGGAGTTTAAAATTGATGAGGAATTTATAATGGAGGCCACTAGTCTTGCAGTTTCTGGGAGGAAATTCTACAGAGATAGGGGTGTTGCCAAGAAGGCCTTTGCAATTTTTTTCAAATTCGATGAGAAGAAGAAGCTCCAGGGAATTGGGATTGGTGGCTATGCTCATAGGTCTTTGAAGCCATTATAGAGGGACCTCGTGTTGGCCATAATGCACTATTTCACACTTGAAGGTAGATTCTTTGTTGTATATAGTTACCAAATTTCATGCTTTTGAATCATTTTAGGCACAAGGTGTTGGTCTCCTTTCCTCTTTACCTGTTCCTTTCTATGGAAAAGAGTATTGAAGATCATCGAAAAAACCTTAAGAAGGTTATTTTGAATGAGGGTCTTATGAGTCTGTTGTTTACTCATATTAAGCTTAAGTTAATTTTGATCTCCCCTAAAACTCTTGGTAAGAAGGTAGTTAAATTTTTTATATATGATAATAGGGACTATCGTGGAATGGGAAAGTAGTTTCAAGAATGAATATTTAGAGTTTGATGAGATGTCAGTGGATGAAGGTGGGTCTGAGGAAGGGGATGATGATTCAAAAGAGTGGAATAAGGGCTATGAGATGGATGTGGAATTGTGGGAAACCATGTGGCTAAGTCTATGAGAAAGACTTCAAAGGGGAAATCAAAAGGCCTCAAGAAAGAAAAAGTTTTGACTAAGAGGAAGATGGAGTTAGTTTTTGAGGTGGCTCCTAGTTTGAGTGAGAAACTCTCATTGTCTCCTGTAAAAGGTGATGTGAAGGATAGCCCTCTTGGGAAGGGTGGTGAAAATCATTTTGATAATGATGGTGTCGAGAATCCCTCTATTGGGGAACCTATTCCTGGGAAGGTGGAAATTTCCCCTGCGACTAGTCTCAAGGTTCCTAAAGTTGAGGGTTTGCATTTGAGAGCTCATGTTGGTGATGTCGATACTAGTTTGGATGAGATGTTGAATGTGCCTAGGCCTATGGAGGTGTAGGGGATTGAGTCGGTCAAGCATTCTCAATATTTTTCTCTTGTTGAGAGGGCTGTGAAAATAGAGCGATTGGAAGTGTTAGCTGATTTGGCTAATTTGCTTGATAAGGAGTGGATTAAGGTGGAATTGGTGGAGGTCGAGGACTCCCTTATTGAAGAGGATGAGGAGCATAAAATGAAATGTTTAGATTCCCCTGATAACATGGAGCCGAATGATCTACCTCCTATCAACTAGGATGATGTGAATATGAATATGTTCTACAAGATGGATGAGGAAGGGATGCAAAATTTGATGTCTCTGGTGAAGTGGTTGTTTTTAGAGGTAAAGAAGCTCAATATTCAAATGAAAAATTAGCTAGATGTTTGTGTTTCTATGCTCTGAGGTAATCAAAAGGAATGGGCTATAAAAGGTAAATTTAAAACTATGAATGTAATGTTGGATAAGTTGGTTGTTGATGTGGATCGCCTGGGGGTTTCTCATGAGGAGAGGATTTCCTCTTTTGAAATGGTGTTCAATAAAATTTTAGAGGAAAAATTTGTTGGTATTGAGGATAGAATTGGAAAGATGTCAGAGGATTTGAAAACTATGGTTAATATCAGCAATAACTCTTTAAAAACCATTGCTAAGGGTCTCTCTATTTTAAACGAGAAAGCCCTGAATTGGACTGGTAAACCTCTTTACTTGGGTGATATGGAGGAAGTGATTGATGAGATCAACTGCTCAAACTAGGTGGAGAAAGCTGAGGAGTCTACTTCAGCATTGGAAAAAGATGTGCAGGCTGGTTCGTGTCTTAGGACGAGGAGTAAGACTAAAAAGAGAGTTGTTGTTTCTGTTGATGAGGTTAAAGATGTTGTGGATATGCACGAGTAGGTCATTAAGGAGAATATGTCCTCGATGAATGTCTTGGATAAAATGTTGTAGTTGACACTTTATTTTTTGTTCGATCAGCTGGGTTGTTGATGTTTTTTGTTGTTGGTCTGTTGATGGGTTCCTTATGTTTTATCTTTTGTCAACATTTTGGTTTGTTGGGCTACTTTTTTTAGTTGCTTAGTTTCTCTTATAGCTTGTCGTCTTTGTAAAGGGTTTTGGGGCCCCTTCAAAACCTTATTTTCCTTATCAAAAACAATAAGAATATTGGGGCCAATAGTAGCATGGTGTAATGGTTAAGTTGTTGCATTGTTGTTCTTGCCATCAAGGTTCCAACCCCATTGAGGTGTAATTGTTGAGTGTTTACATTAGGGATGAAGTCCCCCATTTGTAACCTCACTAGTTCATAGCTCTAGGTCAAAAGTGTTTACCCATCTTTTTAAAAAAAGCAATAAGAAGATTGGAAACTTTATATATGTCATTTTTATATGGAAATATGATGATACTGTTGAAGTGTAAATAGTGAATAAATTTGAGTTGACTAAGATCTAATGTAATAGTAGAATTTGGTAGTGTTGTTATCCATATAACAAACGTAGTATGGGTTTAAGGATCATATTTTCCTAACCATTTTTACTTGGGACATTAAACAATGGTGTAATGTCATAAATTGTCACCCTTAACAATTTCACATTAGGTTTAGCTCCACCTAAATTATACATTTAATTTTCTCATTTTATAAATATCTTCAAGAAATTAAAAGATGGGATTGCAAATAAAAATTTAATATTTAATGTTGATGTTTAAGGCCTAGAAAAGGATAGGTTTAGACAAGGGCACCCAACGCCCCTATCCGACCTATTTCAAGGCCTCAATTTGAATGTCAATGTTGACAAATTTTAATATTTAAAATTCCAATTTTATTTTTCAGCTATCAATAATTGATTAGCAATAAATTAAAGAATTGCATATAGATATGTAAGTCATTTTTACCATTTCAATCCTAGCAATTTTTATTGATAAAATTGAAAATCCTAAAGTTAGTCAAAGCAATTCAAGGGTAGAATTAGCAACATTATTACAACACTTTCTTCAATAAAGTTCAAGCTTACAAGTCATCAAGAATAATGAAGCAATTATGTGCAAGAAGCTATTGATCGATCATGTCAAATTATGAAGATGTATTGAGTAATCCTCTACATGCTAGTTACAATAATCTATTATTTCTTATGAATTAACCTTTTATAGGTCTATCAAGCAATCAAGACATCCATCAATCAATACTTGTGGCAACTTGTGGTGTGGAAACACTTCATCAAAGATTTCACATCAAGATAACATTTTCATTTATTATTTGGGTAAAATCAATAAGATGAGTCCACTTCTCGTGGAGGTTTTGGACTTAGCTAAAAACCTGAAATCAGGGAAAACAAAATGGGATCCCATTTTGCTTCAGTACCTCGACCCAAAAGTGAGATCCCATTTCATAAAGGATTAAAATTAAAAAAAAAAACTAAATGGGATCCCATTTCTAAAAATTTTAATTTTTGACCCAATTTTTTATATGGGTTTCAGGTCGGGAAAAAGGCTTGAGGAATCAACCCTTACCTTTGCACCTACAACTTGAAGGTCATGTTAATGTCACTAGAAAAGAGTGACTTTGGACATATGTCTAAAGAAATTTTTGCAAAATTTTTGATGAAATTAAAACCATTATAGATGAGATTGTGTAGATTCCAAATATATTTTTACAATTGGATTATTTTTTTTATTTTCCAAATTTTTTTTATGAAACTGGTCTATAAACTTGAAATATCAAGTTTTTTAATTATTTTAATAACTTTTTATTAAAATATTTTTTTGAACAACAAATTATATGTGCACAATCTTTAGAAAATTCTCATCAATTTAAAAAAATGAAAAAATGATAAGCTTAGGTCATATTATGTGTGACGTACATGAGGGATTTTTGAAACAACAATTATGGCCAATAAAAAATTAATTAAAAAAATATTTTAAAAAATACAAAAAATATCGTGCACAATCTTCAGTGTGTTACAAATCTTTTCACAAAAGGGTTCAAAAAAATACAATTATAATTTAGGTTAAAATATGGTTGATGTACGCATGCATGGTATGGTAAAAAAATGACTTTTAAACAATGGTTTTTAGACATGCCTATCAAAAATCAATTTGTATCATCTAGGTATTAAAATAAATTACATATTTGGAAACTAGACTCTAAGTACTACATTTCATATTACTAAATTTTTTAAAAATTCAATCTTTAAGTGCTTCAATATTTTAGGTCAAATGTGAAAATTTCTAAAAATCAAGAAATACACTTCCACTTTTTGGCCAAAAAGTGGACTCAACATAATGCACACACCCATTTCATTCAATTATTATTATGGTTTTGGCCTTTGCTTGACCTAGGGTATGCCCTCTTGATCATCATCACCCATTGTACATGGATGTAGAAATACTAAAATAGGGTTTGACTTAGGCAAGCCCATATACAACACAACCTTTCCTCCTCTTTCATGTGTACAAGTCAAATCTGGAAGTTTCAGCGAGAGACAATTATAGAAGGAATAGAGAAAACTATAACCTACAGTTTAGAAATTTTAGATCCTAGAAAGAAGTATCCCAATATAGGGCACCCAATGCCCCTATCCTTGCAATTCAGGCTCAAATTTCATCATAGGTTCCTCTCTGTATCTCATTCCTAGATCTAAAATTGTTCTATGGATTTTTGTTTCCATCTATGCAATAAATTAAAATTTGAGATCAAGGGTTACATGTCAAGTATTCTTATTAAAGCACATATCAAATTTATCATCTTTACAACAATATAAAATAGACACAAGACCCTAGAAGATTGGCTCTCCATTGTGGCAACAAGTGAATCATCAACTCTAGTTAATCTTCTTTCCAAATGTGATGTTAAGTTAAAATATGTTAATCTTAGTTAGATCTAGGATCACTTTTGCTACATCACAAATGGTATCAGAGAAGGTGATATTTCTAGTATATGTTTCCAAATTTAAAATGTCCTTGTTAATTTTTTGATGCAATATAGTGATAGGAAAACCATATATGAATTGAGGGAAATTAGAAAAGAAAGTTAGTCTATAGAAAATCTAGAGCCAAATTATCCTCCTTTAGAATTTTTTGTAGAGCATAAAAGTATGTCAAAAAGAGAAACAATAACAAATATGGATGACAAAATTAATGGCCAAGATAAAAAGAATTTTTATTTGATGTTGGATACGATGGCACAATTGCTCCATAGGATATATAACCATATAAATAGACCTAGATAAAAAAATGGTAAAGATAAAAAAATGGGACTAGTAATTCTAATTCCACTCAAAACAACAACCAAAATATTTACTTTATTTGCAAGACCTACCTAACCTTCCTTTCTTTATAATTAGGTAGAGGTTCTAAAAAATGAAGCTAGAAACTCATTGATTGATGACAATAGGTCTTGTTATGCAAAGTATAGAGCCAAAGTGATATGTCACTCACTAATTTTATGAACATGAAGAAGGCCTAAAATATCCTTAGACTTAAGTCTAGACCACAAGATTTTTAAATATATGTGTGAAATGATATAGGGAAGTAAATTCTCTCTCCCTATGATGGATGTAATAGATGCACAAGTCATGCATGGGTATAGAAGCTAGCCATGTATCTATATTTCAAACCTATGACTAAATATGAGGAAATAAAGTTATTGAGTGGTGATCACACCAAAAAATGATCACCCAAGGTCATATATCCATAACCTCATATGATGAATTCTCAAAAACTATTAATTAAGAGGTTTGATCAGAAGGATCCTAATTTTTACTTCAAATATTTTCTTTATCTCAAGTATTGTGGTCTAATGGGGAATTGTGTAATAGAGTTTCAAAATCTATCTATAAAGGTTGCCAACATCATGGAGAGAAGATTGAAGGATTAATTTAATCTCTCAAGGGACTAGAAAAATATTTCAAACCACCTACCCTATAAGAGGTAATAAAGTGGGATTTGGCACTAAAGACTTCCATTCTAAAGAATAAGTTTTAGATGAAGGATTTCATTCCAATGAATAATTTCATAAAAAATGTGTAGTAGACCAAGAGTTTCTCATTAAGGCTAGACATTGAGGTAAGGAATGAGTTGAGAAGGAAGGTGCTATGATTTAGCTACAAGGGTCCCTACACACCTGGACATAAAATGTATTGGGAAAGGATAAGTGCATTACATTAAGGTAAGTTCTAAAGATGAATGAAAGCTTGATGAACCCAAACCATAAAGTGGAGAAGAACATGAATTGGATAATGAAGAAGAATAAGATAAACCAAAAGAGAAAGCATAAATTTTAGGAGGCATTATAGCTACACTCTATGATACTCCAAGGTAAAACCCTTTTTGCGTCCATGGGGTTTTGCAAGGGAAAAGTATGACTATGCTCATTGACACTAATGCTACTCATAATTTCATCTAGATGAGGGACTAGTGGAAAATTGATGTTCAAAATAGAGGATTTTGAAGGGTTCAATATATTGGTGGACAATAGATTCACTATCTAATGAACTATAAATATCCCTCAAGTAAATATTAATTTGGAAGGATATGATATGAAGGATTATTTTTATGTTATCAGCATAGGAGAGACATATATGGTCCTAGTTATCTAGTGACTACACTCTTTATGCAAGATCACACAAAACTTATAGAACACAGAACTAAAGTTTTCATCAAAAGTGAAATAAGTGATAACTAGTCTAAGGAATCACAAATACAAAATTAAGGATTGTATATGCAAAAAGAAATGAAGAAATTTTTGTAGCATGTGAAAGGAGCATGGGTGGCTTAGTTTTTGGTCAGTATGAAAAAACCCATTGATGGTAAGAAAGCATATGATGTGTATATAAAAAATATCTTGGAAATACATGATAAGGTCATCAACAATATTCCTCAAGGTATATTGATCAATATAGGCTTTGAAAATGTCACTGAGCTTAAAGAGATCAATAAACCCATCATCACTATTGCCTACCACCATCCTAGGAGACATAAGGATAAAATTAAAAAGGCAATAAAAGAACTACTAGACATTGGACACATCAAAATAAACTCGAGTTCCTTTGTTTCATCTATAGTTTTGGTGAAGATTAAAGATGACACAATATGGATGTGCATTGACTATAGAGCATTCAACAAGAAGATTATAAAAAAATGATATTGACTCCTCAAGAATTATGAATTATAGTTGATCTCCACAAAGTAATCTACTTTTCAAAAATAGATCTTAGATTGGGCTACCATCAAATCTAAGCCCAATAGAAAGATATTCACAAGAGGGTTTTTTGGTTTTTCTACAAGCATTATAATTTTTTAGCAATGTTATTTGTTTTGAAAAATACCCCAAGGACCTTTATGTCATGCAATGAATCAAAATTTCTACAACTGGAATTAAAGAAGTTTATCCTTTCCTTCCATGACAACATTCTAATCTATAACAAGATGTGGGAGGAGCACCTTTGGCATATTAGGTCTAGCCTCCCCCAAAGACCTTAACATCATTAGTGAAAATAGAGTGGAGGTGGATGTGAATAAGATTAAGGAAATTTAGGACTATCCTCTCCCAAAGACCTTAACATAATTAGTGAAAATAGAGTGGAGGTGGATGTGAATAAGATCAAGGAAATTTTGGACTAGCCTCCCCCAAAGACCTTAACATAGCTGCAAGGATTATTTAGTCTTTACAACTATTATAGACAATTTGTGAAGGGGTTCTCTCAATTGGTGGTACCCTTAACTAAAATAACAAAAAAAGGAGATTTCACATGGAATGAGGTTTCATAGTGAGATTTTGATAAATTTATAGAATTTGTGATCTCATGCTACATGTTGGTTATTCTAGATTTCTCCCATCATTTCACTTTGGAATGTGATACATCAAAAATAGGAATTAGAGTCATGCTTATTCAAAATAATCACTCAATTGCATTTTAGGGTTAAAATCATGAAGGTGGAAATATGATTCTCTATCTATGATAAGGAAACATTGGCTATATACATACATTAATTAGATTCAGGTAGTACTTTGTGGGTGTCCGATTTGTGGTCGAAATTGATCAAAATAACTTGAGGTATTTTCTTAATTAGAAGTATTTGAATGAGAAACATTAAAAGTGAGTAATAAAACTTCAATTCTATGATTTTGACATTGAATATATGTTAAAGGGTTGAAAAATATTATTTTCTATTTATATCTAGAAGTTCAAAATTATGTTCAATGTCTCACATTGATAACTTACTAGAAGGTAAAAATCATAGTAGAATATCCTTAGAATGTGTTTGCAATTGATATGTTGGAAGGGAAGATGTTGGATGGTAGGTACACATTTTACAACAAAATAATTCTTTACAAGGGAAGAATCTACTTGGTGCTAGAATTAAGGATGAAAGGACGATTTTGAGGCAAGTTTATGAAACTCTCTTTGTAGGAAACCATGGGTATTTAAAAAAATACAAGTAGATCAAGAAAATATTCACTTGGAAAGGACTCAAGGATGTTGTCCTTAATCAACCAAATAATCTATTATTTTTTAAAGGAACAAAACAAAAAAAATTCCCAATAGGTCTTTTGCAACCTTTACCTATTCTACAGTTGAAGTGGAATGTTGTTTCAGTGGACTTCATCATTATACTTCCTAGAGACCAAGGTAAGTACTACATATATGTTGTTGTAGACAAACTCTCACAAAGTATGCACATTTCTTTACTATTTCTTCAAAACTTAAGGTTCCACAAGTCGTTGGAATGTCTTTAAATAAGTGTTAAAGATCCATGGACTATTAAACAACATCATGAGTGATAGATACAATCATTTCATGATTTTTTTTGTAAGAGATCTTCCTTTTGGTAGGAAACAAGTTCAAACACAACACTAGCTACCATGCACAAGCAAATGACAAAAATAACATTGTAGAAAAATAGGTGGAAGGTTATTTGAGAAATTATGTTACTAATTAATAGAAGACATGTATCAAATGGCTCCATATTGGAGAGCACTAATATAACACCACTTATCACATGTTAATCAAGATGAAATCATTCATGGCTTTATATGGGTATAAAGTTGAAAACTTTGTTGACCTTGGTCTACTAGATAGAAAGGTAATAGGGGCAAGTGATGTAGTCAAGCAAATCCAAGACATCTGGAAGTCACTCAAGAATAATTTCTTGTAAGCTTAGAATCAATAGAAGGTGTATGCAAATATCCATAGGAATGAGAGAGTATTTGAGGTTGGAGACATGGTTTTTGTGAGATTTTATCCATACAAGTAATATTTCTTGAAGGTAAATTGATTGAAAAACTCAACCCATATTTTTATGGACCTTACAATATCTTGAGATGGATTAGTGAATTTTCTTATCATTTGAAGATATTGGAAGGAAGATTCATAATTTCTTTCATATGCCTTGTCTCAAAGGAGTTTTTGGAAAATATATAGTACCTTCAAATGAGTTTCCTTTGATTGATGGAGAAGGAAAGTCCATTTTGATTTTTGAATCATTAATGGATGTGAGGGAGAGGAAGGTTAGAAATAGAATCACCAAGAAATATTTGATTTGGTGGAAGTATCTCCCAACATAGGATGTAATGTGGGAAGGCCCTCAAATTTTAGAACATCCAAAATTGTAATTTCTTAAGGAAAAACAATTTTGAGTGGGGCAATCTTGTGATGTCTCATTTCCAATTAATCTATCTATACATATTGGGTCTATTCTTGTGTGTCTCTCTTGGTATCATTTACTATTTGTTTTCCATTTTTGAGTTTGTCTTTCCTTCCAACTCTACTTTTACCTTCTTTTTATCAGATTTTTAAATTTCTACACCCCATCATGCCTTCCACCATTCCCCACTCTGCCATTGTATTTTTCAAAATTTTGGACCTATCCTTATCGATATGCCTATTGTTTGACCCCTAACACCCCAACCAATAGTATTGATCTTGTGATATTTCCCATACTTTATCCTTGTTATTCTTACCTTTGTTTCTTTATCTTTCCAACTTCCTAACACGTGTTGTAATATAAAAAATGGTTTAATTTTTGTTCCATAACATTCAAAATTGGAATATTTATAGCTTATAATCTCTACTAAAATTTGAAGTTATGAGTTTACTTTGTGGTTTACTTGTTATTGTTTTGATGGATATAAAAGAGTGAACATGTCCTTTCTAGCATCATTATCTACACTTAACATGTATATTTTTTCAAAAATTATTTTAAGCACTTGCGTTCAAATGAGGAGACCATAAGATAAAAATCCTATTCATTTCAAAGGGTAGTCTCATATAGAGTTCATATTTGAGCCTAATTGGACATATATTCCAACTACATTGTATTGGTTCAATTTTTTATTGCTATTGGTATGAATATGAAAGATTATTTTGGTTAAATAATTCTTGATATTGTATAATCGCTTGAATTAAATATATTCATTTTATAATAAGAAAGATATACAAAATTACATCTATTATATGTTGAACATAATTTAATAAGAAGATTGGGAGTTATCTATATATCATTTTCTATTTGGAAATGTGATGATATTGTTGATAAGTAAATAGTGAATAGATCCAAGCTGTCTAAGATCTGATTTAGTATTAGGATTTGATAGTGTTGTTATCTAAATAATAAGTGTAGAAGGGTTTAAGGATTGGATTTTCATAAGAATTTTAGCTAGGGAAATTACAAGAGTGTATTTGATGTTGTTGAATATTTGAATAGTTCTTTAATGTTATCCATGGGTAGAGGGGTGTTTCTGCTACACAAGAACTTTGATGGGGTCATGGACCAGATGGGAATCTTTTTTAGCTATTACTTATAACACTTCTACTTTTTGGAGGATAGCTAGACAAGACTCAACTATGAAATAAAATGCAAAACCCTCCTTAGATGCTATATTTTCAATATTGTTTGTTGAGATGGTCATGTGGGGTGGATTTCCCATGGATAATGTCAAAAATAATATTATTTATTGTGAAACTACACAACACACAATAAAGAATCAAAGAACTAATCTCTCTCTTGTGAAGAGATTTTATAATATCCCTAAGGTTTTTGAGGTATTGGGTCTTAATGCTAATAGAAAATTTAGAACTTTTCAAATGTTTGTTGTTTCATCAAGGGGGTTGTTTTGGATTCCTATTTTAAAGGTTTTCCTAATGATTAGGTGTTAAGATTAGTTTGATGGGTTTTGTCTAAGTCTAATTGTACTTTACTCTAACCATTGATAAGAAAAAGAAAAGGAGAAAACACAAAGTGAGAAATTGAAATAAACTAAGAAAGGACGTAGGAAAGAAATTAGAACAAGAATAATTCATGCTTGTTACATCTAAAGAACAACTATGAGATTACTAAATTTAACTAGTATACATAAGAAAGTCACCCATAAATCTACAAGTTTAAATTCAATAAAATATACTAATAATACATTCATCTCAAATAATAAAACATTCACATAATTATAACTATTTATGAAAACAATTGAGGAAAATAACCATCAAATTACATGCACACAAAATTAGTCATGGATCCATAAATAGATATACATTTAGCTAAATAATTAATGTTTAGAGAGGAATTTATCTCTTACATTCATTAGATTCTGATACACAAATAGAAACAGGCCTCCACCAAATAACTCACAACAATAAAATTCAACTTTCAATTGTCTAAGACACTTATCTTTTCATGCCAAACCATGTAGGCCTTTATCCTTATAAATGACTTTCTTTTTGTATATCATTGTTTATTTATGTTCCCCTCTTTGTATGCCTTTATGACTTTAGGAAAATTCACCACCAGCAATTCACTGACAAAAAATTCACAATCAAAAATTCATAGCTGGAAAATTCACCACCACCAACAATTCATCACCATGGGAAATTAACCACCAAAAATTCATGCAGTTAATTTTTCACTTGGTGAATTGTCATGGCGATGAATTTTTCCATGCAGTGAATTGTTGGGGGTGAATTTTCCATTAGTGAATTGTTGACAATGAATTTTTCAAAATGCCAGGCCTTTACATGTGCCACTTAGGATGCAATGTGGAGTAGTCATAGAGTAAAGGAATAATATGGGTGGGTGCATGAAGTTGGGTAGCAATTTTGTGGCCACTTTTTAATTTTTTTTTGAAAACTCATAGCGTGAGAACGTTATAACACGCTCGCATTATTGCACGTTAAAAGAAAAAAAAAAGTGAAAGTCATCATTTTCACTTCGACTATTTTTTTCTTCTACCTGCGACCAAAACCCCCAACTTTCATGCTCGCATTCTAGGAGGAGGTATTGTGCAAAACTCTTCTACAATTTTTTTTGTTTCTTTGCAAGGATGGCACCACAACGACAAAGAGGTGGGAGAGGTAAGTATTGTTTTCTGTTTGTTTTGAATTTCTTAGTTTTAGGTTGATTTTGTTAGTTTTAGGTTATATATATATATATTTTTTTGAATTTTTATGAGATGCAAATGAACTCGCAAACCCTCAAAATCCTCAACAATAAGAGCAACCAAATCCTCAACAAGAAAATCAACCTCAACAACAACCTCCTCCACCAATCACTCAACACCCTCTTGGCACTCAACAAAATTTAATAAGTGAAATTGAGAACAACAAAAAACAAATTGAGGATTTTATTAGTAGGTTGAGTGATCCAAATGGTTCAACCACATAAAGAATGACCCTAGAAAATTCATTGAAAGATATGTTGAAAAATGTAGATTCAATTAGCAAACAAATAACTAGATGGCAAGATAGGAGGCAGGTGGCTAGGGCATATTATGTAGATAAACTATCATATAAACAAGTAAATGATTTAAAAAATACAAAAGGTGATTTTTTCTCATTATTCACTGACCCACACACAAATCAAAATCTTAGCCTCAATGTGAAGAGGTTTCATATTCATTGGTGCCACCACCAAGAGATTAGGAATTGTTTTTATGATAGGTGGTACATGGTCTTTGATAACTGACTGAGCAACATTTGTGAATTCCCCTAGTATTTTCTTAGGAAACTATATAGTAAGTTCATATTGAACAAAATCCCAAATTATTTTGATATGAGGGACTTCCAGGGGAGAGGTTGGGGGTCGGCTCAGGATAGACTTGGTGCACAGCTAGATCCTACGTGGAAAGAGAGGCGAGCTCTCGCTAGGCCACCTTCTAAGCATGTTGTTATGCCCATCATCACGAACAAGAGTGTCAACATAGAGACATTGCAGGTGATCATCACTTTGACCTAGAGTGTCATCCATCATACTAGCCCTATTCTACAATGCCATGTGTGTCAATCTTACAAGGCAACTTGTTCATATGACCCCATCGGCACTCAGGAGGCTGCTACGCAGGATCCGTATGCAGCTACAGAGATGGAGAGGGCGGCTGACATTTTACATGATGCATATGGCATTTATACTCAGGTAAAAGTTAGCATGTTCATTGAATTTAATTTATTAAATTTTGATTTTGAAATGCAAGATTAACTAATTTAGTATTATGATTTTAATAAAATTGTAGAGTCACAGTGTTGAGACTGGATACACCGGCCCTCCACCTACTTATTTCTACAGTACACCTATCGATGGGGTATGTAACTAGTAAACAATTATAAATTTATTACATGTTAATAGCATTTTTTTATGAATGGTATTTTAATATGTGATTTTGGATATGTTGAATAGGGTAATATTGGAGGTTTCGAGGGAACACCTCCTATTTCTAGTGGATTTACTCAAACCTACACGCAGGTAATAGAATAAAGAGTTTAACTAATGAATTGTACTTAATAGATTTCTATAGTTTATATTCATATCGTTGGTTGCATTGCATTGCACATCATTCAAACTCAAAGCATTACTTCACATTCCATAACTAATAACTAGATGTTGATAGATGATAAAATTTCAACTACAATATAGTTGTTTAGAAAGTCAACATAGGCAGTGATGCAATTACTTCACATGGAGGCATGTGCTTGCAAAGGTGCACCTACACGACAAACTATGGATGCTTGGAAAAAATCTATGAAACCATAATAGTAAGCAATAGCATAGACAAGGGAGTTATTAGTTTGAAAAAATGCCTTGAAGAAATGCAGTCTCATGGTGATGGAATTCCATTCCATCAACATGAGACCACATTTCTTTGAGGCATTTCTTCAAAATGCTCACCACCTTTTCTATGATACCACATTTTTCATACATGTGCACCAAAGCATTTTATCAAACTACTCACTTCCTTGCTGCTATGGCTAAAAGCCTAAAATAGGTGCTTTCCAACAAACTATGGATGCTTGGAAAATAATCTGTCAAAGCATAATAGTAAGAAATAATACCATAGAGAAGGCAATGGAATTTTTGAAAAAAATGCCTGAAAGAAATGCAGTCTTATGGTGATGGAATGCCATGCCATGCATTTGTTGTAGTGGCATTCCATCACCACGAGACCCCATTTCTTTTGATGAATTTTTTCAAATAGTTCACTGCCTTCTCTATGCCACCACAGTTATCGTACATGTATACAAAAGCATTTAATCAAACGGTTTAGCCACTTTCTTCTATGGGTAAAAGCCTAAAAACACATCCTTTTGAACAAGATATGGATAGGGAAAATAGTAAGCATGATAATCATAAATATATAGTTTAATAAGTACTCAAAATTTTGTTCATTAGATCTCATACATTATAAGTCATGACGTGGATCGCTATTGTAACTTTTTTATGATTGAATAATTTGTTGTTTAATTTTCAGATGTTGGTTGTGAAAACACCTCCAAATGTTACGAGGGAAATGGCTATTGATGTTTCATCTGATATACAATCTTCAATGGCTCTGACAGGGGAGCTATGAGGCAAATTACTAAATTTCAATTTACATTCATTGTTATAGATGATAGTTCTAGTGAAAAATCAAACCAAATTATTGATTCATAGTTTAATTTCTATTTGGATGGTTTATACAGGGCTTGAACACGCCTCAACATCAATGTACAAATATTTACCTCATGGAGAGTGATCGTGAGATGGCCATAAGCGATTATTTTGTTAAATATATCATTTTTTATAATGTAATTTCTATATATTAATGTCTTTACTTCTTATTGTAACAGTTAAAACTTCACCAAGAACTTAACAGTACTAGGAGGAGCAGTAGGAGCACTCCTCAAGTACAACACAAATGAGTGACATACCTATTGCCATCTGATTGACAAGCAAAGGGAAAGAGTTTATTTTGAGAGCATGGAGAGCAATGACTTTTGATTCCAAAGCCCTATGTTGTATTCCTACATGTCATTTTTGTACATATTTTGTATTGGATATATTTGACATTGTATGCCTATATGACATTCTCATAAGCCTATATGGCTATTTTGTACCTATATTTTATACTTATATCGACATATATTGATGTATGCGTACATGGCTATTTGGTTAATAGAAATCTTTTTTATCGATGGTGTCCATATTTGCATGTTATAAATTCATGGTTCAATAGATATGAGTTATTTGTACTCAAGTGTATACTTTACAACTTATGTGTATACTTTGTGACTTACGTGTGTTCCAATGTATACTTTGTGACTTACGCGTTTTCATGCGTATACCTTGTATTCATGCATACACTTTGTATTGAGTTGTGTATACTATGTATTCATGTATACTTTAAGGCATACATGTTTGTGACTACTTGGGCTTCCCTTATTCACATGTACATGCTTGGATTATTCATGTGTATACTTATTAATTGGTTAGCCATAGCATTGATCATTGTTGTCCTTCATGGTTTGTCTTGAATAAATTAATTGATTGATGGTAAACAACTTTATCTAAAAGAAAAAAACATTTTTTCAATTGGTAATCCATGAAATGATTGATAAACAGATTCCAATATATTTAATCCTTTGATTGGAACAACTCAATTAAGAAAAGGATACATAATCTTCAAAACACTTGCAAAACATAATATTCAGAGTAGATGAAGTAGTCAACTTCTTGACACATTATCTATGTTACCAAGTTCTTTTATTTTAGCCCTAGTTTTGGTCCTGGTTTGCTCAGGTGGTGCGGGTCCTGGTTTGGTTCGCATGTGGGTTCAATCAGGGTCCTTAATTTTTGGGTTTGATTCACCTAGGTAGAACCCAAGAGAACCCAGACAGAACCTAGACAGAACCCAAGCAAACCAAGATAGAACCCGTGTGCCTACGCATCCAAAAAAGTGTTTTTTTGAACATTTTTTTATTTTTTTATGGAGTTTGACTTTGACCCACACCCAGGGGAACCCTAAAAGTGACCTCTAAATCACTTCAAACACCTTAACTACCTAATTCCTATTCATTTTTTTTTCAAACAAGCATTTTCATTCCAAGAGGTTGAGCTTTCTTTTTTGCTTGCTAGATTGAAAGCGGATTGTGACACAACTTTCTTTTTTCAAAAATTGTTCTACATCATTGAACTGAGAATTTATCACACATCTGTAGAGAAACAAAGGAATACTACAAATTAAAACACATTACACTTTCATTCTCACTGACTTGATGTACTCTCTAACATCTCTCTTCTCTCATGTGAAGAGTTAGAATTGCTTGGCCATGCCTTTGCATCATTCAGGATGTTTTTCTCTTTTGACAATGCCAAAAGCATGGATACATATAGATTAGGAAAAATACTTTTCCTTTTAGATTAGGAATGCATGGAAGTTTCAAAAAGTATCCTTGATATTATGAAAATATGTGTTTATACACTTCAATTGTGCAGTCACCCTTTGGTTCTTTGAAAGAAAAATCTGTGTATGCCATTGTTACACTACGTCCAGGTAAACTAGATTTTGTATTGTGGAGCTATATTAAGCTACCACTCTCAAGACCAATGTAATAATGATACAAAATAATGTTTGAGACTACAAGAAGACATCAAAATGGCTAGTGTACTAAACAAATTCTTATGATTTATGAAGAATGCTGATAACTCTACTTAGTTGGCTTATTTTTTCAAATTCATACAAATTGAACCCTAGCATCAATAGACTTTGTATATGTAGCTACCACAATTCAAGTTTCAACGATGAATATTTATCATGCATATTTTAAATGACATTCAATTTTAAGGTGGTTTTGTTGTTTATATGATGTTATGTGATATTCTAGTCCTAATTCATGCTTCTAGGCTACATATATATATATATATATATATATATATATATATATATATATAGATTTTACATGTTTTTTGTACCAACGAACCCAAAACGAACCGAACCCCCCTCCAAAAAAATTTGGCCTAACTGGAAAACCAAACCCTCGAACCTCAAAACCTATTCCAACACTCTTCATTCTTCCTGCACAAACTTAATTGACCACCAAATTATGCTGCCTCTTGACTTTACCCACTTTTACTCCCTCAAACCTCTCTTTTTCATTCAAAACCCTTGTTTTCCCAACTAGGACATCATGCCATAACATAATTTTGACCTCCCATGTCCTTGCAAACCTTTTGAACACATCAAACTCCACAACCTCACCCTATTTCCAACCTATTCTAACTTATTTTCAAGCAATTTCTTCTTTTCATCTCTTCTAGCCTTGCTTTTAAGGGGCCTCAATTCTGAATTTTCAATAGGGGAAACATTAGTAATCTCTTCCAATGCCTTTACCAATGTTATTTTCTTAGTCCTAACCCCTATCCTACTTACATCAGGCCCATATCACTGAGACACAACCTAAACAATAGGTGGAATGACATATTTCAACATATTACACTCGAACCCTTAAGGGATCGATCCTGTTGAACGTAGCTCGGAGCAATTTCATGTGTTTGGGTCCAAAAGAGGACCATGCCTAGAATAAAAATACCTATTCATATGCGTTGGAATAGTCCATTTGGTCACACAAGTTGTAGAACAAAAGTTGCACCACTTTGCAACTTTCCACTGCTTGCATTTGACACTTTTTCCATCAACTAAAAACTGGACACCATGGGAAAACCACTCTGAGATAACAAAAACTGACATAGGCTAATGTAGAGGGGCCCAACATGATCCCATAGGATTAGATGAGAAGTTTCTAAGTGTCATGGTATCTGAGTAACAACATGCTGAAGTTTGCAACCATTTTGCACTTTGGACTCTTGAGGGATCGATCTGGTTGAACGTAGCTCAGAGTGATTCCGCATGTTTGGGTATGAAAGAGAACCATGCCTAGTGTAAAAATACCTATTTAAATGTGTTTTCATAGTTCATTTGGTCACACAAGTTGCAGAATGAAATTTCCACCACTTTGCAACTTTCCACTACTTGCATTTGACACTTTTCCATCAACTGAAAACTGGACACCATAGGGAAACCACTCCAAGATAACAAAAAATAAGAGAGGTTATTATAGAGAAGCCCAACATGATCCCATAAGATCAGATGAGAAGTTTCTAAGCATCATGGTTTCCGAGTAACAACATGTTGAAGTTTGTAGCCATTTTGCACTTTGGACCCCTAAGGGATCGATCTAGTTGAACGTAGCTCGAAGCGATTCTCTGCGTTTGGGTGCTAAAGAGGACCATTCCTAGTGTAAAAATACCTATTTGAACATGTTGGAATAGTTTGTTTGGTCACATGAGTTGTAGAACGAAAGTGGCACCACTTTGCAACTTTCCACAACTTACATTTGACACTTTTTCCATCAACTAAAAATTGGACACCACGGGAAAACCACTTTGAGATAACAAAAATTGAGAGAGGCTATTGTAGAGGGGCCCAACGCAATCCCATAGGATTAGATGAGAAGTTTCTAAGCATCATGGTATCCAAGTAACAACATGCTGAAGTTTGCAACCATTTTGCACTTTGGACCCTTAAGGGATCGATCTGGTTGAACATAGCTCAGAGTGATTCCGCACATTTGGGCATGAAATAGGACCATTCCTAGTGTAAACATACCTATTTGCACGTGTTGGAATAGTCCATTTGGTCACACGAGTTGCAGAACAAAAGTTGCACCACTTTGCAACTTTCCACTGCTTGCATTTGACACTTTTTCCATCAACTAAAAATTGGACACCATGGGAAAACCACTCTAAGATTAAAAAAAAAACAAGAGATGTTATTGTAGAGAGCCCCAACACAATTCCATAGGTTCAGACATAGATTTTGTAAGCGCCATGGTATCCGAGTAATACCTTGTCAAAGATTGCCACCCTTTTGCACTTTGGGATTTGATGTTTCATTGAACTGTACAGTTCTGTACAGGGTGATTGTGCTCTCTTTTGAATGGAATTCAATGGGAAGAAGACTTAACTCCGTTTTAGTTTTGGTTTGGTTGGATTTCAAGTGATTTTGTGCATTTTAGAAGCCAATTATTGAGGGTCGGTTTGTATACCCTATTTTAAGGGTTTTGAGTGCATTAAAATGTCATATTAAGCCTTTCACCCACTTTATGCTTCTATAACTCAATGGAAAGGTTTATTTATGGTTATAAAACATGTGTGAAAAGTTTTGTGTACAAGGGAGGTGAATAAATGGTTTTTAGGTGATGCCCTAGATGTCAAATGGTGCATTCTTGAGTGGAAAATGGTGGTTTACTGCTAGGGTTTGAAGAAATGTTTGTGGGCAGCGATATATCTTGAATTTTTAAGCTTGTGAAAATATTTTTGAAGGTGTTTTAGGCTTTGGTTGGCCGTGGGAAGGTTCCGAGTATGAGTTTTCAATAAACACTTGCCTAACTTGTGAAAGAAGAGGGTTTTGGGGTTTGTTATGCTAGAGGGCTTGTTGATTCAATTCAAGGTGGAGGAACTCTTTTCAACATCAACTAATCAAACCTCAACAAGACACCAACCTTGAAATCACAATCACCCAAATTGAATCAACTAACAAAAATAGGCTTATAATCTCCAAATCTCATCAAATGGGCTTATCTTTTAGAGAAGTTCATCCAATGGCCAACCAAACATCAATCAAGCTTTAACAAGGACCCTAAGACAAATTCCCAAGAGATCATACCATGTTTCCTTGTACCATCATTAAGATCCAATAGACCACCTTGCACAAAGGCTACTAAATTAGCCCTATTTACAAAGAGACAACCTTTTATGCACTAGATATTCACTCAAACTCCTCAAACAACAGTATGTTATGTGTCAAAACCTCCAATTCCATGATTTTTTTTCAGATCCAAGACCTTTAGACCCCTAATACACCAAAACCTCGATTTCAAGCAAAATACTTGGGGTTTTAATGAAACTCCTATCTCTTAAACCTGCCAGACCCAAAAAAAGCACCAAACACACTTACCAAACCCTGCACATAGTGAATAGTACATTACATGGACAATCCCTCCCACATTTTGTCAAAACACCACTTGAAACCCTCATTTTCATCATGAAAATACCCTGCTACAACCCTAGAACATCATCCCAAACACCCAACCTTGACTCCACAACATTATAAATAGGTTAGACATGTAGTTTACAAGTTAGAGGACCCATTCCACAAGTTATAGTAGGCACAAAAAGTGGAATGGGTCGATTTATATCATGAAACCCTTCAATCCAAGAACACTGTGAAAGTAGGTAGCAACAATAAAAACAAGATAGCTTTCACTATACAAAGAGTTAGAACCTATAAATAGGTGCAAATGAAAGATAATTCATCAATCTACAACATATAATAGGTTTTAGATCATCTTAGAGTTCGTATAGGTCATACAACAACAAGAAAAGTGAGAAAAACTAGTAAATTTTTATAAAATAACGTTCTTCTTGATAAAAAATGGGTTACAAATCAACCAACAACCTCTCCTTCAAGGAATTGAAGTTTATTATACATATTTACCATAGGAACAATAAAAGAAGAGGCTTTGAAAGGAACTCCATGAAAACCAAGCTCTCTCAATGGTATATGAAATTCTAGTTCAAAATCTTTTAGATGAGGTTGCTCCCATAGCTCTCTTACTTACTTGACAAATCCTTGAAACTCTATATTGATTTTATTTTTCTTGTCCCTCTCTTGATTTTCTTCATCAATTTCATCAGGATCATACATTGACCTTCTTGCCCCTCCTAAATTTTGGACCACATCGATTACCTCCACATAAAACTGGACATCCTTGGTCTTCTTGGCTCCCATGCCTTGATATGGTTATAAAATGAAAATCAAGCAAAGTAATCATCTCCTTCTCCAATGGCTGGAAGAATGCATGCTTAATGTTTCGAAACATGATATCATCTCTCTCTTCTGTTCTCATGGTTGAATATTGAAATCCAGTAGGTAGGCCTCCAGAGTTCTAGTCATCTTTCTTCCTCTTCCACCAAATGTTGGCTTGATCCACACATCTATTAGCCTAATTGGATTTGTTTTTGAAAGTTGAAGTTTCTCCTGAGTCACCAATGTAGCTCTCTCTGCCTTTTGAGACTCTTTCATTGCTACAATTCATCTTTGGGATTTAATCATCTGTACCACATGGTTGATGTGCTTTGAATCCCTGCATCTAAAGGAAATTTCCTTAACATAAATATTGCTAGGGAATTTCAATGTTGCCATTGTAGTTGGCATTAAAGCCAATACCTACAACATTGAAAATTATCCTTATATAAGAATTCCCTCCATCTTTTTGGCTTATAACACTCTTGATGGTGGCTACATGAAGAGTGATTCTAATTCCTCTTCTACATTAGAGGGTTCATATCCTTGATCTGACTCTTCTAAATTATCAGAATTAGAATCACTAGCTTCCATATTCAAAATTCCCAACCACCATCTTCAATAAATTTATTTGGATCATCAGTAATAGTCTTCAAAATTGGCCGCCAGTACAAGTTCATTCTGCTTTCACAATACTTTATATCCATGGAGTTCAACCATTCCTTGATGCCATCAAGTGAAGATTAAGGAATGGCGTCAATGCGGAGTACATCTCGCTTGAAGTCTTTGAAAACAATAGCCATATCAAATTCCTTTTGCCCAAGTCCTACTCTCTCAAGGTTAACAATCTCAATCTCACTAATAGCAATTACTAAGAAAGGTAATTCCACCAACTCACCAAATAGTTTACTATTGGAAAAATAAAAGAAGAGGCTTTGAAAGGAACTCTATGAAAACCAAGCTCTCTAAATGGTATATCAAACTCTAGTTCAAAATATTTTAGATGAGGTTGCTCCCATAGCTCTCTTACTCGCTTGACAAATCCTTGAACCTCTGTATTGATTTTATTTTTCTTGTCCTTCTCTTGTTGTTCTTCCTCAATTTCATTAGGATCATACATTGACCTTCTTTCCCCTCCTAAATTTTGGACCACATACATTACCTCCAAATAAAACTGGACATCCTTGGTCTTCTTAGTTCCCATGCCTTGATATGGTTATGCAAATGAAAATGAAGCAAAGTAATCATCTCCTTCTCTGCTAGTTGGAAGAATTCATGCTTAATGTTTTGATACATGATATTAGCTCTCTCTTCTACTCTCATGGTTGAATACCAAAATCTATTATGGTGGGCCTATAGATCGTCTCTGGGATTTAATCATTTGTACCACATGGTTGATGTGCTTTGAATCCTTGCATCTAAAGGAAATTTCCTCAACATAAATATTGCTAGGGAATTTCAATGTTGCCATTGTAGTTGGTATTAAAGTCGGTAGGTCTGCAACATTGAAAATTATCCTTATATAAGAATTCCCTCCATCTTGTTGGCTTGTAACACTCTTGATGGTGGCTACATGAAATCTGATTCTAATTCTTCTTCTACATTAGAGGGTTCATATCCTTGTTCTGACTCTTTTGAATTATCAAAATCAAAATCACTAGCTTCCATATTCAAAAATTCCCAACCACCATCTTCAATAAATTTATCTGGATCATTAGTAATACTCTTCAAAATTGGCCACTAGTTCAAGTTCATTCTTCTTTCATAATGCTTTATATCCATGGAGTTCAGCCATTCCTTGATGCCATCAAGTGAATATTGAGGAATGGCATCAATGAGGAGTACATACCAATTGAATTCTTTGAAAATAATAGCCATATCAAATTCCTTTTGCCTAAGTCATACTCTCTCAAGGTTAACAATCTCAATCTCACTAATAGTGATTACTAAGAAGGGTAATTCCACCAACTCTATCAAACAATTTACCATAGGAACAATAAAAGCAGAGGCTTTGAAAGGAACTCCATGAAAACCAAGCTCTCTAAATGGAATATCAAACTCTTGGACCTCATTCTTGCACATTTACAACCAAATTCAAAGATTTTCCTTCAAAAGGCTACAAATTCAAATATTGATAATTTTGTAGCAAGAATACATTTTTTTGCACATTTGACCACCAAGACTCAAAAACTCACCCTAATACACCTTAAATGGTCTTGATTGACCTTATTTAGCATAAAGAAACAAAAAATACCTTAATCAAATCTATTGACCACCTATCAACCTTCAAAAAGTGAAAATTTTCAACTAGGAGACTAGGTGCTCCTACACCAAAATTACATTGTGTTCGAGCCTTCAAGAGGCTTTAAATAGCCTTTACAAATGATTCTACATCTTTCCAATCATGCCTAATTATTGTTTTTGTAACTAACATGACTTATTACATTATAAATCAATTGACCATCTAATATGACCTTATTCAATTGACAAAACTCAAAACACAAAACTAACTTAAAAGACAAGTCCATGAACCAAATTTGCTTAATAACCTTGGTGCCCTTGCACCAAATTTCAATATTTCAGTAAATATCATTACAAGTAAATCTCATTAAAATGCCTTAGGTACTTTTTTCTCATAGATATTTTACAATGTCACTCATACATTTGAGATTCTCTTATAATGTCTACATCATAGGTTCTCATTTAGAGGTTAACTTCAAATGAGTAACTTGAGATTCCCTTGCAAAGCTTCACACACTCTTTTATAATGGCTTCAAATCAGAATTGAGATTTTTCAAGATCATCAAAATAAGGATGTTGTATTGCTTTTTTTGCTAAGATTCTCTTTGATGGCTCATAAATCAGCATTTTCTGCAAGGAGAGACGAATCAATTTTTACAAGTTTAGTTACAGATACACAAAGTAAAAGAATAAAAAGAAATAGCTCATCCAAAATGGAAATGAAATGAAAATAGATGGAAGGAACTTACAGATAGGCATGTCATTCTCTCAACTTAGTCACTCCTAGTCATACATCTTCGCTGGGAGTTCCAAGATACCTATTGCACACAACACCTCTCATGAATAGAATATCTTGAAATTCAAGATGCTCTTATAATGTCTACATCATAGGTGCCCATGATAAGGTTAACTTCAAATGAATAACCTGAAATTCCCTCACCAAGCTTCACACACACTTTTTTAATGGCTTATTTAATCATAATTGAGATTTGTCAAGATCATCAAAATAGGGATGTTGCATTGCTTTTCTGCCTGAGATTCTCTTGGATGGCTCATAAATCTGCATTTTCTAGAAGGGGACACCAATAAATGTTTACCGGGTTACTTACAGATACGCAAAGTAAAATAAGATGATAGCATTGGCATCAAACAAATTAACGTGGATACAAATATAAATTAATAAGAACCATTGTGCATATACTTACAAATTAATCCAATGAACCATCTGGGTTTGCTCTACTCTTTATTGTGTCAAGTATTGCCTCATGGTCAGACTCACGGACCTTCCACAAGGTCTTGTTCAAAGGTCTACCCCCATATTTGGTCAAATGAACATCGGATGCCACGACAAGGTTTGAGTAATGAAGAATCTTACAATGCGTGTCAAAGTCTTGAAACAACCAATGTTTAACACTCTTATGTGGGTACCTTCTAAGCCACGTTCCAGTAACAACTGAGCATGTAAGGTATTCAATGTTTTCTCCATCTATAACTAGGCCTTCCAATTTGTTTTTGGCCTCAACACAACGACACAAGTAATACTTCATTCCCTCTTCATTGTCTTCATCTACAATAACTACATAAACATGCCCTACATTGATATGTGTAACATATCTCTTGAAATTAGTCAACATTACGAATACATTACAAAGTAAGATAACAATATGGAATTTCAAAAACTAAGCAAGTAGATATATTACCTGGTTGAACTAGATCTGATACATGGTCAAATTCGATCGATGATTCCATCTGTGTTAGTTCCAATGTCATCGGAGGGCAATATGTGTGAAGTGGGCTAAGATAACTTGTCAACCATTTGTCAACCCACTCCCTTGACTCACAATCATTCTAGGCTTGCATTGTACATGAAGAACAACAACATGCCATCTTACGTGTATCTATACTCCATGAACCTGCATTTGAGCTAAGGAAAGAGTGTAGCTCACTCAATCCTATTAGTGTGCAACAATCCTCATATGGTGCAATGTTAGTATCATCCATCAACCAAAAAAATCTATGAACTAAAGACATACCTTCATTACCTAGACCCATTGAAGCATTACACCACTCGATGATTGATCTTGCATCTGTCAACTTTGCACTGTCTTTATACTTTAAATCTTCTCGTGCTAATGCTATTTTCATGCATGCTCCTGCATCATCATGCTCCCCCTTTCCATTCCTAGCCTCACAAAAGTTCCACATATGTTGAACACCTATAGTGAGATGCATCCTGCATAACTAGTAGAACATGCACACGTTCTTGAACTGTGCTGCATAGTTATCCGACCATATTATATGCTGACTGTATACTATGCCCCTATGAGCCAAATCACTGTAGAACATCTGGAAGTAACCTCACACAAACTCTGGAGAATTTGTGCGATCATCACTAATATAAAAGTGATACTCCATCAATACCTTCCTTTGGTCCTTTGTACTATCAACTGCATGAATGACTGTTATGTGCACAAATATTGAAACCTATGTGAAGTTGTAATACTGTGACTACACCTCACACTATGGTTGTAGAGTGTAGTTCTCTAAAAATTCAACCATTGATACTATGCTGCCAACTAGAAAGTTTTCCTTACATAGCTTGAATTATGTGTCCAGCCATCGGGCTCTATGGGTATGCCTTGCATACTCATACACTAGATTCTCACGAAACATGGACATAAACTGATACATTGGAATCTTCTCAATAACCAAATCACACCTTTTTTCTTGAGACCCATCTTTTGTAGCGTATGCCACTATTTTATACTTCTCGAACTCTACTAGTTTATGTCCCACCTCATTTGTGCTTTCCATATGTTGAAATACTAGCATTCGTTGCAAGCCACCACAATGCTTGCATGAACCATCCAAGCATCTTGTCATGTGGAATATTTGGCCATCCTCTATTTCACATAGAATTTTTTATAAGAACTCTCTTGAAGATTTTGGTGGGGCTTCTATGCCACAATCCTGCAACACATCGTTGGTATGAAAATCTAAACATATATAATGATAAACATCATAATAGTTAGAGAATTCAATATGTAGTCTACAACAATAAGTAGTGTGTGTGTGTGATTTATCTTGACATAAAAAGGTTTAAGAATTTGAAAAAATATTTGAGAAATACTAATTTAAGGATAATCATTTTGAAATTTACGAAAAAATTGGGTTTGAGTCATATCCAAAAAATCCTTTGGATGTGGCTCATGGTTATGACTATTGATTCTCCTTCTTACGACATCCCTTTGATTTGGAGATGGCCTTGTATTATTCTTCCAATACTCTTCAATTAGTGTTCTCAATGCTTCAACAACTTTTTTATCTTTATGTATGCAGTCTCCTTGAGAATTCCCATAATTTATTTGAATCGGTGCCCTCAATTCTTTGCCACCTTTGAACGGCTTTTGATAAAGTTTTTCTACTAATTCCCATTTGTTCACTTGTCTTTTTAATGAGATGAGATATCTTTGTTTGATAGCTTACCAAAGTTGATGTGATGACACATCAGCTAACATTACTATCCTTTGAGCATAAGGTCTTACCCACACTCTCATAAGCATCCATTAGATTCTTCACAATAGTGTTTTCACTTGATGCATTCAATGTTCTCAACCCAAGAGTCTTCATGATGTTTTTGTACTTTAAACCTTGCATCATTTGAAAAAATAGTTGACATCTTGCAGTCTCATTTAGCCTTTCAAAGAAGATTTTCCAAATCTTATCATCATATATTCTACAAGTGTGTTATGGAATCTTACCTTTCATGTGCTGTAAAATATCCTCATCAATATTAATCAAAAACTTTGGCTTTCTACGCAAAATTTTAGGTGGTGTTCTCCTAGGTACATACATCTCAACATTAAAATTTCATCAATATTTAATTGAGGTGGGCTATATTGCGTACCTTCGATCGAGGGTGGAGTAGAATAAATATCTTGATCTTCACGTGGGGATGATGGCATACCTTCTTCGTCAAATCTGAGTGATGATGTACTCTCAACTTGAGATGTGGTGGATGGTGTCCAACCATATTCACTTGTGGTAGATGGTGTCCCTTTATATTCACTTGCAGTAGAGGGTGTGTCTTCAACTATGGTATCTACATTTATCCTAGCATGACGCTTTCACATTCATTCCCTTTGTGTTGCCAATTTCTTTTCTCTTTTTGGCGATTCAGGTTCCTCTTCAATTGGCTTGGTTTTGTTAGTTGTTTCCAATTTCTTCTTTTCACGATATGTTGCCACCCATTCTCTCTCCTATTCTTTGAAGGTTTCATACTCTTCATCTATTAGTTTCTTCCTTGTTCATTTCTTTGGCATGGCGGATAATTTTACCTATAGCATGGTAATGAGACGAATATTAGTTCCTCAAAAATGTATCCATTAAAATAAATGAAATATATGTCATTCAAGGCTTCATAAATAGAACATAGGTGATGAGGTAGCTTTACTGATGAGGTAATTTAGAAATAGAGATGAAAACCAAAATAGTTTAAATTAGTGCTATCAATGTGGGAGGAGTTGGTGCAGGAGCACCATTTAAAGTTGTTAATCCATTTAAGGTTGAATAAGGTCTAGATTATAGTTTTGGAGGAATTTTTTCTTAATAAGGTCTATAAGACCATGTTTTGATGTAATTGGTCAATTTTTCAATAGTATTTAGGGGTCTAGGTAGTAGAATTTTCAAAATGTGTAAAAAGTGCTAAGTTGTGAAATTAACAAATAGTGAAGGGTTGTAAAAGTGTATTAAAGAGGGAGACCAACAGTCACCTCTTTCAAATGTTAGTTTTTGAAGTTAAAGTGGTTTTTTTTAGGAGGGAAACATTATAAAATTCCATGAGAAACTTGAATGGAGGATGATCCTTGGATTGGGCGTCAAACCAAATGAGGAAATGTTGAGTTTTCCTTAAGAAAAATGAGGTTTTGGTGAGTGAAATTGAGTTCCTGAGTTGGGAAGCATTATTTTATATTAGATTGAGCATGAGGAGGGTATTTTAGGCTTTTTTGAATAGTTGTCAAGTTTTGGAGTGTTTGGCAAGTGCTACTTTCAATAAAACCTAGGATTTCTAAGCCTAGGGAGAGGGTTTTATGGTTTGGGTGGTAAATGATTGAATCTTTGCAATCTAATGATGTAATTTGAAGTTTATATAGATATAAAGTGCTTCCCCAAGGTTTTAGAAGGTTTGGAAAAGTTTTGAAGGTGGCCCCTTTGTAAAAGTGGGCTAATTTGGGCCCTTAAAAGTGTAGAAAACCTAATTTGTGTAGTTTGGTACAAAACAAGAATTGGTGATTGTTGGATATGTTGAAAGGCTTTGTAATGGGTCCCTGATGTTTGTTGTGTTGTGAGTTGAAATGTTGTGTGAGTGGAATTATACCGGATTGAGTGACTTTGATATGCTACAAGGAACAGTGTGAATTTGCTGAATGAAGAGGTCTTGATGAAATTGTAAATTGAAAATTGTGTTTGTGGATTGGAGTTGTGTTTTTGTGTGTTGCAGGCCTCCCCCTACTGCATTAGGAGTATATTCCAATTTTTTAGAGACATGTATGGAAAATTTGGTATCATAGACAAGGCAATCAACTGGTTTGTATAACCATTTGACAAAATACCTCAATGAAAGCTTTGGAAGCATACACAAAGTAAGTCAATTGTTAAATAACAAAATGCCTCAAAGAGATGTGGTTTAAAAATGTAATTGGAAAGTGTATAGAATTGTATAATTTAAAATGTCCATTGACAACTTAAGGTTGTAACATGACAAACAAACAATGATCAACATGGAATATGCAAAACAACAAAAATGAAAGCAAGTCATAATAGAATGAAATAAAATGTACAAAGACTTCACATACCTAAAAAACCAAAGTTTAAAATGGAGGAGTTCTACCCAATTATGTAGCCTTTGCTTCTTCTTTCCTCAAACTCCTCAACAATTTGACTTTATCAAAAGCGTGTTCCCCTCCAAACTTCAATTGTATATCAATTATCACTATAATTCAAACTTGAATTGATATTATACACCTTTCAATGTGAAAAATATACTATTTCATGCAAAGGTGGTGGAAAGATCATGAAAAAGGTGGTGGAATCTAAAAATCATGCAGAACTAGGAGAATATGTAGAATGTGGGCCAACATCACAGGTATATTGTGTTTTTTTACCATTTTTAGTGCAAGATAAAACACACTCGCGTTATAATGTGCTCGCGTTATCACGCGATTGCGTTATTTATTACTAAAATGGTCATGTCTCTACTTCTCAAAATTGCACTTTCGTTATCATAAAGTTGGTTTTTTTTATAGATTTATTTTCTCTTTGTCTATACTCTCTCCCACTCTCTCACACTCTCTCCCACCCTCTCACTATCTCCCACCCTCTCCCACTCTCTCTCCCACTCTCTCCCACCCTCTCCCACTCTCTCTCCCACCTTCTCCCACCCTCTCCCACTCTCTACCCCTCTCTCCCACCAT
>VDFB02256132.1:183864158-183938271 GCA_007258455.2 Sequoia sempervirens | reverse complement strand
TCCCACCTTCTCCCACCCTCTCCCAATCTCTCCCACTCTTTTCCACCCTCTCCCACTCTCTCCCACTCTCTCCCACCGTGTCCCACTCTCTCCCACCCTTTCCCAATCTGTCCCACCATGTCCCACTCTCTCCCTCCCTATCTCCCACTCTCCCACACTCTCTCCCACTCTCTCCCACCATTTCCCACTCTCTCCATCCCTATCTCCCACTCTCCCATTCTCCCACTCTATCCCACTCTCTCCCACTCTCTCCCAACCTCTCTCACTCTCCCACTCTCTCCAACTCTCTCCAAATCTCTCTCCCACTCTCTCCCACCCTCTCTCCTCCCAGTCTCCCGCCTCCCACCTCTCCCACTTCCTCCTCCTCTCTCTCCACCTCCCACCTCTTCCACCCTCCACCTCTCCCACCTCTAGCTTCCTGTAATTACATCCCACCCTCCCACTCTCTCCCAGCACTCTCCCCACCTCTCAGCCCACTCTCTCCCACCTCTCCCACCCTCTCTCCCACTCTCCTACTCCTCCCTCCTCCCACACCTCTCTCCCACTCTCTCCCTCCCCATCTCCTAGCCTCCCACTCTCCCTCCCACTCTCCACTCTCCCACCATCCCACTCCCCTCCCACCTCTCCCACTCTCCCATTCTCCCATTCTCTTCCCACCTCCCATTCTCCCACTCTCACTCTCACCCCCACCACTCTCTCCCTACTCTCCTTCCTAGGATTCCCCACCTCCTGGGATCACTCTCCCACACCTCCCACTCTCCCACTCTTCCTCCCTCCCTCCTCCCACCTCCCCACTCCCTCTCCCACCTCCACCTCTCTCCCACCCTCTCCAACCCCCTCTCCCGCCCTCTCCCACTCTTTGCCACTCTCTTCCACCCTCTGTCCCACTGTCTCTCCCACTCTGTCCCACTCTGTCCCACTCTCTTCCCCCTCCCTCCCTCTCGCTCCCATTCTCTACCACTCTCTCCCAGTCTCTCCTTCTTGCTAAAATGGTCATGTCTTTACTTCTTGAAAACATACTCACATTATGAGAAAGTATTTTTTATAGATTTATTATCTCTCTTTCTCTATACTCTCTCCCACTCTCTCCCACTCTTTCCCACTCTCTCCCACTCTCTCTCCTACCCTCTCCCACTCTCTCCCACCCTCTCCCAATCTCTCCCATCCTCTCTTCCACTCTCTCCCACTCTCTCCCACTCTCTCCCACCCTCTCCCACTTTCTCCCATTCTCTCCCACTCTATCCAACTCTCTGCCACTCTCTCCCACTCTCTCCTCTCTCCCCACTCCACCTCTCTCCCACTCTACCCTCCTCCTCAACTATCTCATTCTCTCCACCTCTCTCCCACCCTCTCTCCTCCTCTCTCACTCTCTCCCACCCTCTCCCATCCTCTCCCCACCCTCTCTCCCACCTCTCTCCACCCTCTCCCACCTCTCCCACCCTCTCTCCCATCCTCCCCTCTCTCACCTCTCCACCTCTCACCCTCCACACTCCTCTCCCCTCTCCTGCCTCTGCCACTCTCCCCACTCTCCCACCCTCTCACTCTCTCTTGAGCCTCTACTTGCTCTCTTCCCTCTACCACTATCCCTCCTCCTCCCACCCTCCCTTGTCTCCATTGTCTCCCACCTCCACTCTCTCCTCTAGCTCTCCCCTCTCTCACCCTCTCCCACTCTCTCCCTCCCATTCTCTAACTCTCTTTGACTCCTCTCAAACCCTCTTTCCCACCTCTCCTCTCTCCCTCTCTCCCTCCTCTCTCCCTCTCTCCACCTCTCCTCTCTTCCTCCTCTCTCCCTCTCTCTCTTCCTCTCTCCCACCCTCTCCCGTCTCTGCTCTTTCCTACCCTCCCTCCCCTTGTCTCACTCTCCCACTCTCCACTCTCTCCTCTCTCCTCTCACCCTCTCTCCTCTCTTCCATCTCTCCCACCTATCTCCCCTGCTCTCCTCTCACACTCTCTCCCTCCTCTGCTCTCCCACCCTATCTCCTATTCTCCCACTCTCCCACACTCTCTCCCTCTCTCCTCTCTCCCACCCTCTCTCCCACTCTCTCCTGCCCTCTCCCACACTCTCTCAATTATCTCTCCCACCCCCCTCTCTCTCTTCCTCCCTCTATCCCTCCAACCCTACCTAGCCAAGCCCCTCTCACTCCAACCCCTTCTCTCCCACTCCCTATCTTAAACTCTACTCTCTCCCACCCTCTCCCACCCTCTCTCAATTCTCTCTCTCCCTCCCTCTATCCCTCCCACCCTACCTAGCTAAGTCCCTCTCACTCCAACCCCTTCTCTCCCACTCCCTCTCTCTTAAACTCTCACTTCCGCCTCCTTTCCCTCTCTCTAGAATCTCTCTCTCCCTACCACCCCCTCTCTCTCATGTCACTCCCTCTGGCAACCTACCTAGGTAACTCTATCTCTCTCTCTCTCTATCACTCTCTCTCTCCCCTCTCTCTATCTATCCCTCCCACCCTACCTAGATAAGCCCCTCTCACTCCACCCCCTCTTTCTCTCCCTCTCTCAGGTTGAACTCCTTCCCACACCCTCTCCCTCTCTCAAGTCTCTCACTCACACTCCCTCTCTCTCCCACTCCCTCTCTCTCGCACTCCCTCTCCCTACCTATCTCTCAAGTCTCTCCCTCTCACCCTAGCTAGCTAAGTCCCCCTCACTTCAACTCCTTCTCTCCCACTCCCTCTCTCTTATACTCTCACTTCCACCCCCTCTCCCTCTCTCTAGACTCTCTCTCCCTCTCCCCATCCCACCCTACCTAGACAACTCTCTCCCTCTCTCTTAAAATGCTTCCTCCCTCTAAAGACATACATAAATATATACAAGCATAATACATATGTACATACAATCCTACATCCATACAATCTTACATACATATAGGCATACATATAATATACATGCATTGATACATACATGCATACATACATACATACAAGCATCCATGCATACATACAAACATACAAATATATCAAAAAAAATTCAATAGAATGGCATTTAACATAAAGGAAGACATAACACGAGTGCGTTATAATGTGCTCGCATTATGTGTTGCTTGACATGTATCCTAAAGAAGCAAAAAAAATGTCAAGACCAAGAGATAACACGCTTGCGTTATATTTTTTTTGGGAATCCCCGAGCCTTAGCATTGGTATTTGCCTTGGAATACCAACCCAAAGGCTTGGAGGGAATTCCCAACGACCAGAGACGTGTTTTTGCAAATTCTACAATTTTTCACATAATCGGGTTTGTGCTCACCGTTAGGTGTGAGGCCCAACCCTATCTATAAATTGTGTGACATCTTGATAAGTTTAATTATTCTTGTTGGTGAATGAATTGATGATTTAACCTAATTCCATGTTTAATATTTTGATTTTAGTAGTAACTATTGTAAATGATTATTGTGACAAATTCTCTTCATTAAATGAAAACGGGAAAACTATTAAGAATGAATGTGAGCAGATAATATTTAGATTCTCGGACAAGTATCATATGAAGAATACACTTAGATCGATATGAGCTAAGAAATTTTGTGTATCTAATATTAGTTTGAATCTCGCTAATAAGTTTCATGTTATTTGGGAAATGATAATAGGTAGGAATAAAGCGGGACTTTGGAAGATTAGGGAGAAGTTTCCAGAAGGATCACTAGCCAAGAATCATCAAGGTAATTTTAAAAAATGACTCTAATCAATTAGAGGTATACCTAAGGTAGGATAATTTGAGGAAAAATTATATAAATTAGATATCAAGTTGAATGATAAATTTTATTATAGGAAGGAGTGTCCAAGAGTAAATTTAGTAGTGTAAATAAAGTATTTAGCTAAGGTTAGGTTTCCATTATTATTTAATGAATGCTCAAAGTTTCCATCTTTTATAGGGAAAGGAAATGAATATATGTGTACCATGATTTACTAACTATTGAATTGATCTTATTGATATTTGGAACAGGTATTTATTATATTTCTAACCTAACATGTATTTGGAAAAATGCATATGAGAGTAATGCCAAGGGTAAAAGGGAGAACAATCTAGACCCAAGTCAAATATCTATCTTTTGAAATTTTGATTTTTGACCCTATGACTTGGGAGGTAATTAGGGTTTTGTTTATGTTGTGATTGAGTGGAGGGTTTTAATGATTGGTGGCTTAGTGTAGGTATCTTTTGGATCCTTATTGATTATACTCATGTGGTTAAGAGTGTAAGATCTACTAGGGTTTTCAAATCCTTAGTTAGGTCTTGAATTTCGAATTAGCCTTTAAAGTTGTCTTTTTAGGGTGTTGTATGGTCAATTTCTTTGATATTAGTGCAAAAATAGACCCCTAAGGCCCATACCTATGGAAGGGGGATCTTTTGGACATGTGACTTTGCCCTTAGGACATGATATGACCCTTCAAAAGTCCACTTGAAAAAGTGTGACGAATTTGAGTCCTTGGGAGTTGGGAGAAGTGACTTGTCACTCTCCCACCCCTCCCCAAAGTTCATTAATGAACTTGGGAAGAGCATCAAGGCTTTCACGTGTGTGAAGCCACCTTGTAAGGGATGTTGGGTAGAGTGTCATAGTACATTCCCCATCTCCCCAAAAGTCTCACACATGTGTGAGAATTTGTGGGGATGTGTGTTGAAAGATCAAATGAGAGAGTGACAAGTGTCTCTCTCTCGTTCAAGTGAATTCAAGTTGAATTCCTGTTTACTTGGATGGAAAAGAGAAAATGGATGTTACCCACTTCTCCTCCTGGAGAACTCTTTTGGAGAATTTGAAGTTTGGGGGAAAAAGAAGAGAAGAAATTTGGAAAAGAAGCAAGGAGCTCTCACATATAAAAGAGGAGTTCAAAATGGAACATGGTGGAGATAAGTGATTTCTTCTCATTTCTATCAATTTGTTTGAGTAGGAAATTTGTGTTGTGTTATTTTGTTATGGATTTCAAATCAAGTGAGATGTCGAAGTTTATGTATGGGAAAACTTAAAATTTTTGTAGTGGGTGGATAAATAGTAAATTTGTAGTTAAGCTATTCTCTTACTCTTCCTACCTAGATCAAAGGTAGTGGTTGTTTCTTGCTTGAGGGTATGGCTAGAGCCCATGAGGCTTCATGATGCCATTATGGTAGGGTGGAGAGCAAGCCCAAATTAGTTGTGTGCCATTCTCATTTTTGTAAATGTTGGTTACAATATGAAATAGCTAGCATATTGTTGTAAAATTAAAGAACGAAAAGAGCAAGTTGTGTCCAGTGGTATACCTCTTTAAATTCTCATGTTTATATTCTCAAAATGGAATGAAACAATTTCTTATTCAATGACATGATATATGTTGCCAACTTTTGTTTTGTAAATGGGAGAGATAATGGAGCCAAAGACTTTTTAAAGGTCCTCATATTATATGACAGATTGTGAAAGGATGTTGGGACCCTATCCTTGTATCTTCTCCTCATGATTATGTTTGTAGGAGAAATATCTCTAGGTTGTGGCAATAATTAGACAATGATATTACTTTTGTTAACAATATAAGTTTTCGTGTGATATTTAGTATTCTCCATAAATTTCTAAATTATTAGGAACCATTTAATTGTAAAGTCATTGAATGTGAATAGAGATAATAATATTTGCAACTTTGTCAATAGTTTGTAAACTACAAATATTTAGGAGTTATAGTAAAACATATTTGAAGCAAATTTAGTGCATATATAATTATATTTCTTTTTACGAATACAAAATATGACCTTTTAGTTGATGATTAAAATATTGCTTTAAAATAGAACTCTTTTCAAATTCATGCTTTAAAATCAATTTATAAATTGGTACAATATAATTATTTTGGACAATGGAAAAATAAATAAATAAAAAGAATCAATTATTAAGGTTGTAAAAGATTACTTTCTAAATTTTAAATAACTCTATATTTTTGGGGAAATATAATGCAAGCTTCTAAATATATATTAACCACTAACAATCTTGTTAAGGAAAAAGAAACTCACACTCCCTAATTATGACTAAGTTTCCTTCTTCTTTTTTATAAAAAAAAAAGCATTCCAAAATTATTCCTTAAATCTAGCAATCTATAATATTATATATTTATTTATTTATTTATCAAAATGCAAGACTCTGATATTCTATTTAATTATATTATATACAGTAAAATATCTAAAAAAATATATGTATATATCTTCAAACCACTAATAAAAATAAAAATAAATAAATAATTTCCTTTTAAAAAAAGAAAGGAAAGAAAGGTAAAGAAAAAGAAAATCAATGTGTTGGCTGTGAGTTGCACACAACAGCTTCAAAATAAGTAAATAAATAAAATAATATTACTAATACAAGGAAAACATGGAAACATGGGTCTTCTATTACTGTGCATAGCAGCAAATAAAAGAGCAGTTTTAAATTGTTGCCTCTGTAGTTACAAGGCATGTTTTATATATAAAAATAATTAAAAATAAATAAATTTTATCAGTGGTTTATCCATAGAATGTAATGACAGAAGAAACTTGCTGCACAGTGCATGGAGATGCAGATCCAAAACCTGTACAGTTAAAAATAAAATAAAATAAAAATGAATATAAGATATAAATAAAGAAAAAAAAAACAAGAAAACATGTTTATGCATGTAGCTGCCTGTAGCTTTAAACTGGAAAGAAAGAAATTCCTATTTATACTTACATATACTCATTTACACATGAATCAAATATTAGAAGATATAGAGATAAAATTTCATGAAAGAGAATAACAATAATAGTCTTAACAGAAAGGACTCCAAACTTATTCTTATGGAGAAGAATTACATAACCATGTCCTCAAAATCAGAGAAGAAAAAAAAGACCTATAGTTTGTATATTGTGCTTTCTTCTAAATTAATAAGATCAATAATATGAATGAACTAGTAGTGTGTTGATGATTGACAGAGCAAAATACTCTCTTACCTGCAATACAATTTAAGGATAAGGGAGCCTGCGATAAGTCTGAATGACCTATATCTCTTGCAAATAAAATAGTGTTTCTTAGGCCCCTTCTGGAAGGGTGCAACCTTTGTTTAGAGGCCACGACCTCCTTTCAAGGGTCAGCCCTCACTCTCCTTCCCCTGCCTACGCCTCTAAGAGACTGAAACTTAGCACCAAAAAGAAAGAGATTAAAAAAGAATAAAAAAATTAAAAAAAAGATAGACGCTCTTACAGTACCCATCAAAAATCTTCAGGGCCTACAGCAATAAAGCATACCTGAGATCTTAGAGGTAAATGGCGCTAAGGATTCCGATGCATCATTTTGGCAACTCCTATTTCCCATGGCCACTGCCTTGTTGCAAGAAGTTGGGGAAAATGTTGGCAGTTTAGGGCTTCTTTCGTCACTCCTTATTTCATTCAAAATGGAGTTCAAAATAGATTATAATTCTATGTATAAACTCTCTCTTTCCTTATTGCTCTTCTCTGTATTTTACTTTATTTTATTTCACCCAAACAATTCTATACCGTCCAAACCTATAATTTCTCACGTAGTTTTATGTTGCCACATTGTAAAAATCGATAATACAATCATTCCAAATGGTTAGATGAGTGAATTGGGAGTAAATAAGGAGCCTCCATGTGAATTGCGCAAAAGTAATAATAAACGTGAAATGAAATATAAGTTGGATATTACCCAACAAAATCTCATCATTATCATTAGAATCATCCGAACATGTCTTAAACGTGTACAATGTTGTGCTAGTATTTACCTTATTCCTCCCACGTGAGCAATGTCTTCTCTTTTTATTTTATTTCCATCACCTTATACCCCATGTTTAGTAGTTGTTTTTTTAAATAAGAAGAGGGAATGCATTCCCACCTCTATAGGAAAGATTCTATTAATTAAAGTAAGGAAATAAGGACTTTAAAGAAAATATAGATATATTTAGATATATTTAACATTATGGACTCTAGGAAAAGAAAAGAATAATATCTCTCCTCTTATGTTCTTTCTTTCTCCCTTTTAGGAGAATTAATAATATAAAAAGTAAAGGAGTTTAAAATGTAATTATTTGTGTAAATTAATTCTTCAACCTCATAACTTTTAATTTATTTTTAGAATATATATTTCTTTTATATTTATTTATTTTGGTAATTAAATTAAAGATAATTTAATATTGTGAATAAAAATAACTAAAATGGGAGTTTAATAAATAATATGTAGGTTTTTTTTTAAAATAATTTAATTGTTCTCATATTTAAATTTCATGAGAAAATGTTCTATGGGGTTTTCAACAATATCATCAAGATGGCCTTAGGGAATAAGGTTTACAATTAAAAATAGGGTATCATTAAATAATCCATGTTTTATCTGGAAATTACTTATACTCATATATGTGACCACAAGCCTTCTCATGATCGCTTGATGGTATGTGTGATGTCACCCAACATACTCACTCAACTAAACACCCAACCCTTGCCCACAAGAGACGTTACTTAATTGTACAATTCATGAACCATACTCATGAATGGAATTAAATGTTAGCGTTTTGTAAGATTGATTCAAAAGAAAAATTGTTAGTAGCATTTTTTGCCCTAGTGTAAATTATGGGCATTACATTAGGATTGCATCTAGTTCAATATCGACAAAATCGAACACATGGGTAATGTTAGGTTCTCTCTTAGCTATCCAACGATGTAATTTTTTTCACTTTTTAACAATGTTAAGCCTTTCATCCATAATTTCTTTTGTTTGTATCTCTTTGTTGTCAAAAAGCAGTGTTTGGTGTTTTTTTCTTATAAATTAACCGTTCATCAAAATTTCAAATAAATTACATTTTTAGAAACTAGACTCCATTCTACATTTAAAAAAAAAAAAATCAACTACTTTTCAAAATTTGCAGGGGGAGCACAACCAAAATTTTGCTTTTCAGGATGTGCCCACTTAGAAAATTAGTAAAAATAAAATATTCATTAAAAAATTATCAGAAAAATCATGCATCAACTAGATACTGTTAGCTGAAATATTCATTAAAAAATTATCAGAAAAATCATGCATCAACTATATACTGTTAGCTAACTTCTGACCATAGCGATTTTAAAAATACTACAAAAAGTTCACCATGCTAGGGTGTACAAGAGTTGCTATGTTATGTTTTTCTGACAAAAAAAAACCAATTTGTGTACGTCCCTCTTTTGAACCCCTTAATCTCAACCATTTTCAAAATAAATTAGTAGTTTAGAAAGTAGACTCAGAGCACTTCAATCCTTGTTTTTGTTCCATCTCAAAATTTTGAGGTAACTATCCTCAATTTCATGTCCAAGGTTAGTATTTCCTAATTTAAAAAAAAAAGTAACCACTTAAGCCCCCATTTTGGGAACCATCTTGGTGCACTTACCCATATTTTTATAACTAGTTATAAAACAATGGAATAAGATTTTATTGGGAGTCTTTTCATAAGTGATGGATAGAATACCATGAAGCTCGTCTCATTGAATAATGGATTAAAAATAAATAAATAATAAGATAACAAGCAATTTCTTTTATGATGGTTTAATTTAAAGATGCCTTTCAAATATTAATACACACTTTAATATAAATAAAATCATACGTAAATAAAATATATATCATCATAATATTATATAAATTTTGATGATATATTTAGAATGTCTTCTTTTATGCAATAGTTTGTTTAAAATTTTGATTGATATTTTACAACATATCTAAATATAATCATAATCATATGTCCATTAAATTTAGACCTTAGAACCAGTGAATATTAATGTGGATAGTTGTAGTATTTCATGAAAATACTAATCATATTTTATTAATTGTGTAATTAAATTTATAATTTAATAAAATTAGTAAAAGCACCTGAAAGTGATATTGAATCATCAATATGCACATATAAATGAAGTGTTTCATGCTAACTGAGAAAGTCTCTAATCCTTATATAGCATTAATGCTTCATTATTAACTTAATGATCACCTACTTAGCAACTAAATTTACCTAATAACCTTGAATGCCTAATCAAAGTATCATATTCCCTTGTTATGCAAAAATCATAGCATATCAATGTTAAAAATATTACCCTCTAGATACCTCTTTTCATATATCCATCTTGTCATTCATTATACCATCACCTAAAAATCTAACTCGAGAAATCTACCATCTTTTTAGTGGTCATGTTGATAACTTTATAGTTTATTATTTTATGATTTCTTGCCAATCAAATTTATATTTGTGATTAAGCATAAATATTTTAGTAAAGACAAATATAAAATAATATTATTTTATTCAAAAATAAACATAGAGGCATTTAAAAATTTGTTTGGATGAATTTTCTAAATGAGACAATTGTATAAGTGGTGTTGTAAGGGAAAGGGGAGTTAAAGATTTGGATTTATTTTTGGCATGAAAATTCAAACCTTTTTCAAGGAAGTATTGTTATCTCTTATTTTTATAAAAATAAAATAGGAAAAATTTCCATCTAAAGGGATTGTGTTGACAAGACGTAGAGAGTTGAGATGTGTTCTTGTTGTTGTAGGAATATGCTACAAGACTAGGTGAATTCAGGTATGTTGTCTAGTAAATATAATGTCTCTATATTTCCTTATTGTATGCATTCTTAAAGCATTTAAATAAGTACAATGAATTAATTAAATCCTATGATTTTTTCAATAAATCCTTAATCAAACACTACAAACTTAGGCATTCAAAAGATAATTGTTTTTCTTCATTTTTATTGCAGTTATAAATCATATAGAGTTTTCCTCAAGTTGAATAAGTCAAGAAATTATTTGCATGGTTAGTATTAAGGCCTTGTATTCTTAATATCAAGAAGCATTATGTCCTTTGTACCATAAACCAAAGAATAAGGTGTGAAACCAATAGTTGTAGCATACCCCAGATTCTAACTATACAAATTCTCTTACTTCTAATAATAATTAAAAACATACCTCATAATTATGAATGTAACTTGTATACATGAGAAAAAATTATATTATGAGTCAAGAACTATGAACCTCAATTATAATTGAATTTACACACTGAAAGAATCCCTTTTCTCTCCAACCATCAATCTAACATTAAGTACTTAATAGACTACCAACAAGTTGAAAGCACAATAAACTATATTGGCTATCCATAATAGTGTTGATCATGATCCTTCATTACAATGCCATAAAAACGTGTAAATTACATAATTTATTTATTAAATTAATTTCAAAGTTAAACATTCAAAATTATTAAAAAATCATATCATAATTTCTTTACCATCTCTAGATTGTACATTGAAATAAAAGCCCAAATGCATATCCTACAATTAGAATTAGCCTAACATTGAAATGGTTAACTATTCCAAGTGTATTTTCTTGATTATTCAAAAACTCCTCCCTCACATAAAATTTGTTAATAATTTTAGTAGAGCATTGGAAACTCCCTCTTCCTAGACATCCAGACTCGTCTAGGTGTTTCCTCACACATGAGAGCCCTAGATCATCAAAAAGAGTGCATTAAAAGACATCAAATTTTAGTAAAACCTTATCTAAGATTACATTGAAGAAATTCAAAAAATAAAAGAAATTGGCATTTATCCTACAATAAATGTTCAACTAGAAAGATGATATGAAACAAAACCCAAGATTTTTTAAAAATCAAAATTCATCCATTTAAATTCATCAATGACTAAATTTAAACTCTCGACTCCCCAAGGGAAAAAATTGCGAGGGGGGGAGGAGAGTGGCTTAAATTGAAAATGGTCGTGAAAGTGATAGTTTTTCACGTTCTCAAAGTCCAAGTCAACAAGTCTTCCACCCACTGCGGCCCCTCCTTAGTCACCGTCAATGGCCCGTCATTAGTCACACTGTCAAACAATGAAAAGGCTATGCTTTAAAACGTCAAACAAACTGTATTTTTTAAAATTAAAAAGGGAGCCAGTCTCGTATATATTGTCTTTAAAGTTATTAATTATTAATAAGGTCTACTATATATATTATTTAAAATGTTAACTCATATATACATAATTTAGAATTATGTTACTATCAATATCTAACATACACATTATTTAAAATTATTTTACTATCAATATCTAACATATATATTATTTAAAAGTGACATCTTTTGGTCATAATTATATGATTTTATGTTAGATATTTCTTTTGACTTTACCATCAAAAGAATATTATTTAAGTATAAAACATCTTTATTTTATAATTTTTTATAATAATAAAAATTATCAAAGTAGTCAAGTCTTTCAAATATATCACTAATTATCACATAAATTTCAACTAAAGTTAAATAAAAGATTTAATATGTTGTTTACTCAACACTATTAATGACATATCATTAAAGTCACATCCTATATTATATAAATAAAAAGAGGGTCATAGCTTATCAACCATTTCCATGGCTTAGAAAGTCAAATACATACTATTTTATTGTACTAGCATAGATATCTTAAATAGGTGCCTCAACATTGATATCTTATGACATATTCTTCCTTTGAAAAAAAAAAGAAAGATTGGATCATAGTCATCAAAATGTATAGTATAAATGACAGTTATTGAAAATTTTAAAAAACATATTTGTAACAACTAAAATTGACCATTATATTTGGTCAATTTATCTTAATTTGTCCTATTTCCAATTCCCAAATTAATTTAATAATGTTTTTATTATTTAATTAACATTTCTAGAGGCCTAGTTGGTTAGAGATTTCTAGTGGAAGTTCCTAACCCATTCTTGTGATGGGATAATGTTCACAAAGGTGCCTCATGTACTTGTGGTATGTTGAGGATGCACTAGTTAGCCTTGTGAGCCTACACTAAGACTTTTTAGTTGTTAGTTAGTGTGATGCATGGGATGCATATCGTACCTCAAAGTTACTCATAATGTACTTTAATGTAGTAAGATAAAATTTATCGAGTTATTTCCTTTTGGCCTCCATTGGTAAGAGGTACTTTACCCTTTGGGGTTGTGATCCCTAGCTATCGATCTATTGTTAGATAATATTAGATTTTTCTTGTGGGCCTAAACTAATTGTCAAACCTACTTGATTAATCTTAGGGCTCATATGCTTGTCTAGCATGTCTTCTTGTGATCAGCCCATGCATATCTTTGGCCAGTATCATCTGAGTTAGCCTTTTCTCTTTTGATCATTTTCTCAGTGTCCTAAATTACCAAGTAAATTTTTCTAGCTAGTCAACAAATCCACTCTATCCTTGGGTGAATCTATCATCCCTTAGGAAAACCTACCTTGTCTATCTAGGTGATTTTGCATCTTTGAAGTCCTTTGTTCTCAGTATGTCAAACTAGTCCATCCCTAGATTAAGTAAATCCTTTTGTAAATAGGTGAATTTTGTCTATTTATATGAAAATATGCCTTGGTCAAATTGTCACTCATTTTAATAGTTCAAACCCAGTTAAGAGAATATGTCCTATCCTTCAATAATTGTGTTTTTGCTTAGGTGAATCTGCCATGTCTATAGGAAAATTTTCCATTATTCAATTTAAACTACTTTCAATAGTCAAATTCATGTCCATCCTTAATTCAGTGAAATTGTTAGATCCTAGGTGAATCTGATCTATAAATTAATGAATTTGCTTCCCAGTCATTAGCTAGTAAAAAATTGTCAAAAAATTAGTTTGATGAATCCATTCCAATTAGGTGAATCCATCTTGTGTTTTGATGAATGCATTTTCCTTCAAAATTCTAGAATTTAGATTAGTGAACCTATTTCCACATCAGTGAATCTTCTCTATGGTTTGATAGATCCACCTCCATACTAAAAATAGAGATAAAATCCTTAGTTCCATGCAATAGCTAGTGTCCTCTCGTATCCAAAATTACGAAGGAATAATTTTTTCAACATCGCATCTAGCTCAGGCAAACCATTTTTGTCACTTCAACTGCCATAAATTATGTCGAAATATCATCCTCTTGACACAAGGACATAGTTAAACACCTCCAATTGACACTTTACCATTTAGAAACACATATCAAACCTCAACGACTCAATCGAGATCCTAAATCTTAATCAAACCACCCATCATAGTTCTTTCCAAGGAAATTAGTCTATCCAAAGTTGGTAATCCCTCATTTAGACTATTTCACCTTAAGCCAGAGGTATAGTTTGCATTGATATCTCCTCTTTCTTGAGAACTTAGCCTATCTCAAGTAAGAAAATCAATTCAATCAAACCTTAACATATGATCTTGATCATAGTGAGAAAGGATATAACCAACCATCCATTTTATAATCACATTATCAACTTAATTGTATCCTTGAACTTAAGAAACATCACATTAAGCACATCCAACCAATCACATACACATAGTCCATATCCATGCTCATTACATGCCTGTAGGAACAAATACAATGTTATGAGAACAACTTGCATAATAATAATATAATAAGAAATATGTCGCAATACCTGATAATAATATGCCACTTTGAGGGCGATACCTCGAATAGTCTTCACCAAGAACACAATACTCAACATGATGATAATAAATATCCTATATACCATACTTATGCCTTGGATACCACCTAGGCCAACCTAAATACATAAGTATATCTCCTAAGATGACCTAAATACATATATATATATATATGATTATAATAATGGTTATCTAACTTATTTAAGAGTTAAGGTAGCTACAAGACGACTACTCATAACACAATATTCACTATAGGGTTGGGGGTATAACATTGCCCCCCCTCTTTACAAAAGCATTGTCCTCAATGCCAAATTTTTCTTTTTCTTTTCATATCCTTTTTTTTCTTCCACTTCGACTACTTCTTGTCCTTTTCCTTCTTCTTTCTCTTTTTCTTGGTCTTTTCCTTGTTCTTGCTCTTGTTCTATTTTTTTTCTTGTTTTATTTCTTTCTCTTGTTCTTGTTCTTCTACCTCTTGTTCTTGTTCTTGTTATTTTTTTGCTACTTTTTGTTGTGAAGAAGTTCCATAAAAGTAATTTTTCGATAAATAACATAAATATAATCCAAATACTCTAAAAATTTTACTATAACTTACCAACACCCTAATTTTTTTTAATAAATTAGGTGGTTTGTAGCTCATTGAGAGAGAAGTTGTTGGAAACCTTAACTTTACAATTTAAATCACCTAGTTTTTCTGCAAATACTCTAAAATTTCGACTTTAGGACCCTCCTTTAATTCTTCAAAAATTTGTTCTAACAATTAGGAAACAAATCACTAGGATTTAGGAGATACACACTTTCCAAATAAATTAGGTAGAAACCCTAATTTTGTAATAGTTCACTCAATTATGCTCCAATTGCTCTAAAATCTAGAATCTAGCTGCTTCAATGTGTTCTTCAAAACCCCTTTATGAATAAAAAAGTTTACAAAAATATAAGAGATATGAACTTCACAAAATGACCTCCAAAATTCAAAAAATGTCTTGCTTTCATGATGCCAAGATCATGCTTTGATACGACTTTTTTATGAGAATAAATTTCATAATAATAATATAATAAGAAATATGCTACAATACTTGATAATAATGTGCCACTTTTAGGGGGAAATCTCCAATAGTCTTCATCAAGAACATAATAATCAACATGATGACAATAACTAACCTATAGCTCCTATACATACCATACTTATACCATGGATACAACTTAGGCCAGCTCAAATACATAAGTTTATCTCCTAGGATGGCCCAAATACATATATATGATTATAATAATTATTATGTAACTTATTTAAGAGTTAAGGTAGCCACAAGTTGACTACTCATGTAACACAATACACACTATAGGGTTAGGAACATAAAAAATGGAGCAATAGTCATCTTGGTCCACAATAATTCTTGTGTATGTGAACCCTTATTATCCTAATCTATTGGTGATACATCTAATTTATCAAGTTATCCAAAAATAATAATTGAACCAAAAATGATAACACAAATAGAGTTCTCCCCTAGATTTTAAGATTTCATAAGCAACCCTAAAATTAGAGATTTGGTTGAGGGTATGTGCAGGATCATCATGGAAAAAATAGGCCCTTAAGTGGCAAAAAAATTAGGAAAATCAAAGTTAGGCAACTTGACATAAAAATTTGAATAAGTTATCTTTATTATTTCAAAAATATGTAAAATAGAATGTGTAGAAAATTGAATGTAGTTTCTAAACTACTAGGTTTGTTTTAAAAAAAAGAAATCTATTTGGTGAAAATTTGAAATTTCAATGCAGTAGTACTTAAATTTCAGGGAAAAAATCAAAAGTAGGTATCTGTCTGACCACCCTAACCACAATAAAATGATAATATTTTTTATAATATTTTAGATATAAGTAGACTCATGCCCTGATGTGATGCATTTTTTTTGTAATTTTTTTCCTAGTAAATAATTAATTATAAATTTTTTATTACAACTTTTGAAAAATATAAAAAACTGGTATGTCTGACCACCTTAACTTGGTCAAAACTTCATGAAATTCAATTTTTCTTTTTTCGATCCTATAGTATGTGAAGCATAGAATGTGACACATATTTTGGATTCAAAAAATATGATACCGTTTGAAAGCTATACATGTTTTTCAATCAGTCTATCAATCAGGACTTTAGTCGTAATTTGAATAGAAAATGAATAATAATTACTTATTAAATTCAAAGTATAGCATAATTTATATTGGTGGAAAGTTGGGAATCTCCTTTCAAAGCCCTTTTCATTTCATCAATTTTGGGTTAAAAAAAAGTCGTTAGCCACATACCCATCATATTGCCACTTTTTGGCCCATCATGATCTTGCACATACCCTTGAATGAGAAATTGGCTATAGAAAATACTCCATCTTAGAAGAGATAATCAATTGAGATGGAAAACTCCCTCATGAATTTTATTTTTCCTTGGAAATTAGGTGGTATTGTTAAACATACATCCCCTAAACCTATCTTTGATAATCCATAAGGTAACAAACATTCACAAGCACAAGATTTGATCCTTGGACTTGTAGCATATTGTTCTAACTCCCATCCAATCATAGTTACATCCTCACTTTATCTACCACACCCATCGTAGTCTTAGGATATAACCATGTTCCTATTTCATAAATTTTATTCAACCTACCTTTCATATACATGCAATCACCCACACCTCGAACCGTAGTCCATGTTCTTGGATCCTTACATCATAGATCTACATCCACACCATTCTCCATCCCATCTTCTATCCCATCTTCCCATCCATCGTAACCTCCTTCATCCCAACATTTATTTTCCTCTTTGTATATCCCCTATTAAATCCACCTTAATCCACACATATCCCTCAATCATCTTCATCTTATATCTCACTACCATTTTCCTCCTATATTTCCCAATCATTCCCATCTCATATTCCTCAAGTACCTCCTCCTTACATCCCTCAATCTCCCCACATACCACAAACCTCTTCATGCAACACTCCACAAATATCCCATGTATCCTCCATTCTGTATGTGTCACACCTTGAGTTTTCTTTACAAATTACTTTTAACTTTTTACATTAAAATGTGTTTTGATATTTGTTGATGAATATATGTTAGTTGACATTTTGACAAAAATTAAATGCAATATAATGTGTTTAAATTTTAATGGTTATTATTATTGAATCAAGATTATGATGATGTTGTGATTAATAACAAACTAACTATTTGATTGGATTTTTAAGTGAAATGCAAGATCAAATTCTTACCCTCCAAAGCGAGAGGGAGAGTATCATCGAAGGGAGGAGTATAGAATTCAAAAATAAATAGGTTTATGCCAAATGAGTTGAAGCATGTGCACTCATGTAGGTCTGAGTATCTAGATTGGATAAGTACCTTAGTCCTATCATTAAGTCAATTATTGTGTTTTTTCCAAGCTGAGTTGAGCCATAAGGTTAGTTTGAGCCATGTCGAGTCTTTAGCCTAGTCTATGCAATAAAAATAAAGTAATATATAAGAATCATATTGTTTCTTTGATTAGTCAATTTTGTAGTTATTAAGTCAAATCAACTATTACCTAATTGTGTTTAAATAATATATATATATAGATATATATATAAAAAGAATACATAAACAAATATATATATATATATATATATATATATATATATAGAGTAATGAATAAAGCATTATATGCAAATAGATTGGCATTCTTATAGAAGCATGTAAAAAGTAAGTTAAATATGTTTTAATTGCCAACACTTCATGGGGCATAAAAGCCACCATCAAAGGCCTTTTATAAGGGAAATTAAATGACAATAAAGCCATAGTAATGGCCATCTTAGTGGTGCATTTATCATAATATCATTTCAAGCCACTAAGTGGCAGTTGAAATTGTCAATGAATCCATATTTAACAACCATTGCATGAGTCATAATGGGGTGCCATAGTGGTTTGTTGGTTGAACCTTTTTTCCAAATCAATATGTAGTGTGGCACAAAATTTAAGAGTACACTTGGTAATTAATACCAACAATTATGGAAGAATCCATAAGCATTAGTAGAGTAAAATGTATATCATTTGTATTTTATTCAATTCAGAGTTTAGGAGAGAGCAACGACAAGGATATAGGTGGAGAAAAAATCATTTTTGATCATTCTCCTTGTGTGTTTCTAATTATTCTATCTCTTACGCCTTTTAGGAGCAACAAAGAGGAGAAAGGGGATAACATTGGACTGAATATCCTAGAAAGCTTGAGGCAGTTAGATTACATCACATTTAGGAAAATTTATATGTGTTCAACCTTAGTTTGTAGAGTATTTAAGTTTTATATATGTAAAATATAGAAAATACTCTTTGTTTTGAGCAAAGAGATTTTTTTTTGTTACTTGTGGTATTTTGCTGAAAGGATTTTACAATGAAAATATTAGTTTCAACATTAGCAAGTTGAGTTTTCTTGGGAAAACTGTGTCAATCACTGTGACTATGATATTGGAATTTTAAAAGTGTAGAACATAGAGTAACTTAGGCATGTTTACATACTTTATTATTCATGTGTAAATTCATAGTTTTGATTATAGGGAAAAATAGGTTTTGAAGGGACCCAAAACCCTTTACAACCGAGGATACAAAATGCTGCAAATAAGGAAATTCAAAAGACCACCAACAACAACCCAACAACCAAAAAAAACAACCGGGTGTTCATGCCATACTAAAAGTAAGACAAATAACAACCAACAACACCCAACAACCACAAAACAACAAAACAACCTAAAAGAAACCTACACCTAGTAGGAAACAGACAACAACAAAGAAAAATACTAGACACTAGTTCAAGCCACTCAGAGTGTTGGTGACCTCAATCTACTAGTTCCTATGCCTCTTGGCCATATCCAACAGCTCCTTCTCAACATCAAATTTTTTCTTCCAATTAGCCGACCCTCTACCAGCAGGACCTTTTTCATCATCCTTAGTAGCTTTTTTACCCTTTCCCTTGGCCGCATGCTCTTTCTCCATTAGCTTAGAGAAGTAAACCTGATCCTCCCTGAGCTCACTTATTTTCTTGAAAAGGACTTCCAAGGAGTCCGCACTGTTCTTCACAGAGATATGGCACACCTGCATTAACTTTTTGATATCCGTATTTAGGCCTAAAACATTGGCTTCCAGAGCCACCAATCTTTCATCACATAAAGACTTAAAGTCATGATAGGAACCTTCAAAGTCCACCATTTTGTCTATAAGAATGTCCGACACTGAACCCTTCAGAACATTCTTCATATTTTTCTTCAAACCTCTGATTTTAATATTAATCTTATTGAACTCCTGCATAGTCCATTTGGCTAATTTAAAGGTACCAATGGCCCTATCTCTAGCCATATCCAGTAAATCATACATGTAGAATCATCATCAAGGTAAGAAAAGTCTTCAAAAAGAGGATTTACCTTCAAAGGCTCTTGTTTGGATTTTTTCTTTTTTGCATCCTCCTCATCCAGACCCCTAATTTCCTTGTCCTAATCCTCCTTGGGCAAGTCCTGCATGGGAGAATCCTCAATGGCCACCGTCTTTTCACTAGAATCCTTATCCTCACTAGCCACATTTGGGTCCTTAGTCAGAATCTCAAAGGCCTTTTTCTTTAGGTTAGCAATACGTTTTGACAGCCTCCTCCATTTATCAACCAAACCCACAACATTATCCTGTGTCCCCACCTCCAAACCACCACCACCAACATCTTTACCAACAACCACCTCCATAGACTTGCGAGAAGAATCACCCAACCCCACCTCCATGTCCTCACTCTTAGAAAGGGCCAGCTGCTTAGCAATCCTGTTGCACTTGGCACCAACCACCTTACTCTTCTTCGAAGATGTAGTCTAAGCCATAGGAGAAACATCCTCCTCATCTTCGTTCCATACCTCCTCCTCCTCTGAAGGGCATTCTAAACCTAATGACCCAGACAAATCACTTAAAGATTTTTCCTTTCCCTTGATGGCCGGAGTAGGGATAAAAGTCTTGACATGCTCCATAATTAATAAGATAAGCCCTTCATGGAGGATGGGGGCCCTCCTATTCTTCATATGTGCGTACAACAAGACCTCCAAAGATAATAACAGAAAGAAAGGGAACGAAACGAACAAAACATGTCTGAAATGGTTGAGGAGAGTAAAATGATGACTAAGAATAGCTCTAAACCTCCCTTCTAGAGTCATGTAATGCATAAGGACCTCAACAACACTCGCCCAAATTTTCTTGAGGGAAATTCTCTCATAACCCCAACTCTCCAATTTGATTAATTGCTTCCACTCATCACTTTAAAAAATTGGACCATTGCCTCCTCATTACTTTTTTTTATCCTTGAAGAACTTTCGACCCATAGTCAGCATCCCAGTAACAGTGGCAACCAAATCCTCATTAATATCCACTTCCATACCTTTAACCTTGAGCTTATGATTATGCTAGAAAGAAACAAATTGCACTAAGGAATTAGGGTCATGCCCGTGCAATCTCTCCAAAAATGGAGTAAATTTCCCATGGTGCAAAATATTCCAGAGTTTCTTCTTTCTTCGAATGTCACCACATGAGTGCGGCTCGATTTGTCTCTTGTCACCACCCATGGCAACTGACACAAGACTCACAAAACCCTTGTGAAAAGCACTCAACTGAAGACCAGAGAGCAAAAAAACAACCACAAAGTGTGCAAACTGAAGGAAGGTACTAGACCATAAATGCCTCATCACCTCACCCCACACCCTCATTTCTTAATAAACTCCTAGATTTCTTAGGAAGGATTGATCCCTCCTCCCATGAATGAAATTCATTTAAGCTGACAACCTCATTGGGAAAAAAAATATGCCAATGATTTTCCTTCTCGATAAATGTGAGAGATGTGGGTCTCATCACAAGATTGCAACATGATTATTGTATCCTTAATTAGCTACTCGACATTCCAACTCGAAGGATGAGTGCCACATAGATAATTTATTATGCTCATGGAGTCACCTTCCACCCATAATTTGGAGTATCCTTTGCTGATAACATATCTAACACTTATGAACGCAACCTCTGCCTCTATGCAATGATTGGTCTAAGTACCCAATGGGAGTGCCACCGCACCAAGGAGTCTACCAATATCATTTCTTAACATCCCCCAAAACCTGTAGGCCTAGAATTCCCCTTCTCTAGCCCATCAAAGTTAACTTTAACCCAACCAAAAGGAGGAGGCTTCCATCTAGTGTTCAATCTAGCAATTGAGTTTGACTTAGGCCTCACAAAATGAATTGAAGTAATCTTCTAGTTAAAGGTCACCATAAGCTCATAACCAACAAGGAAAGAAAAAAGGACACATTGAGTAGAATCCGAATGAATTAGAGAAAAATTCTCCAGAATGGCCCATCAGATCTTGATAAAAAGACTATCAACCTTAAGCTTAGACTCCTAAAATATCCTATTATTTCTTTCTTTCCATAATCCCCAAGTGGTATGCAGGTCCATAGGATCCCAAAACCACCACATAATAGGAGAGGAAGAAGGGAAAGTCCATTGATAAAAAAACTTAGCAAGAGAATCCAAAAAGACCCAACCAATATCCTAGAGTCTAAGAAATTTACTCCAAAGAGAAAAAGAGTAATCATAATCAAGGAGAATATAGAATGCATTCTCACCATTAGCTTCACAAAGAACACATCTATTAGGAATCACAAACCCCCTCTTACAAGGGTTGTCTTGCATAAGAACTTTACCTTGCATAAGCAGCCAAAAGAACACATTTACTTTGGGAATCAACTTCTTATTCCACAACCTCCCCCAGAAGGGAAGAGATGGGGGAACTTCCAAAGAACTTATGAGAGTATAAGCTATAGAAAAATTTCCACTAGAACAAGGGGCCCAAATGACTCTATTCAGTCTCGAGAAAGAGGGGATCCAGACCTTACATAAAAAATCCTTCATAACCTTCAAAGACAGGTCCCACATCTCAAAATTCTTCCACTCCCCATCAACAAAATAATCAATCACCTTGGCCCCATATAAACACTTACACAAGGGGACAATATGGGGCACCCAAGGAAGATAAATAAGAGGGAAAACTCCACACCAAACATCTTCCTAGAAGAGAATACTTGTACCATCACCCAACATCCACTTAACACCTCTAGTAATTAGGTCCATGCATAGCATGACATTCATCCAAAAAAATGAACCATAAGGGATTTCCTCTGAGGATAGCAAGTTTGAAGGTCTCTCCAAACCATACAGGTACTTGTTACCCACTAAAGGGGCCACACACATTCTTCGAAAAAAGAGCCTTATTAAAAGGCTTTAGATTTCTAATACCTAGACCTCCCCACTTCTTTGATCTACACACCAAATCCCATGCCACAAGGGGAATTATATCTTTAGTCTCAACCCTAGACCAAAGGAATCTTCATAATCTATTCCATTTTATCTTCAAAATTTATAGGAACCCTAAAGAGACTCATAGTGTATAGGAGCAGGGTTTGGAGAGTGGATGAAATAAGCTAAATTTTACCTGTTTGATTGAGGAGTGCACCTTTCCAACCTGCTAACTTCCTACTGAATTTATCCAGAAAACCCAACCAAAAGGAGTTTGGAATCTTGGAGATACACAAAGGGAGCCCTAGATAAGAAGACGGGAACTCACCTCTATTGCAAGACATGATTCTAGCAAGCTTAAGCTGTAGAGCTTCAAGAGTGTTGAGGAAGAAAATTTGATTCTTAGGAAGGTTGATCCTCTGACTAGAAGCCTTCTTGTAGTCATCCAACAACCACTTAATAGCTCTAACTTCCTTAACCGAATAAATACCCCTCATAATAGTATCATCAATGAATTTTTGGTGGGTAATTGGATCACATTTGGATGAAGGGGAAAGACCCCTCAAAACCCTAGCCTGAAGTCCTTCTGGATATTACAACCCAAAGCCTCCGCGATCAGGATGAAAAGAAGTAGTGAGATAGGGTCTCCCTGCCTCATTCCACATGAACTCCTAAAGAAAGGAGAAGGAGATCCATTCACTAGGAAAAAAATGAGGGAGAAGAAATGAGTTGCTCAACAAGTTGGAGGAATTTCTTGCTGAAACCAAATTGGTCCAAGACATTCAAGAGAAATCTCCAGCTCACTCTATCATAAGCTTTGAGCAGGTCCAACTTTAGGAAGAAACCCAATTTTTTAGAAACATAAATGGAATGAGCAAGCTCATGAAGTATAATGATAGAATCAAGGATTCGATGACCCTAGACAAAACCACTCCAATGCTTAGAAATCAGATTCAACAAGCATTTTTGCAATCTAGTGGCAAGGACTTTCGAAAGAATTTTATAAATAGAATTACAGAGGCTAATCGGGCGAAACTAACCAAAAGTCTTTGCATCAATAGATTTAGGAATCAAAATAATGAAAGTTGTATTAAGCTCTTTAAGGAGGCTTATGGAGCCAAAAAAACTCCTTAGTAGCATTAATCACATCCTCAGAGACAATCTCCCAACATGACTGGAAGAATAGAAAAGGAAAGTTGCTAGGGCCAGGGGCTTTGTTAGCTTTAGAAGAGAAGACTACATATTTGACTTTCGAGGCTAAAGGAATAGATGTCATCTCTTTATTCAAATTATTTGTCACAATTCTAGGAATAACTTCTAGAGAAGCATCCACACTCCTTTGATCCCAAACCAGATCATCCTTCAGGAGCTAATCAAAGAACCTAGCAGCCACTCTTCTAATATCCTCCTCATCTTCCAACAACAACCCATCAACTCTAATTGAGGAAATTCTATTTGACGAATTATGCCTAAGAGTAGTGAAATGAAAGAACTTAGAATTATGGTCCCAAAACTTCAACCAAATAGCCCGAGACCTTTGCCTCTAGAAGTCTTCCTCCTTGGTAACAATATCATGTAGCTACACAAGAAGACTATCTTCTAGTAATTGTAGATCCTCCAATAAACCCTCTGATTGGATGACATGCTAGACCTCATCCAACTTAAGAATAGAACTTTTAGAATCAAAGATGTGACCAAACAACTCTTTGTTCCATTTTCTAAGGTTCCTCTTAACAAAATTTAGCTTCTTAGAAAATCTGAACATCACACATCCATCAATGTTAACTTGCCACCATTTTTTGATACAATCCATAAAATGAGGATCTCTTAACCACATGGATTCAAACCTGAAAGGAAATCTCTTCCTACTCCCAATCCTATCAGTGAAAAAAGCAGTAGGGAAGTGCTCTAATGCACATCTCGTAATAGAAGACAAGGAACAATTAAAGTCCACAAGCCAGGAAGCAAAGGTTAAAGCCTTGTCTAATCTAACTTGAATATTATCCACACCAACATGCTGATTGGACCAAGTAAAGTTGACTCCTGAAAGCTTAACATCAATAAGAGTATTACCATCAATAAACATTCTTAGATCAAACCTACTGTCAAGATTGGCTTGAGACACTCCCACTTTCTCATGATCATATAGAGGAGTATTAAAATCTTTCATTACAAGCCAAGAGAGATCCAAAAATTTCATCCTAAGACTCGAAAGGTCATCCCAAAGATTTTTCCTAGATCTCTTTAGGTTAGGAGCATACACATTAGCTCCTAGATAACCCAAGAATAAGAATCCCTGAGCAAAAAAAACTTAGTCTCAACATGGTTGAAACCGTCAGCGATCGGGACACCTCTTAATAGCTTAGCATTCCAAAAAGTGGCCACACCAACAGAAGCTTCTTCAGAGCTAACTACATGGAACCCACAATCTTTATAGAACATATTCTTTAAAGCCTCCAACTTATCAATCTACATTTTTGTCTCTTGTATCAACAAGATGTCTGGCTTATGGTCCCAGAAAAGATTCTTTAGGAGGTCCTATTTATGCAAGTTGTTCAACCCCCTGATATTCCATGAAATGATCTTCATTTGCAAGAAGAGGATGAGCTCTTAGAGCACAAATCAAAGAGGGTTTTCTGGACCCCCTCAATAATATCCCTCTTTTACTCCCTCTCCTTGCTCTTTACAGGGTAGGTCTGCCCTAGCCCCTTGACTTAGACCCACAATCCGCCTTCTGCCTTCTCGTGGTGACACCTTTGTGAGGCTAAGTGGGGGAGGAAGAAGATTTCTTCTTTCGACCACTTTTGGGTGAAACCCTCTTCATCTTTGCTTACAAAGTTAGCCTCAACTAGAGCACCTTCACCAACCACCGGCTTTGAACCAACACGAAGAGGAGATGGTAGAACAATAGTCGACTCCACCACAGGGTTCCTTGGAGAGCTCACAGTCTCCAAGACATGGTCCACATCCTGAGATAAAGAGTGATCAACATCCTCTTCCAAGGGAATCTCTGGATCCTTTCCAACCTCAATAGGAGGAACAAGATGATTTTCAATATTCCCCTTACCCTCCATACCATTTCCAGCAGTAGATTCACCTTGGTTCTCTTTACGTTCCTTTATCTTCCAAACCTTTTTCTGCTTAATAGCCTTAGGTGGGACACCAGAAACAACACAATCCTTAGTCCAGTGCCCCATCTTCTTACATTTGAAGCAGGAAAAATGGAGGTTTTCAGTTTTAAAAATTTGAAAGAATGGTTATTTATTTTGAAGAATATTATATGTTAAAACAAAGAAAGATTAGTCTATTTTTTATTGTTTATAACAAGAATTTAATTAATATTTCATTCATACTAAGAAGGACAAAAGAGTATAAAGTTATTTCTCAGTTTATTAAATTGAATGATTTATTCCATTTTCTCAGGAAGAGTAAAATTTCAATTTGTTACATAAATATTTATATTTATATATATACATATATACATTCAAAATGAAATATATATAAGAATATGTATGCATGTATGTATATATATATTAAGAATGTGTAAAGGATATTTTATGTTATGTAATTATAAAATTAAAAGATAAGATTGAATTCTTATACTGTTGAGTTAACTGAATGAAATCAACTTTATAATCTCATTTGTTGAAATATTTTCAAATATTTCAACATAGTATTCTTTCAAAAAAAAAAGTTGGTAAATATATGTATTGTATTTGTACTAGCTCTATTATTGTGTTCTTGTGCAAAGAACCATGAGGGAAAACATTGGAAATTATAAACTATTTTAAAAGAAGTGATCTTTTTATTAATGATCAATATTACTTTATTTTACTTATTTGACAAGTAGACATGATCTAATTAAATGTAAGAAAATGTGTCTTGAGTTGGTGACATTATTTGATAACATTGTAAACCATATGTGCATAAAAATAGGAGAGTAGTTACTCTTAAAATTAGAGTGCAAGTACTTGAACAAGTGTCAGTTTCCAAGTTCCAAGATGTTACAAGAACATAACATGGGTGTTAAAAGTCAAGAAAGCATATCCACCTTAGTCATTTACCGACTTTAGTAAGTTATTATTTTAAAATTTAATATCTTTAAGAAAGATTAATCAAGAAAGTAAAACTATCAATCATGTGTTAAACCTTATGTTAGGTTGGTTTCCAAGTCAAGTTAGAGGTGTGTGAACTTATGACTTAGCTTCCAAAGGAATTTTTTGATATGTTTCAAATCTTTGGCCAAATTAATGCAAGTCTTTTCTTGTATTAGATGGTTCATTGTGATCCAAATTGCATATCCAATCAAATTGGTCATACTTAGTTAGATATGTCTAAAGTTGTATGGTTGATTGGTTATAGGACACAACACTAGAAACTTAGATGAAATACTTTGGGTTCCTTATTCTATACTCTTCATGAAGGGTAGGGCCACTTCCAATTGCAAGGTGTGTAGGGGATTGCCAGTTTGTGGTTGGAGGTAAAGTGCTTAGGTGATGGTCTCCCTCTTGCAGATGACAACATCGAGGCTTGTGAAATAGAAGCATTTTCCAGATATGGAAGACTAGACCTTGTAACATTATGGTATCATGTAAACTTGTATACTTGAAAATATTTCATGTATTAATTGTAATTGAACAATTTTATCTTGTTTCTCAAGTTGATATTAATATATAGTTCAATTTCAAAAGTTGTATTATACATTCATATTTTGATCATGTACAATAAATGATGTATGAAAATGAAAAAAAATTACTATCCTATTTTTAAGCATAGGTTTATTTTTACTTCCTTGGTAAAAACCTAAGTATTTACTTTGTAATATGAGTGAAATTTTTACTATGACCATATTCATAGTATGAACTAAATATGCTAGATCCAAATTAATTTAAAGCCTATTTAATCCCCTAAGCCATGATCCCAATGAGATGTTTGAAATTGCCAAAAACTAAGAAGCCATTAAACTAACATGAAATCAACACGAAAGCATAATAGAAACCTATTCTAAGACTTTAAATCTTCTCCCATCGGGGGAGTGGTGTTGCATTGATGTGGAATGGTAACCCTTTTCCAATCCCTTGGAAATATGAGTTGTTCCAATCAATTTTATTGATGAAAATTGATGAAACTGATAAAATATGCGTGAAATATGCATGCATTTAACTAGTTTAACATGATGGAAATGAGTGCTAAATGCTAAAATGCTTGATGGATATGGATGAAAGCTATGATAAATGGAAATGAAGTTCAAATAAGCAATCCATGGATGTAAACTATGCTAAAAATGGATGCAAGCTAAACTAAAATGGAAGCCATTAATGGATGCTTAAGCTAATATGGATGAAGATTAATCTAAAGTGCTAAAAAATGATAAATATAAATGCAAGTGAGTATGAATTTCAACAACATAAATTTTCTATCAAAAGATGGATCCATTTCTCTCCACATGGTGAAGTATTTATAGGAGAGCAAATGAAGAATCAATGGCTCAGATCGATTTGATCAATCAATGGTCAATATTGAATGAAGGGTGAAACATGGATCAAGGATTCTTATCAGTGGATGAGAATGATTCAAACAAACACACTTTGTAACAACTTTGAAAGTTTGTTACAAAGTTTATTTGAAAAGAATCATTCCCTTTTTTGAGCCAAATAGGAGAATGTTCATTTGGAATATTCCCTATGCAAGTGGATGGGAGGGGAAATTATCAATTTAGTAATTAAAACCAAATTTTGATTGTGCAAGATGAGGAATAATAGGATATCCATTAAATAATTGAATTATTTAATGAAAATGGGTGAGTGACATTTAATTAAATAATTTAGATTATTTAATTAAATGAGAGGAGATAAAGGAAGGGGTTTAAATTAAATAATTTGCATTATTTAATTAAACTAGATGAAATGTTAGTGTGAGAGGGTAGGAATTAACATAATTAGATCAATAGATGAAAATGATGCATTTAATTAAATAAATAGGATTATTTAATTAAATAGGTGAAAAGATGATGAATTTAAGGATGAAACAATGTTAGTGATCAAATTCAAGTGTGCAGTATCATTTAAGACAATTTTAAGTGTCTACATTTTTCCCCTCTTTGAAGCGAGATACCTATTACATTGGTTCAAAGACTGATGCTTTTAGGATTAAAACTGTTGTTTAGATCAAAATAAAAAATTCCTATTTTTCTATATGCTCCACTGTTGTCCCATGGAAAGAAATAAGCTAGTACCCTAGCCCCTTGAGAGATCAGGCAAAAATTTGGAATTTTGGGTTGATCTCTCAACAAAGATGAAACATTGATTTAGGGGTTACAAAAAGTTCTAGGATGTGAAAACGAGCTTAGAAATGCAAAAAATGCCCCAAAAAATGCCCCACTATTCGAAAATTGGATAAAAAGGCTCAAAACCCTAGATTTTCTCTCAAATTAGGGAAAAAAAATAATTTTTAGGCATGAAGATGTGTTAAAGGGTTACTTTCAATTCATTTGTGCATTCACATTGTGAGATTTCTTGCAATATTCGCTCTGACCTTTTGAGGAAATGGCTCACTACATGCTTCCATGACACATTTCCGACTGAGTTCAAGAGTACCAGCGGCCTCCAGGTGTAGGACCGTCGGTATGAAAATCAAGACTTTCCTTGTACTTTGATTTTTTCATACATTTATGGTGTTAAAGTTAGGTCAAGTCTAGCGTCGCTATATTCTGACACTTTTAGGATTTTTGATGATGCTTTTACTAATTTTGGTGATGCCATTGTAAATGGTGACACTTCTCAAGATTTAGAATTAGGGTTTCAAATTGATTTTGGTGATGCAAGTGCACTTGGTGACACTGGGTAGGATTTGGGTAGGGCAACATGGTGACATCATTGTCTAGGTCGATGCTTCCTTGGATTTGAAAAGGGGAGATGCTATTTGGAAAAATAATTATAGCGACACCATTGTAAATAGTGACAAGATTGTCAGTTGGGGATGGAAAAAGCCTCAAACTTTGTCAATTTCAGTCAGATTTTGATGTTGTGTACTTCGTGGATGTAAGAGATTGTCTAGTCACTGATTTCACATGAGTACCGGCTCGGGTTGCTCAAGGAGCTAGAGGATTTATATGAGATTTGATAGGAGAATCTCAAGGAGATTGGGCTTTGGTTTATTGCATATATGCTTGTGGTGAGGACACATTTGGCCATGATGATGACATTGTGCGAGCAGTGGCATAGTGAGACCTCATCCTTCCACCTCCCCGCTTGTGAGGTGACTACTTTAGAGGATGTGTGGAGGATACTACAGCTTCTAATCCATGGAGATTGAGTTATTTATGATACTAATTCTAGATATGACACATGCCATGAGGTTCTTCACCGGGAGGATGTCATCCTGGAGAACTCACAGATTGACCTTGAGATGTACCGAGGATGCTCACTAATTTTCAAATTGATAGTTGGTGCACTAATTTCTAGCATTGTGTCCCCAAATCGATGGGGCAAAGGACTCAGTCCTAGTTGGGGACTTGCCTCACATGGGATGATATACATGAGGTCACTATTCATGTGGGGCCTAGTGATGCTGGCCTCACTCTATAACGGCATGCATCAGCTTGTCTACTGCCAAGGCAAAGGTATTGGAGCAAGCATGAATTTTCTACACAGCTGGGCATGGGAGCATATAGTTGTGCTCAAACCTATTGTTCATATGGTAGATGTGGACCCAGATGAGCCAGTTGTGTTTCGATATAGGGGCCATATTACACTTCATTATATAGGCCTATTGGGAATTTTGTATTGGTGATGCATGATCAATGACATGATCATATTCCAATGACATCCATGGCTACAGATGCTTTCCTAGTATAATGATCACTAGTAGCTCTTCTATGCTAGAGAGACCCAGTACATGCAGGGCTGAGAGCACACTATGATAAAGAGATAAAAATTAATCGATCCTTTGATTAAAATAGAAATTAATGAAGAATACTTATAAAAAATATTTTAAAGGAGAGGAATAATTATATTTATTAAATAATTAATTAAAGGAAACCTTTGTTAAAGGGTGTGATGGTTTGGAAACTAGCCCTTAAGGCTTATAGAAAGCATTTATGTGAGATTGGAAAAGAAGGGAGACCACTCAATGAATAAGAAGATGGTTTGGTGAGCTATGGATATTTGAGGAGGGGGCACACAAAGTGTTTCCAATTAAGGGTGAAAAGTACACTCAAGATTATCTTGGCCAGGACTTTGATGTATTTGCATGGTGCATAAGCACACTTTGTGTTTATACGCATGTTCTCCAATGTGTGTCATAGATATGAGGACCAATACCACTGAAATCTTCCTAGTGTGAGAATGAGCTTTCTAAGTGCTATGATTCATATAAGTACTATACTTATTAAAAGATATTTTAATTATAAATGAGATGGAGTATATTAAATTAAATTATTTTATGATGTTTTTTTATCATTTTAATATTGTTAGAGATATACATTTATATATTAATGATGGTAATCTTAATGTGCTTAAGTATTAAGTTAGTTAACATTGATAAATAACTATTTCATACATTTTTATTTTAATTATATATATACTTTACAATATTTAAAATTTAGATAATAACATTAATAGATCCATTGGCATATAAAAATTAACTCCAATGTATTAAATAGATCTAGCTTTATGTTTGGGAAAAAGTAGTGTTACAAACCCATTATCCCTTTCCTTTCCAAACCCAAGAATGTAAATTTCCTACCTAACAAATACACTAAATATGAAGTCATATAAAATGTTCTTTTGTGCAAATTATCACTAATACTTTTTTCCCAATGTAACATAATATCTCCATTCAAAATGTTTGTTACATACATATGCATCCATTACTTAAGTCATTATGCTTGGCAATCCCATCACTTTACTTATTAAGGTGATAATGTCCCCATTTCTTCTTGGATGTCACTCTTGGGTATTTTTAGCAATAGTGAACTTTGGATGCTCCATTCATTTAGAATTGATGTGTTTTTGACATGCCTCAATATCCTCCTCATATGTCTTATTAGCATTCTTCATAACAATCATTCCAAATTTTTCTATAGAAGGGAATATTAAAGGTGTCATGAATAGCATTGACAATTAGATTAGCAAGGATCCTTTTGTCCTTAACTACCAAAAACTTGAGGGGAAGGAATGTTGGGAATGGAAATATCAAAAGTATGAAATTGAGTCCTGGGAGAATTGAGGAATAAGGGACTTGAGGGAAATCCATGTTGGGAATTGTAAACTTGGAAGTCTTAAATGGGGATTTAGTGAGTTGAGAATTTTAAGTAAAAGAAACTAAGATAAGTAAAGTTTTGAAATCTTATTCAATCCTAGAAACTAGCAGAAAGACCATCATACATAGAACCTTTTTATACTTTTTAAATTCGAGCATGACAAGGGTATGAGGGGAGGAAAAACACAACACTAGGCACAAATTGACCAAGGGACCCATTAAAGAAAATCTTTGATCAACTATCATTGATGGAAAAAGTATGGCCATGTGCCGACATGAAGAATTTTTTGGATTGCTTAAGCATGATTTCACATTATGGATCTCATTGATATTCTTGGTTTAAAGGAAGCAACCATATCAACTATTTGACATTTAAGATATTGTAAGTTTATTTTGTATAATTAGTTAGTTTATTCATACTTATTTTACCTTTGTTAATGATATTTACCTTCACATAACACTTATTTTTCATCCACCATATATTTTCACATTACTCTTACAAAATATGGTCACTTTTTTAAATGAATTTTTTATTTAAACTATTGGTAAAATCAAAAGTCATCCATTTAAACCATTGAATAAACCACCATATGTTTATGCGTCATAATTGTAGAATAAACCAAGGAAAAATTTGCAATTGAGAGTGACTTAAATTAAAAATGTTAGTGTTAAACCAAGAAAAAAAAGTCTTCCACCCACTTACGATTCTCCATGTGACCGACCCCTCATTAGTCACTGTCAACTGCCCGCCATTAGTCACACCATTAAATAAAACAATGAAAACGCTATGCTTTAAAACGTCAAACAAATTCTAATTTTTAAAAATTAAGAAAGGGAGCCGATCTAATATATATTATTTAAAATGTTAAATTTTATGTATATATATATATATATAATTTAAAATTATAGCATTATTAGATCTAATATATATTATTTAAAATTATGTTACTATCAATACTTAATATATACATTATTTAAAATTTTGTTACTATCAATAGCTAATATATGTATTATTTAAAAGTGACATCTTTTAGTCATAATTATTAGGATTTCATGTTAGATATATATTTTATTTATTTTACCATCAAAATAATATTATTTAAGTATAAAACATCTTTATTTTATATTTTTTATAATAAAAATTAACAAAATAGTCAAGTCTTTCAAATATATCACTAATTATGACATAAATTCCAACTAAAGTTAAATAAAAGATTTAATATATTGTTTACTCAACACTATTAATGGCATATCATTAAATTCACATCCTATATTATATAAAGAAAAACAGGGTCATAGCTTGTCAACCATTTCCATGGCTTAAAAAGTCAAATACGTACTATTTTAAATTGTAGTAGCATAGATATCTTAAATAGGTGCCTCAACATTGATATCTTATGACATATTCTTCCTTTGAAAAAATATAGAAGATTGAATCATATTCATCAAAATGTATATTATAAATGACAGTTATTGAAAATTAAAAAAAACATATTTGTAACAACTAAAATTGACTATTATATTTGGTCAATTTATCTTAATTTGTCCTATTTCCAATTCTCAAATTAATTGAATAATGTTTTTATTATTTAATTAACATTTCATATCATAATTCATTTCTTATGTTTTGTGTTTTGTTTGGTTTTTATGGTTAAATCATTCACATTTGAACAAAATTTCACACACATTTCTAGCACACTTGGTGGAACCCACATCATAGGTCGTTTAATCAAAATTTGCTGGTTTTGGTTTCTACATGTTGTAGGTTTAGATTGGTGAATATGTCTCAAGATTGGTGAAAGTGTTATATGTATCGACAAATGTGTAGCAAAACAAAAATATGTATGACCTAAAACAAAAGATATACAAATCAGTGAAAGTGCGACTAAACTAGCAAATTTTCTCACCAATTAGTGGTAATGCTATAGTTTAGGAAGACCTATCCAAAAATTGGTGAATGTGTCCCTAAAACCTCAACACAGACTACTTCATTGAATCCTATTTGGAATTAGTGATACCTCTTCACACTTCAATGAATGCATGAATTTGGGACTCTGACAAATCAATGATCACTGGAGAAAATGCGACCTATGATTGGGTGAACCTGTGAGGCATAATACTACTTTCACTCCTAGTTAGTTTGTTCAAATTTATTCATAATTTAGTTACTAACCAACTAAATCATCCTTGATTGTGATCATTCTAACATTGTTTGTGTAGCCTATGTTAGTTGAAGACCAAAGTTATCCAAACTACTAATGTTATCTCTTGTAGGTTCACAACTAAAGATATCTTTTTCTTACTCATCAGAGGTATTGAAGTAGCATAGTGGGCCAATTAATTTTCTATTGTGTTTGGGGTCCTTTGTCAATATATGCTCTCTCCTTGCATTGTTTGGTGATCTTGATCAGAAACTACAAAATGCGGTCTAAGTTTTGTTATGTTTACCCAAGATCACTAGTCACATGTATGCTCTCTCCTTATGCTTCATACAATCTTGGAGATCAAAAGTGTCTTGTGTTTCTTTCCCATTAGGAGGCCTACTAGAGTATTTTATCACCCCAAGAAATGACCTCAACCATAAGAACTAGCAAGGTATAAAAGGGGGGAGAAAGAAAGTTGTACCTCAATATAGTCATGTTGTGTCTAGTGAAGCCTTGATGTTTGGTTGATTCCATGACTAGAGGCATAGGGTTGGTTTGATATTTCTAGTGACAGTCTTGACCCATGCTTGTGATTGGATAGAATTTTTAGAAAGGTGCCTCAAGTACCCTTTGGTATTTTGAGGATGCACTAGTTATCCTTGTATAGCCTACACTAAGACCTTTTTAGTTGTCAATTAGTGTGGTGCATGGGATGCATATTGTACCCTAAAGTTACTCACGATGATCTTTCATGTGCTAAGATAGAATGTATTGATGTAATTCCTTTTGGTCTTGATTGGTAAGAGGTCCTTTACCCTTTGGGGTTGTGATCTCTAGTTATGAAACTATTGGTAGATAGTATTACCTTTGGCTCATGGGCCTATAGTAATTGTCAAACCTACTTGATTTCATCTTGGGGCTTATATGTGTGTCTAGCATGTGTTCTTGAGAACAACCCATGCATGTCTTTGGTTATTCTTGTTTGAGTTATCCTTTTTTCTTTTTATTGTTGTCTCCTTGTCCTTTTCTCAAGTTAGTTTGTTTATCTAGTCAGAAAATCCACTATATCCTTGGGTGAATCTCTCATCCCTTAGGAAAAGCCACCTTCTCTATACGTGAGTTTTCCTCTTTAAAATCCTTTGTTTTCAATCTGTCAAACTAGTCCATCCCTAGATTAAGTGAATCCATTAGTAAATAGGTGAATTTTCTTTATCTATAAGAAAATATTCCTTGGTCAATTTGTCACCCCTTTCACTAGTTTAAACTTGATTAAGCAAATATGTCATATCCTTCAACAATTATGTTTTTGCTTAGGTGAATCTGCCTTGGCTATAGGTAAATTTTCCCTTATTCAATTTAAAATTCTTTCCATAGTCAAATTCATGGTCATCCTTATTTCAATGAAATTGTTAAGTGCCATATGAATCTGATCTATAAATCAATGAGTTTGCTTCCTAGTAATTAGCTAGTCAAAAAATTGTCAAAAAATTAGTTCATTGAACCCATTCTAATTAGGCGAATCTATCTTGTGTTTCGTGAATGTATTTTCCTTCAAAATTACCAAACAAAAATTAGTTGATTTTTTTCTAAATTTAGATTGGAGAATCTATTTCCACATTAGTGAATCTTCTTTATGGTTCAACAGATCCACCTCCATACAAAAAATATAGAGAAAAACCCTAGGTCCATGCAATAGCTACTCTCCTTCTATATCCAAATGAATAATTTTTTCCACACCATATCTTGCTCAAACCAACCTTTTTGTCACTTTGACTACCATAAATCATTATGATATTGCTATCAGGATTCAACTATGTAGTTTTTGAGTCAAACTCATTGACCCATGTTTCATGAGTAGAAAACTACACAGTTGAATCTTGATAGCAATATCATAATTTGAAACGCTATGGAAAATACCTCCTACTTACCATAAATCAAGTCAAAACTTCATCCTCTTGAGACAAGTACATAGTTAAACACCTCCAATCGACACTTTAGCATTTAGAGACACATATCAAATCTCCACGACTCAATCAAGATCCTAAATCCTAATCAAACAACCTATCCTAGTGCTTTCCTGGGAACTTAGCTTATCCCAAGTTGGTAATCCCTCATTTAGACTATTTTACCTTGAGCTTGAGATATAGTTTGCATTGATATCTCCTCTTTCTTGAGAGCTTAACCTATCTCAAGTAAGAAAATCAACTCAATTGAACCTAAACATATGATCTTGATAATAGTAAGTGAGGACATAACCAACCATCCATTTGACAATCACATTATCAACTTAATTGTATCTTTGAACTGATGAAATACCCCATTAAGCACAAATTCCAACCAGAAACATCCATATAGTCCATATTAATTCTTGTTACATGTTTGTAGGCACAAAACCAATGTTATGAGAATAACTTGCATAATAATAATCTAAGAAATATGTTGCAATGCTTGATAATAATATGCCACTTCAAGAGGGAAACTTCCAAATCCACTTTGAGGGGGATCCCTCCAATAGTCTTCATCACAAACACAATATTCAACATGATGATAATAACTAACCTATAACTCAGGTATATACTATACTTATTCCTTGGATACCACCAAGGCTGACTTAGATACATAAGTATATCTCCTAGGATGACCTAATTACATATATATGATTATAATAATGATTATGTAACTTATTTAAGAGTTAAGGTAGCCACAAGCTGACTACTCATAACACAATACACACTATAGGGTTGGGGGCATAACATTGCCCCCCTCTTTACAAAAGCATTGTCATCAATGGTAACTTTTTCTTTTTCTTTTTTCATCTCCTTTTTTATTTCACTTTTTCTTTGACTTCTTCTTGTTCTTTTTCTTCTTCTTTCTCTTTTTCTTGGTCTTGTCCTTGGTCTTGGTCTTGTTCTATTTTTCTTATTCTTGTTCTTTCATTTTCTTTTCTTTTTTTGTTACTTTTTATAGTGAAGAAGTTTCATAAAAGAATTTTCAATAAATAACACAAATAGAATCCAAATACTCTAAATTTTTTACTATAACTTATCAACGCCCCAAAAAATATTCAATAAATTAGGTGGTTTGTAGCGTTCAGAGTGAATTTTTTAGAAAACTTAATTTTATAATAAATCATCTAATTTTTCTCTAATTACTCAAAAACTTGGACTTTAGGTCCCTCTTTTAATTCTTCAAAAACCCACTAACAATTAGGAAATCAATCACTAGGATTTAGGACATATACACTTCCCAAATAAATTGGGTAAAAATCCCAATTCTATAATAATTTTTTGAGTTATGCTCCAATCCCTCTAAAATCTGTAGTCTAGCTACTTCAATGTGTTCTTCAAAACCCATTTACAAATACAAAAAAAAAATGGAAAAATATGAGAGATATGCACTTCACAAAATGACCTCAAAAATTGAGAAAATGTCTTGCCTTTATGATGCCAAAATCATGCTTTGATAGCACTTGTTATGAGAACAACTTGGATAATAATAATATAATAAGGAATATTCTACAATTCTTGCTAATAAAATGCCACTTTGAGGGGGAAACCTCCTAATCCACTTCGAGGGGGATACCTCCAATAGTTTTCACCAAGAACATAATACTCAATATGATTATAATAATGATTATGTAACGTGTTTAAGAGTTAAGGTAGCCTCAAGCTGACTACTCATAACACAATACACACTATAGGTTTAGAAGCATAAGCACATGGAGCAATAGTCATCTTGGTCCACAAGAATGCTTGGGTTTGTGAAACCTTATTATCCTAATCTAGGGGGTAAGCCATATAATCCTAATGTAGGGGGTAAGCCATATTATCCTAATCTAGGGGGTAAGCCATATTATCCTAATGGAGTAGATGAATTTGGTTATCAGATATGGGTAATGAAAATCATAAAATCATTAGGAGAAGAGATGTTATATTCAAAGAGAAGGTCATGCATAAGGATCAGTTGCAGGAAAAGAAGCATGAACATGCCAAAAAGGAATATGTGGTGCTAGATGAGATTACAAAAAATAAAATGCCAATGGTATATGATGCTTAGCAACAACAAGTTATCCCACAGACTCTTGCAAGTGTTAGATTTTCTACAAGGATAACTAGACCTCTAGAAAGATTTTCTCCATCATTATATTCTATTTATTAACTGATTCTAGTGAACTTGAAGGTTATGAAGAAGCCATGCAAGTAGATTCCAAAAAGCAGTGGGAGCTAGGCATGAAAGAGGAAATGGATTCCTTGTTGCAGAATCAAACTTGGGACTTAGTCCAATTTCTTGTAGGTAAAAGAGAATTTCCAAATAAATGGGTTTACAGGTTGAAGGAAGAATATGGAGGCAAGAAAATATATAAGGTCAGACTCATGGTAGAAAGTTTTGCATTGAAAAAAGGTGTATAGATTTTGATGAAATATTTTATCTAGTTTTAAAGATGACTTCTATAAGAACTATTCTAGGTCTTGTGGCTATAGAAGAATTTCATCTTGAATAGCTAGACATGAAAACAATATTTCTCCATGGGGATTTGGAAGAGGAAATATGCATGCAACAACCACAGGGATATGAGGTCAAGGGTAAGGAGTAATTTGTGTGCAGGTTAAACAAGAGTTTGTATGGCCTGAAGCAAGCACCTTGGCAATGGTATTTGAAATTTGATAGTTTTATGGTTGAACAAGGTTACAAAATATGTCATTCTGATTGTTGTGTTTATTTTAAGAAATTGGATAATGGTAGCTATATTATCCTATTGCTTTATGTTAATGACATGCTTGTTGTCAGGTCTAACATGCAGCATATTAATGAACTTAAGAAGAAATTAGAAAATTCATTTTCTTTGAATGATTTGGGTGCAACAAAACAAATCCTTGCTATGAGGATCACATGGGACAGGAAAAATAAAAAAATGTTTTTGTCTCAAAGTGAGTATGTAGAGAAGGTGTAGAAAAGGTTTAACATGCAGAATGCAAAAGCGGTTAGTACACCTTTGCCTAGTAATTTTAAGTTGACTAAGGAGATGTGTCCAAAAACATAAGAGGAAGGAAAAATGTCTAAGATACCATATGCATCAACATTTGGTAGCTTGATGTATGCAATGGTATGCACAAGGATAGATATTGCACATGTAGTGGGAGTTGTGAGAAGGTATATGAGAAATATAGGAATGGAAACATTGGAGTGTAGTAAAATGGATTCTCTAATATTTGAGAGGTACTACTTCAAAGAATCTATGTTTTGGAGGAACAAATTATGCTCTAAAAGGATATGTTGACTCTGATCTAGCAGGTCATATTGATAGCGGGAGTATTACAGGGTATGTTTTTACTGTAGGAGGTACTGGAATCAACTAGATTTCAAGGCTGAAAAAGGTTGTTGCACTTTCAACCACTGAAGCTAAGTATGTTGTTGCTACTAAAGCTAGGAAGGAGATAATTTGGTTACAATGTTTTCTAGAGGAATTGGGACAACAACAAGAAGATAGCCCTTTGTACACTGATAGCCAAAACTTTCCCTTCATCTTGCTAAGAATTCAGCTCTGCATTAAAAAACTAAGCACATACAACTCAGATACAACTTCATCTGGTCAATTTTGGAGGATGGACAGTTGAAGCTGGAGAAAATTCACACAAGTGAGAATCCTGCAGATATGTTCACAAAGGCAGTTACATGGGAGAAATTTATTTCCTCAGAAGTTTCCATTATCCTTCATGATTGATAATGGTGGACATAAGAAACCATCCAGACCTATAATCTAGTGGGAGCTGCAAGTGTAGCAGTGTCATCCAGGATCAGTCTCCAAGTGGGAGATTGTTTGGTGTGGAGCTTGATTATTCTCCAAGTGGAAGATTGTTGGTATGTGGTGACTGATCATACATATACTATACACTCTTCACGTATCCTTGTTGGGGTTCAGTAGTTAATCTTTTGTTGATCGACAAATGAAAAATGACTTTGTAAAAACTTAACAAATGCATGCACTCATTTATAGATTCCTGAGGCTATGACCCAACTTAAGCAATCTCCATGCATGGATATTAGAAAATTAAAAATCTGTGGAGGATGCAATCTATATTTTCCCATGCGCCAAGGGGTTTTTTATTATGGAATTCAAATCCCTTGTAGACAAGAAGTGGGTTCTTGAGAATGACATGTTTACTTAGCAAAGTGAATTTTTATGCATGAAACCTTGGTTCCCTCATTTTGACCCTCGAACTAAGACATTTTCCTCCACTTTCTTTTAGGTTACATATCTTCATTATCTTCCCTTTTAGTTCTAGAAATCAGATTTCTTGTAGGCTATAGGAAACTATTTAGGAAAGTATCATAGCAGCTTGAAGAGGAAACACTTAATTACCATAATTCTACCTTCATGCAAAAATGTGAGGAAATAGACCTATCCAATGGTCTCCCTATAGAGGTATCATTGTTGGTGGGAGACCATTGTTGGAAGTAGCCTGGGGACTATGAGAAAATTCTCTTTAGATGTAGGAAATGCTACTGCATAGATTATTCTACATGTACCAATGTCAAAAGTTACAAGGCCTAGGTAAGGGTATGAAGACCTCAAAGGGTAAACACTCCTAGTGGGTGGGGGTTTAGCCCCAACATTACAAAATTACTCCTAAATCAAAAAATGTTGGCAATTTTGGCCAAACATCTCTTAAGGGCAGTCCAAAGTCCCTACTGCTCAAAAATATCACACTCCAACTAATGGGGAATCTCATGCACTTAACACTAATTTGGTCATTCTGATTACCCTCCCAATCAAAATCTAAAAACTTTGAGCTATCTCAAGATCCCATGATCACTGTAGTTAATGCATGCTCTAGTGAAAGACCAAGAGGTAATGAAAATTAGGTTCTCCTCTCAAATCAAAGTACACCTAGAAATGATTTGTCCCTACTAAAGGACAAAGATGACCCTGCGATTTCACTTCCTAAGGAGGCATTGACAACTTCACCAATGAGTTTAGAAATCACCTCTCCTTGGGATGGGGAATCTATTGAGAAATTAGAAGAAGTCAAATGTGTAGGGATGATAGTGGAAATTTGAACAACGATACAAAGGAAGAAGAAATTAATGAAGCTTGGTAATGGTTTTAAGTAACTCTATCTCTCATTCAAATACATTGAAATTTGATGATGTTGTTGGTTTTATCCTTAGCTAGGAAATGCAACAGCAAAGCACAGGTGAGAGTTCAACATCGGGTAATGCTTTGATTATAGAGAATAGGGGAAGAAAAAAGGAGAGATGAAAAATCCCAACAAAACATGGGAAGTCACAAGGGAAGTCAAAGAAAGGTAGATCTAAATCCAAAGGAAGAATGGATTGCTAGCACCGTGGAAAGCCATGACACTTGAAGAAGGATTGTTGGTCTTGAAAGGGAAAACAGGGAGACTAACAACATGATGATAGTAAGGAAGCTAATGTTGCAAGTAATAAATTATAGGATGCTTTAATTATGTGTTTAGATAATGATAATGATTCTTGGGTAGTAGATTCAAGGGCTTCATTTCATGCCACACCCCATAGGAAATATTTTTTATATTATGTTCAAGGTGATTTTGGATAGGTATATTTGGGTGATGATGAACCCTGTCATATTTTTGGGAAAGGAAAGATAATCAAGTTGCAGAATGGAAATGAATGGTTGCTATGGGAGGTAAGGCATGTCCCAAATTTGAGAAGGAATTTAATTTTTGTAGGACAATTGGGTAGTGAAGGCTGCATAGTTACCTTTTTAGACAAAATCTGGAAGATCACTAAAGGTGCATTAGTAGTAGCTAAAGGTGAAAAGGTAGGCACATTGTATTTGTGTACTAGTAATACTTACTCTACCTTAGCTGCTATAGAAATGGTTGCTACTAATATAGTTATAACACTTGCTAAAGGGATAGAAACAAAATTGTGGCACCATAGACTTGGGCACATGAGTGAGAAAGGGATGAAGATCCTTCACTCCAGAAAGTTGCGACCAAGTCTAAAGGAGATTGACTTGGAATTTTGCAAAAAAAATGTTTATGGAAAATAGAAAAGAGTCTGATTTCTCAAAGTTGGGAAAGAGAAGAAGAGTGCGAAATTAGAGCTTGTACATTTAGATGTATGGGGACCAGCTCAAGTATCTTCTCTTGGTGGCTCATTCTATTATGTTACTTTTATTGATGATGTCACTAGGAAAACATGGGTGTATTTTCTAAAACAAAAATCATAAGTGTTTGAAAATTTTAAAAAGTGGAAAGCTTTGGTTGAGAATGAGATAGGGAAAAAATTGAAGTGTCTCAAATCTGATAATGGAGGCAAGTATTGCAGAAAATAATTTGAAAATTACTATTCATACAATGGAATCCGTAGACAAAAAATAGTTTCTAGAACCCCACAAGAAAATGGTGTGTCTGAAAAGATGAATAGGACCATTATGGAGCATGCAAGGATAATGAGATTGCATGTTGGAATATCATTACACTTTTGGGTAGATGTTGTACATACCGATGTTTATTTAATAAACAAGGGACCTTTAAATCCTTTGGATGGTGGCATTACAAAGGAGGCATGGATGGGTAAAAGGGTAAACTATTCATTTCTGAAAACCTTTGGTTGTGAAGCTTTTATCCATGTTGATATTGAAAATAGAACCAAGCTTGAGGATAAGTCTAAAAAATGTACCTTCATTGGATATGGATTAGATGAATTTGGTTATTGGTTATGGGATTATGAAAATCATAAAATCATTAGGAGCAGAGATGTTATATTCAAAGAGAAGGTCATGTATAAGGATCAGCTGTAGGAAAAGAAGCATGAATAGGCTAGAAAGGAATTGGTGCTAGATGAGATATTTATATAAAATTGCATAAGATCATTGTAAAATCATGATTTACTTCATGTAACTTTTATTTATTAGAAAATTGAATTAAAAGAAGTGATAAGGTCTAGAATTTATGAAATAAAAAATAGATGAAATTAAAGTGATAGATTTACTAATATCTTGATAAAAAAATTGTGAGTTATGATGTAGATTCAACTTAAGCTATTGTGGAAAAATGGAGTGGAGTGGAGCAAGGAGCCAGAATGGGCACACAAATGCTGGTTTGAATCTTGAAGATGAAGCTAGAGGAAAAGATGTTGATTTTGACGACATGACGATGGGGATTTGGAGGCTGCAGAAGCTATTTCATTGTTGCTATCATTTGGTGTTTAATTTCTTACTAGACCTGGGGTCGTGCGCTGCTTTTTGGGTGTCACTTCTTTGGGGTTTTCTTCGATGTGGGGGTTATTTTCCTTGGTGGCTGCCATTGAGTTCTCTTAGTGGCTGGTGCTTCTATCCACCCCTGGTATTTTTGTGTTGTTGGTGCCTTTTATGGGGGTACGTGTGTGCGGGTTGGTTGCAAAGAAGTCCCTCTTCTACTCCATTTTCCTTGTGACTAGTCTATTGTTCGTGGATCTAGTGGGTTGCCTTCGTGAAGGTCTCTTTTCCCTTCTACCTTTTTGGTGGTTTATGGATTTGTTGTTTGATTTGTGCCTCTTGTCCATTATTGTGAAATGTTCTTTCGTGGTGGAGGCTCTGGTCTTCTCTCTTAGCTACTTTGTTGGTGCTTCTAAGGTTGATGATGTAGAATTGTAGTTTGCTTGAGTCTTCTCTCTCAGTGCTAGATCATGGTGTTCATTTTTTCTGATGCCCTCTATTCTTTGGTGGCGATGTCCTATTTGCTTGGGTCCCTTCTTATTTGTGGATGGCTAAGGTTGGTTTCATTGAGGAGGCATTTTGTGTTTTAGAGGATGGTTCGTGGGTTTCTCCTATAGGCTTTGTTGCACGTGGTTCTTCAATTTGAGTGTCTTCTCTTTCCCTGGCTTTGGTCTATGTTTTGGGTCTCTCTGTGCAAGATGGTTTGTCTATGGATGGGTGGTGTGAGGAGAGTTTTTGGATTATCTTTGACCTTGACTGGAACGTTGGGTCTATTGGTGTGCTTAAATGTTTTTCCTTCTCTCTTCTCCCCTGTTGTGTGGGCTCTCCTTGCTTGCTATTGTGCATGGCCTTGGGTGCAATTTTGGAACTTCAGGAGGCTTTCATCCCTCTGACTATGGGGTTTCTTGCATGTGTTGTGGCTTTGGTGCTTTTCTTCCGAATGGTGTCATTTGTGGCTTCCTGTGTACAATTTTTCTTGCTTGTGGATGGGAGGTTTGTGGAGAGTTTCTAGCTGTCTTGTGACTCTGGCTGGCATGTTGAGTCTGATGGTGAGCTTATTTATTTTATTGGCTCTCTTCTTCCTTTCTTTGTATGCTTTTATTTTTTTTGTGTGGGTGCCTCTTCTATGGTGCTGGGGCTTTTTGGCTTACTTGGATCCTTCATTCCTTTTGTGGTCTGTTGGTGGGTAGTTTTGGTGTTTTTCTTTTTGTTGTTGTTTTGCTTTTTTGGGAACCCCTTTTAGGCTCTTTGGCATGTTCCTTTGGTGGGGGTGTCTAGCATTCTACAGAAGAAGCTTTTAATCTTTTGGTTTAAGGCTCAGTTTTTGCTGGTGTTGTTGGTTGTGTTGTTTCTTGCTTCTTTTCTTGTCACGCTAAAGGATGTTGTAGTTACCATTTCTTTTGGAGCTTCTTCTTCCTTCTTAATATTTAAGTCAAGGTTTTCTATGGAGGTGGAGAGTGTTCCTATTGAGGAGGAGCTGGCTACTGTTGTTCTAGTTGGAAGTTCTCTTTTCTACTTCATGCTCCTATTGAGGTGGAGTCTGGGTCGGCAAGAGGTGAAGTCTTTAGTGGTGATGGTTTTTATTGCATCTTGTCAAATAGAGTGGAGCTCTCTCATATTGAGGTTGAAATAGATTTAGTGTTTCAATCTATTTGGTGTTATTTGACAGTGGAGGAGTGTTGTAGGAATGTTGTTGTTTTACAATATTTAGTTATTGGGTTGATTGTTGCCTAGATGAACCAGGCAGTTTGTAAGTTGGTTGAGAGCTACTATTGAAATGCTAATGCTTTATAGTATTCTATTGATTTATTTAGGCTGATTATTGCTCGGATGAATCAAGTTGTTAAGGGTTTAAGGTCCCCATTAAAACCTGGATGTAAAGGGTGTATGGTCCCTTCAAAACCTTTGGGTTTCAGGCCCCTGTAAACTTGGTTGTTAAAGGTTCCTAGGTCCCTTCAAAACCTTTGTGCAACCTTTGGTGTTGCTGTTGTTGGGCTGCTGCTGGTTTGTGGTTTATCTTTGTGCCAACATGATTTGCTTGGATAGGGTTTCAAAACCGTTGTAATGGGTTTCGGGTCCCATCAAAACCTGCTTTTCCCCATTAAAAACTTAAGCTATTGAGGACGACAACTAAATTAAAAGAGGGGGGAATGTTATGAAACATTTTCCCCAAAGTGAAAATAAAGCCATGAAAACATTAAAAGGAGATAGAAAAATAAAGAATAATATGATCCTTTGATTAAAATGAAATTAATGAAGAATATTTATAAAAACTCTTTTAAAGGAGAGGAATAATTATATTTATTCAATAATTGATTAAAGGAAACCTTTGTTAAGGGGTGTGATGGTTTGGAAACCGCCCCTTAAGGCTTATAGAAAGCATTTATGTGAGATTGGAAAATAAGGGAGATCACTCAAGGAATAAGAAGATGGTTTGGTGGGCTATGGACATTTGAGGAGGGGGCACACATAATGTTTCCAAATCAGGGTGTAAAGTACACTCAAGATTATCTTGATTGGGGCTTTGATGTATTTTAATGGTGCATAAGAACACTTTGTGTTTGTATGCATGTTCTCCAATGTGTGTCATAGCTATGAGGACCAATACCATTGAATCTTCCTAGTATGAGAATGAGCTTTCAAAGTGCTATGATTCATATAAGTACTAAACTTATTAGAAGATATTTTAATTATAAATGAGATGGAGTATATTCAATTAAATTCTTTTATGATGTTTTTTTATCATTTTAATATTGTTAGATACACATTTATATATTAATAATGTTAATCTTAGTGTGCTTAAGTATTAATTCAGTTAACATTGATTAATAACTATTTCATTCATTTGTATTTTAATTATATATATATATATACTTTACAATATTTAAAGTTTAGATATTAACACTAATAGATCTGGGTATGTGCAGGATTATGATGGGCCAAAAAGTGGCAATATGATGGGTATGTGGCTGACGAATTTTTTTTACCCAAATTTGATGAAACGAAAAAGGGTTTTTAAAGGAGATTCTTAGCTTTCCACCAATATAAATTATGCTTTACTTTGAATTTAATAAGTAATCATTATTCATTTTCTATTTGAATTACGACTAAAGTCCTAATTGATAGACTGATTGAAAAACATCTATAGCTTTCAAATGGTATCACATTTTTTGAATTCAAAACATGCGTCACATTCTATGCTTTGCATACTATAGGATTAAAAAAATATGAATTTCATGAAGTTTTTACCAAGTTAAGGTGGTTAGACATACACGTTTTTATATTTTTTAAAATTTGTAATCAAAAATTCATAATTAATTATTTACTTAGAAAAAAATTACAAAAAATATGCATCACATAGGACACAAGTCCTCTACTTATATCTAAAATCTTATAATTTTTTTTATCATTTTATAGTGGTTAGGGTGGTAAGACAAACATCTACTTCTTATTTTTTCCCTGAAATTTAAGTACTACTGCATTGAAATTTTAAATTTTCACCAAATAGATTTTTTCAAAAATAAACCTAGTAGTTTAGAAACTACATTCAATTTGCTACAGATTCTATTCTTACATATTTTTGAAATAATATAGATAACTTTCAAATTTTTACATCAAGTTGCCTAACTCTGATTTTTCTGAATTTTTTGCACTTAAGGGCCTATTTTTTCCATGATGATCTTGCACATACCCATCCGTTGCCATATCAAAATTAACTCCAATATATTAAATAGATCTAGCTTTTATATTTGGGAAAAAGTAGTTTTACAGACCCATTATCCCTTTCCTTTTCAAACCCAAGAATGTAAATTTCCTACCTAACAAATACACTAAATATGAAGTCATATAAGATGTTCTTTTGCTCCCAATGTTAGTTAAAACTAAGAGTTCAGATCATCACTAATACTTTCTACCCAATGTAACATAATATCTCCATTCAAAATGTTTGTTACATACATATGCATCCATTACTTAAGTCATTATACTTGGCAATCACATCACTCTGCTTAGTAAGGTGATAATGTCCCCATTTCTTGTTGGATGTCACTCTTATATAGGGTCTTGGGTATTTTTAGCAATAGTGGACTTTGGATGCTCCATTCATTTAGAATTGATGTGTTTTTGACATGCCTCAATATCCTTCTCATATGTCTTATTTGCATTCTTCATAACAATCATTCCAACTTTTTCTATAGAAGGGAATATTAAAGGTGTCATGAATAGCATTGACAATTAGATTAGCAAGGATCCTTTTTTCCTTAACTACCAAAAACTTGAGGGGAAGGAATGTTGGGAAGGGAAATATCAAAATTATGAAATTGAGTCTTGGGAGAATTGAGGAATAAGGGACTTGAGGGAAATCCATGTTGGGAATTGTAATCTTGGAAGTCTTAAATGGGAATTTAGTGAATTGAGAATTTTGAGTAAAAGAAACTAAGATAAGGAAAGTTTTGAAATCCTATTCAATCCTAGAAACTAGCCGGAAGACCATCATACATAAAACCTTTTTATACTTTATAAATTTGAGCATGACAAGGGTATGAGGGGAGGAAAGACACAACACTAAGCACAAATTGACCAAGGGATCCATTAAAGAAAATATTTGATCAACTATCATTGATGGGAAAAGTAGGGCCACATGTGCCGACATGAAGATTTTTTTGGATTGCTTAAGCATGATTTCACATTATGGATCTCATGTAACACCTCTCTAAACCCAAGCTGGTAAGATAGTATTTTAATTTTTGATTTGATATTTTAAATGTTAAATGTTATTATAATGAGGTTAGATATTGTTGATTTAGTGAAAGGTTATTATGATTAGTTATGATGATGCAAGTAATTTATATATATGGTAGCTAACTACAGTCAGGATGTAGTATGTGCTTCGGCTATGCATATATATATGCGATGTGTATGTTACAAGTACCAGGTACCAGCTCCACCTGGCTTCATAAGTCTGAGTGTACCTTCCTCGATGGTGGTTACTGGAGGTAGTCATAGGCCAAATATCCCCTACCCTAGCCACTGTACCCTATTAGGGCAGTGTTTTCCTTATTGATTTTTTACCGTCCGGTTGCCTAACAGTAATGTCTGGAGCACCTTTTTGCCATATGTTCTAGTGCACCTTTATGTTGTATGTGGTTCACCAGTATGTTTTGTTGAGGTATTTTTTCATGGTTTTCGTGAATGTGTTATATGGCTATATATATATATTGGTTGTCAGTGTTATGATGTGGTTTCTTTGACATCTTTTCATGATTTCTTATATGGCATTTTATAATATTTTATTGATGGGAGATTTAAATGGTTTTACCCATGAGATTTTAAAATATGTTATTTTAAATGATTTTTATTGATCATTCGAGAGAATGATATATTTCATTTGGAAATTTAAAATGATTTATTTTCATTTTATTGTGTTGAGGTGTTAGTTAATAAAAGAAGGGGCAACCTTGTTTTGGAGGGAGATATATTTATTCTTTTGTTTATTTTGGGAGATTATTCTTTTTGGAAAGGAAGAAATTTTTTGTTTTGGAGGGAGAAGAGAAACCCCCATGAATTGGGTAGAGGGTTTTGGAAGATAGGGGGAGAAGATATTTGTGGGCATCTGATCATTGGTTTCAGCTTGCCATACCCTCCCTGCTGTCCTATTATGGAACCCAGCCACGCCTTCTTTGCAGAGTATTCCTTCATTTCATTTTTATGGGAAACATTGAGGTATTCTTCTGTTTCTTCCTTGAATTTATAAGATTATAAATGTATGCATAAGTGCATGTTTAAATGTTTTGGGAATCTTGGCTATTAGGTATCGTTATGGCATTTGTTTTTTTGAGTCTTCTTTTCTGCCTGGTTATGGAATTTATTTTGGAGAAACTCTAGGTTTTTTTTTCTTTTTCTGTGCAAATCCCTTAGTTTAAACTCAAATCCAGCTTTGGGATTCACCTAAAAATGCCCAAATCTCAAGTGGGTTGGAGTCTAAAACGAATTTAGAACACTTTCTGTTTTGGCCAAAAATTTATGCCTATTGTTAAAATGATGTTTTTTTTTTTATTGCTTCTCCTTAATCACCCATTTAAAATGAAAACTAAAGGTGGATTCCTGATAGAAATGCTAAGATCTCAATTGGGTCTTTGGCAGATTTTGGTTTCGGGCACTTTCATTTTTGCCCAAATTTGTGCGTATTGTTGAAATGATGTTTTTCATTGTTGCTCTTTTACCACCTGTCAAAAATGTAAATTAAAATTGGATTCCATGTAGAAATTTTGAAATACGAACTGGGTCCTTGTCCAATTTTTAATCCGAACACTTTCATTTTTCATGTTTTTGCCCAGCCTTGCATTAAATGACATTTTTTAGTACAACACCTCTTTTTGTATATTAAAATTGAAAATTGAAGGTGGATTCCAACTTGGAACACCAAAATATGAATTGGGTCGGACTTAGAATTTTAATCCCGACACTTTGAATTTTTACGTAATTTCTATGCCTCCATTTCATGTTGATTTACAGCTGTTAAACATGTCTTCTTACAACAATGTTTGCTTGGCTATGTTAAATGACTTTATGATGATTTTAGAGGCTTTTTCATGGCTTCCTATTTATTTTTGGATTCCTCATTTGGATAAAAGAGAAGGCCTATCCGTCGATAGGGCGTTGATTCGGGCATGTTTGAGTTTTACTCGTCCGTAGGAGAGATGTATTTGATTACATGTGGTGTCATTCCTTCGAGCACATATGATGACATTTCACCCAGTCCGCACTTTAGTACCTATACCTTTGTAGTCATAACTAGTACCCGACATGTCATTGTATGAGCATCTGCTTCTTGTGATATTGGCATAATGCATTGTATTCCATGTTTGCTCTTTGTCTGGCGTGTGTGTTGGCCATATGTTACCCTTGCCTTTTTTTCTACTTGGGCCTTGTGGGGTGGCTTCTTTTGAGTCCACATGGTAGGGAGGTGTTGCCACTGCCATTGGGGACTAGTGTACAGGTTATTGGAGCAACAGTTGAAGCTAATCCCTCTTGTACTCATCTTATATGTTGATGTATTTTATTTCATGGCTATGCCTTTTTATTCATACACATTCATTTATGTATATTGTACTCTTTTGAAAGAGAAGATAAAATCATATAGATTAATGAGAAGAAATGTGATGTTTATATTTGATTTACGAGTTTCAATGTTGGTATTGGACTTGCTTGTATTATGATGATCATTATGGCTTTTTCTTCATTATTTTCCATGCAAAAATTAGAGTTTTTGTTGTATATTTCCTTCATGTTTTAGTCTACTAAGTTCTGGCGCATCGTCTCTTTCTATTTTGGTCTTTGTTGCTACTGCTAAAGTTTCAGAGCAGCATTGAGAGTTCCAGAGCATCACTGTTAAAGTTCTGGAGCAACGCTGTTAAAGTTCTGGAGTAGCGCTGAAAGTTCCGTAGTAGCACTGTTAAAGTTCTAGAGCAGTGCTGTTAAAGTTCCGAAGTAGCGCTGAAAGTTCCGTAGCAATGCAGTTAAAGTTCCAAAGTAGCGCTATTAAAGTTCCGGAGCAATGTTGCCTTTGGTTAATGTTTGGTGTTGTTGCTACCAAAGCTCTGGAGTAGAGGTTCTAGAGCAGTGCAGAAGGTTCCGAAGCAGATGGTTCTGGAGGAAAGGTTCCGGAGCAGGAAGTTCAGGAGCAAAGGTTCCATAGCTAGAAGTTTCGTAGCTGGGAGTTTCGTAGCTAGAAGTTCTATAGCTGGAACTTCCATAGCTGGAAGTTCTGGAGTAGGAAGTTCAGGAGCAAGTTTCTAGAGCCATTATGTTTGCTCCTGTTTGGATTTTCTCTGGAGGGTGGATTACTTCTCTCCTTTGGGTTATGTTTGGCCATGATTGGCCATGTAAGTTGTCAATATATTGTTGTGATATCCTAAATGTTTAACCTATTCTAAGCAATTAAAATGCAATGGAGAAACATAAAGAAACACCTCAAGATTAGTCTAAGAAATTTGTAAGTGCAAAGAGGAAAGTGTAAAATGATGACAAATGGATATACCTTCCTTCAAGCTGCTGAAACTCCTTGGTTGGCCCTTGATTTGGATTGATTTGTATGTTCCTTGATGACTCTTGATATGGCTAAATGCAAGTCTTGACTATATGCTTGAATGTAGATGCAAATGGATGAAAGTTGATGGTTAGATGAGTGCACAAAATGGCAGCATTTAGTTGCAAAATGGCTAAGTCCCCTTAAATGCCTTAGAGGAAGGGGTATTTATAGAGAAACTTGAATTCTCTAGAGAATTCAATGGTTGGGATTTATCCAACAAGGCCAAGATGAAGGGCTAAGGTGAGTTGAGGACTCACAAGCCCTCACATCTTGACATGTGGATTGTGAAGTGGATAAAGGTAGGATGATGTGTAGGTGATGTGGAAGAGAGGTACATGATGTGGAAGAAGGACAAGTACCTTCCAAGTACCTTGGGGAGTGAGAAGATTTTTTAAAAAAAGAACTTCTTATCCCCAAGAGGGAGTGAAAATGACACTTGAAGAATTTTGAAATTTCTCAAAAATTTCCATAGGAAAAGAGAAAGAGGTTGGAGAAATAAATGTGTATTAAAAATTTACATTCATAGGAGAATCTAATGGATAAGAGAGGGTCTCCAAAAAGGTGGGAATTGGTCACATGTGCATGAGGTGACATGTCAAACATTCTAGAAGCCTTCGAAAGACAAAATGTGAAATAAAAATTCACATTGGGAGGAGAGAGACATAGAATGAATAAATGAGAATTAAAAATTCTCATGGGAAAGAGGGTCAATGCCGAAAAAGGAAAAATGGAAAGATTGACTAAAAAGTGGTGCTAAAAGTGGTTAATGACTTTGATTAAATTTTTGCAAATACTTGATTATAATAATTAATGGGAGATTAGAGACAAATGGAAAATGTAGGAGGATGTGACATTAACCCTTGATTAAGAGGATGTACACCCTAAATATGAATTAATTAAATTAATTCAAATTAGTGATGGATTATAGAGAATGTGACAAGGAGGGAGAAAAGAATAATTTTAAATTGATTTTAATTCAAAAGATTAGAATGACTAAATTAAATAAATTGGTGTATTTATTTAATTTAGAGAGGGTAAAGGCACCAGATAAAGTGTTTAATTATTAAATTAAATACTTTAAGAGTCTTACGTGGGAAGTGTAATATTAATTAAATAAATTAATATTGACAGAATTGATGAATAAAGAGGTAAATTTGATCATATGAGAGTGATCAAATTTGGGTGTCTACATTTTGCCCCTCTTTGAAATATTGTTAAAATAACAATGTTTCGAAGAAAAATAAAATGTCAGGGATGAAGAAAGTTATAGGGATTGATGCCCCAACCTGAAAGAGGAGGGAAAAAAGGAGAGGGATGCCCTAGTGCCTGCCTCGAATGGATGAAAGAAAGTGATAGGTATGCCCCCTCGAGAGGGTGGTTGGGGAAGAAATAAGGGGGCCCCGGATGACTTCTCAATAGAAAGAAATAGAGGAGACCGTTGGATAGAGGGAAAAAAATTAAGCAACTTTGAATTTTGAATGGAGTTGATTGGACGTACGGTTTGCAAATGGCGGCTCCGAGAAATAAGGGGATTAGTTGGAAGAAAAAAAGGTAAATAAAAGGTAAAAAATACATTTTATTTGAAAAAGGGGGGAAATGAGGGGTTAAAAGGTAATTTGAAGAATTACCTTGCCTCATTGTTACTGTAGCAATTGAGGAAAGGGTAAAGAAGAGGGAGAGGAGATGGAGCAACAATGCCGCGAGATTATGATACGAAGATCATTCACTGAGCAGATGACCTGCGGAGATGCTGGACCCACTTCGCGGTGCCCCGCAAAGTGAGTACGAAAACCCACGCTATGTACTTTAAATATTTAACATGTTTTTAAGATAGGTAAAGAAAAAGTGATATCCTAAATGTTTAACCTATTCTAAGCAATTAAAATGCAATGGAGAAACATAAAGAAAAACACCTCAAGATTAGCCTAAGAAATTTGTATGGGAAAAGAGAAAGAGGTTGGAGAAATAAATGTGTATTAAAAATTCACATTCATAGGAGAATCTAATGGATAAGATAGGGTCTCCAAAAAGATGGGAATTGGTCACATGTGCATGAGGTGACATGTCAAACATTCTAGAAGCCCTGGAAAGACAAAATGTGAATTAAAAATTCACATGGGGAGGAGAGAGACATAGGATGAATAAATGAGAATTAAAAATTCTCATGGGAAAGAGGGTCAATGCCCAAAAACGAAAAATTGAAAGATTGACTAAAAAGTGGTGCTAAAAGTGGTTAATGACTTTGATTAAATTTGTGCAAATACTTGATTATGATAATTAATGGGAGATTAGAGACAAATGGAAAATGTAGGAGGATGTGACATTAATCCTTGATTAGGAGGATGCACACCCTAAATATGGTTTAATTAAATTAATTCAAATTAGTGATGGATTATGGAGGATGTGACAAGGAAGGAGAAAAGAAGAATTTTAAATTGATTTTAATTCAAAAGATTAGAATGACTAAATTAAATAAATTGGTGTATTTATTTAATTTAGAGAGGATAAAGGCACCAGATAAAGTGTTTAATTATTAAATTAAATAATTTAAGAGTCTTATGTAGGAAGTGTAATATTAATTAAATAAATTAATATTGACATAATTGATGAATAAAGAGGTAAATTTGATCATATGGGAGTATCAAATTTGGGTGTCTACATTTTGCCCCTTTTCAAAATATTGTTAAAATAAAAATGTAATGTCGGGGATGAAGAAAGTGATAGGGATTGATGCCCCAGCCTGAAAGAGGATGGAAAAAAGGAGAGGGATGCCCCAGTGCCTGCCTCGAATGGATGGAAGAAAGTGATAGGGTATGCCCCCTCGAGAGGGCGGTTGGGGAAGAAACAAGGGGGCCCCAGACTTTTCAATAGAAAGAAATGAAGGAGACCGTTGGATAGAGGGAGAAAAATTAAGCAACTTTGAATTTTGAATAGAGTTGATTGGATGTACGGTTTGCAAATGGCGGCTCCGGGAAAGAAGGGGATTAGTTGGAAGAAAAAAAGGTAAATAAAAGGTAAAAAATACCTTTTATTTGAAAAAGGGGGGAAAGGAGGGGTTAAAAGGTAATTTGAAGAATTAACTTGCCTCATTGTTACTGTAGCAATTGAGGAAAGGGTAAAGAAGAGGGAGAGGAGATGGAGCAACAATGCCGTGGGATTATGATACGAAGATCATTCACTGAGCAGATGACCTGCGGAGACACTGGACCCACTTTGCGATGCCTCGCAAGGTGATTACGAAAACCTGTACTATGTACTTTAAATATTTAACATGTTTTTAAGATAGGTAAAGAAAAAGTGATATCCTAAATGTTTAACTTATTTTAAGCAATTAAAATGCAATGGAAAAATATAAAGAAACACCTCAAGATTAGCCTAAGAAATTTGTATGGGAAAAGAGAAAGAGGTTGGAGAAATAAATGTGTATTAAAATTTCACATTCATAGGAGAATCTAATGGTTAAGAGAGGGTCTCTAAAAAGGTGGGAATTGGTCACATGTGCATGAGGTGACATGTCAAACATTTTAGAAGCCTTCGAAAGACAAAATGTGAATTAAAAATTCACATGGGGAGGAGAGAGACATAGAATGAACAAATGAGAATTAAAAATTCTCATGGGAAAGAGGGTCAATGCCCAAAAAAGAAAAATTGAAAGATTGACTAAAAAGTGGTGCTAAAAGTACTTAATGACTTTGATTAAAGTTGTGCAAATACTTGATTATAATAATTAATGGGAGATTAGAGACAAATGGCAAATGTAGGAGGATGTGACATTAATCCTTGATTAAGAGGATGCACACCCTAAATATGAATTAATTAAATTAATTCAAATTAGTGATGGATTATGGAGGATGTGACAAGGAGGGAGAAAAGAAGAATTTTAAATTGATTTTAATTCAAAAGATTAGAATGACAATTAAATAAATTGGTGTATTTATTTAATTTAGAGAGGATAAAGGTACCAGATAAATTGTTTAATTATTAAATTAAATACTTTAAGAGTTTTATGTGGGAAGTGTAATATTAATTAAATAAATTAATATTGACAGAATTGATGAATAAAGAGGTAAATTTGATCATATGGGAGTGATCAAATTTGGGTGTCTACATTTTGCCCCTCTTCGAAATATTGTTAAAATAACAATGTTTCGAAGAAAAATAAAATGTCGGGGATGAAGAAAGTGATAGGGATTGATGCCTCAGCCTAAAAGAGGAGGGAAAAAAGGAGAGGGATGCCCCAAATTGCCTGCTTCGAATGGATAGAAGAAAGTGATAGGGTATGCCCCCTCGAAAGGGTGGTTGGGGAAGAAACAAGGGGGCCCCAGACGACTTCTCAATAGAAAGAAATGGAGGAGACCGTTGGATAGAGGGCGAAAAACTAAGAAATTTTGACTGTTGAACGGAGTTGATTGGACGTACGGTTTGCAAATGGTGCCTCTGGGAAAGAAGGGGATTAGTTGGAAGAAAAAAAGGTAAATAAAAGGTAAAAAATACCTTTTATTTGCAAAAGGGGGGAAAAGAGGGGTTAAAAGGTAATTTGAAGAATTACCTTGCCTCATTGTTACTGTAGCAATTGAGGAAAGTGTAAAGAAGAGGGAGAGGAGACAAAGAAACAATGCCACGAGATTATGATACGGAGATGATTCACCAAGCAGATGACCTGTGGAGACGCTGGACCCACTTCGCGGTGCCCCGCAAGGTGAGTACGAAAACCTGTGCTATGTACTTTAAATATTTAACATGTTTTTAAGATAGGTAAAGAAAAAGTAAAATATGGGTATTATGGGGGGGGGGAATAGGAAAATGGGTAGGTTGAGAATTGGAAAAAAAAAGAGGGAAAATAGCAGATTAGGGGGGAGGGAAAGAAGGCACTCCGCCACATAGAAGGGCGGATGTGCCCCCAACTGGGGTGAAGATGCCCCATAAGGAGGGCAGAGCTTCCCCGAGATGGGGCAGACATGCCCCGATAGGGGCAGAGCCACCCCTAGCTGGGGTGAGCTCGCCCCGGCAACGGGGAAAACATGCCCTGAGCTGGGGCGGAGCCGCCATAGTTGGGATGGGCTCGCCTTGGCAGCTTGGGGTAGACACGCCCTGAGCTGGGGCGGCGCCGCCCCGAGCAGCTCGGGGCGGACACACCCCGAGCTGGGGCAGAGCCGCCCCGATCGGGGGTGGACATGCCCCGGCAAGGGCAGAGTCGTCCCAACAGCTCAGGGCAGACACGCCCTAACTGGGGCAGAGCCACCCCGAGCTGGGGCATGGACGCCTCGGCAGTGGCAACCCAGGGTGGACACGCCTTGAGCTGTGGCAGAGCCGCTGGTAGCGGGGCAGACACACCTCGGTAGGGGCAGAGCCACCCGACAACAGGGTGGACACGCCCTGAGCTGGGGGTGGAGCCACCCCGAGCTGGGGTGGGGTCGCCCCGGTAGCAGGGCAGACACGCCCCGAAGGGGGCGAAGCCGCCCCGGGGAGGGGCAGACATGCCCCGAGAGGGGGCAGAGCAGCTGAGGGGAGGGGCGGACATGCCCCAAGAGGGGGCGGAGTCGCCTCGGAAAAAGGGGGGAGAGGGATCTGACGATGAAGGTCAGAAAGAAGAGACCGCCCCGAGTTGGGGGCAAGATGAGGATGAAGAGAGAAAATAAAAGTAAAGATGTCCTGGGGCCGGGAAGATTGTGTACTGATAAATGGTTGGTGTGGATGCAGGGTTTGGGGCGGATACAAACACATGGGTGACGGTCAGAGGTACTGACATTGACTATAGTAGCGATGACGGGCATGGATCATGCAGCCTTAGATCATATGGGGTTATTGCATTTTTTAGAGGTGCCAGTGATGAGGGCGCATCGAGCAATGCTGACGACCCTGATAGAGAGATGGAGTTCAGAGACATCGAACTTTCGTCTGCCGACGGGGGAGATGACGGTGACACTGAAGGATGTATGGCGCATCCTAAAGCTGCCGATAATAGGGATATTTTTGAGTGATGTTGTGTCGAGTGGGGCCGAGTTAGAGTAGACTATGGTAGTGCTATTTGGACATGTTGCCTTGCCTCTTTAGGGTCCGCAGTTGGATCTAGATAGATACTTGACAGTGGGAGTACCACCTTTCCCTTTATTCCTAGCTGGGTTGATCAGTGGGATATTGCTGCCAAATCGTAGTAGGTGGTATTGTAGTCTAAGGTTTATAGAGGTGATTCGACACATTGTTGAGTGGTGTGAGGGACAAATTGCTTGGGGTGCTTGTGTCCTAGCCTAGTTGTATAGGGATATGCATCTGATTTGTTATCGGGAGACAGTGAGTTTGACACACATGACCCTGCTAAAGGTGTGGGCATGGGAGCATATTATGGTGATGAGACCGATTATTGTTAGGGAGGGAGATGTGGATGATAGAGAGCCACTGGCATGGGGGTATGGAGAGGCGAGGGGTTGGGTTGTGCATCATAGAGGGTTGGGAGATGTGGAGGGATGGAGGAGGATGGTGGATGATTTGGAGGAGGGAGACATAGTGTGGCAACTTTATATGCATCGACGCTTCAGGGGATGGAGAGAGCAGACTGAGAGACAGAGTGGGTACTTTATGACTCAGTGTGTCCTGATTGGGATTCTTCTGCGGATAGTGGAGATGCACCGACCAGATAGGGTGATGAGACAGTTTGGGCTGACACAGGATATTCCTAGTGCACCGGTGATGTTTCGGTGGCTCACCAGAGAGCGACCATGGGGGCGTGCGATTAGCCCGAGGGAGGCTAGAGCATCATGGGCGGTGACAGTGTAGGTAGCCTATCCTAAGAGATGTGTGGGAGTAGAGGATGCAGGGGTGACAGAATGATATGACCGGTGGTTTCACAACCACCGATGGGAGAGGATTACACCATTGGTGCCGATTGTAGGAGCTGTAGGATTTGGATCAGAGGATGAGCACCGTGGGGCTAGAGAGAGAGTACGACATGAGCGTGGGAGAGGTCCTGAGCCAGAGGTGGGAGGAGAGAGGATGGAGGCACTGGGACGAGCAGCGAGGAGGAGGAGGAGGATTAGGGGGCAGCGGAGGAGGGTTAGAGAGATGGTACGACAGGAGGATGGGAGAGATTTGAAGCCAGATGTGGGAGGATAGGAGTCAAAGGTGGAGATGATACACTCAGTGGACAATAGAGTGGGCTAGCAGAGTTGTATAGGGGGTAGGGTACGACAGAGGAGAGTGTTGGTACAGGCCGAGCAGGGAGGGGAGAGATAGTAGGATGGAGGTTAGGAGGAGATGGAGGCCAGGAGTCAGCCAAAGATGATAGCAGGCAGAAGGTGACTGATGAGAGTACAAACCATGACAGAGTAGGAGGGGATGGGAAGGGGAGGACAACAGGAGGGAGCTCAAGAGGAGACTGAGGCCAGGAGTCAGCCAGAGAGGATAGTGGGCAGGAGGAGACTGATGAGGATACCGACTATGACAGAGCCGGAGGGGATGGGTGGGGGTGGTCAGCAGGATGGGGTTCGAGAGGAGATGGAGGCCAGGAGTCGGTTAGGGAGGATAGGGAGTAGGGGACGACAAAGGGGGGGCATATGGTATCAGGGTAGGAGCCTCCCGTTATAGAAATAGGGGAGAGTGAGGATAAGGAGCAGCTGGAGATAGGAGAGTCAAGGAGATTGATGAGAGTGGGGAGGCATGGTCAACCACGAAGAGTGCGGGTCCATCCTTCCGTGGAGGACTTGGAGGATCAGCAGGAGCAGGAGGGGATGGGAGGGGGGGACAGCAGGAGGGTGATGATGCTATGTAGATAGATGGAGATGTGCCGAATATAGATATTTGGGATACACAATCATTGGTGGTGGTTCCTGTCATTACCTCAGGAGATTCGATTATTCAACCGAGAGCCACTATGGAGAGGCTTCAGAGTATAGATCAGAGGTTGAGGGTAGTAGAGGCAGAGGTGATCAGACTCAGAGTCAAGCTATTGAGAGTACCTGTAGCAGGTCAGAGGGATTATAGATTTATGGTAGAGGTGATGGGGAGAGAGAGGGAGGTACTGGAGGCTGACATACAGGGGCTACGAGATGAGTTAGTTGCTATTAGTTGAGACCGTGACAGACTATAGGTGGAGATTGTTATATTGCAGGCCAGAGGGGAGTCAGTGGGGATGACCGATCATGTATCAGCAGGTAGTGGGCAGTAGGTGGATGATCTCCGACAGGTGTGAGATGAGCTACAGGATAGAGTGTATTGTTTAGAGTAGACGGTGGGAGAGATCGGGGTGATGCAGGAGAGGGAGAGACAGGCAAGGGAACAGGTTCGTATTATGCAGGCAGAGAGGGATGTAGCACAAGTGCAGGTATAGGCAGTGGAGGCAAAGAGGGACATAACACAGGAACAAGTTCAGGTGCTACAGGATGAGAGAGAGTTGGCAGAGGCACATATTCGTTCTCTTCAGAGGAGGAGAGAGGAGGTAGCCTCAGAGGTATTAGTGTTGCAGGGAGAGCAAGATGTAGCGGTGTTGATAGTCCAGGAGCTGCAAGGGGAGAGGGATGGAGCAGTGGTTCAGTCGCAGGCAACATAGTGAGAGAGAAATGTTGCAGGGATACAGATGCAGACGCTGCAGGGGGAGTGGGATGTAGCAGTGGTTCAGTGGTAGGCCGCTCAGAGGGAGAGAGATGCTGTGGAGATACGGATGCAAACATTGCAGGGGGAGCGGGATGCAGCAGTGGCATAGTGGCAATCTATGTAGGTCAGTGATGTGATGGGGAGAGATACACATGAATTACAAGGGGAGAGAGATGCAGCAGTAGCCAGGGCAGTGGCTGCTAAGGAGATGAGAGATCGGATGCAGGCGGAGATGGCATAGTTATGCCTATCCTAGGAGGTCTGGGAGCAGGAGAGGAGAGTGATTACTAGGGATCGGGATAGGTATTGTCAAGAGCAAAATTCTGCTTGGGTTCAGGTTGCGGAGCGAGAGGAGAATGCGAGAGAGGCAGGATTTTGGATGGCTGTGTACTCCCATGCAGTTTCTGACCCGACCCAGTGGATATTTCAGTATACCCAACAGGCACCCCAAATGCTAGTGCCATCTCAATTGTTGGGGACTAGGACTCGAGGTTACAGTGATTCACCAGGTGTTACACTAGGCAGGAGATCAGTACCGGATTCCCCACAGAGATCAGATGTGGGTAGCTCATTCAGGAGGTGACAGGTTACTGAGTTTTTTGACAGATGCAGGCTGGAGCATGTAGGATTTATCGACATAGATCAAAGAGGTTCTATATCTCTAAATTTTATAGTTTATTATGTGATGGATATATGATAGATTTTCATGTATGATGGACATGTGATACACATTATGGACAGTTCTTATTGGCATTATGTAGTATGTTTCCTTTTGTGATGGGTGATTGTATGCACGTGTATATGATATTTCCTGCTTATGTAGATGGATATTTTGGGTTATTTATGCATATGTGTATGATATTAGATGCTTATGTGGATATTGGGTGTATGTATTTGTGGAATATGGATGATTTTATTAATGCAGATATTCGTATGGTGATATGATGTGCACATATGTTGTATCTATGATGATTTATATGTATGGATGCCTAGTTAACTTATTGTCATGTATGTATATGTGTGTGATAGAATTTGTATGAACATTTTATATATGCAGGATGTGATGTATTATGAGTCTGACATTTTGTATGCATGGTTCTAACATGCAGGTGGCGATGTTTGTGTGGTTAATAGAATGACTCTAATATGCAATAATGCTCTTGTATTTTAGAGGAAATAACACACGGCCATAAGTGCCAATAAGAACTGACATGATAATGGAAGGTGGGTATGTAGTGATTGTGAGAATGGGTGTCATTTGGTATCTGTCAAAAATTATTAGTATCCTGAGAAGAATGGGAAAGAGTGGGATAAAGTATTTGCACAACCAAAATCATAGGGTGAATGCAATGCAATAGATGATGAAATGCAATCCTAATATGAGTTGCCATCCTTGGAGCATTGATATTTGCTATAGCATAAGATATCGGATACCCTGATATATAAGACCGGGGCCAGTAGGCATCCAATGCATGAAACAAACACAACAAGAAAAAAGGGGGCTACCCCAACACCCCAAGGTCACGATGACCTTGGGCGGGCCAGGCATTGGGATAACCACAAACACACAAGGATTCCCTAGCGTAACACAAGACCTCATGGATCTTGGTGGGTACTATGTGGGACAACCGAAAAGGCAGCAACAATGAAAAGACCAAGATGAACCCATATGTCAACTAGTCAAAGCACACCATGATATGATGGATCAAGGTGACCATGACGAGTGTTGATAGTGAGCTCAAAGGACAAATAAATTCCAAAACATCAAAAGATCACAATTTAAATCAAAATGTCCATTGCCATAGGATCAGGGTGATGGATAGGATCGATGAGGTCTGCTAGGAAGGATGCATCCTGTTGAGACCTATGATGGATACTAAACTAGAATGACCCACTTTGATGCCATATGCTTTTCATTAACTAAATATTTCAATAATTTTAGGAATTTTTTTAGAATAATGGGCCAGATGGGGACACAGACTGACACATCCTACAGACCTAGGGGCTCGGGGGCCGATCAGAGATTAGCCTTGCCTACATGAAAGTGCAGAGCCCTCGTAGTTCATGAAAATACCATGGATAAAGTGGAAAGAGGATGATGAAGGTGAATGATGGATGATCAAGACGCGATGGTTAGAATGCCCTGGGGGCAGATCAAATGATCAGCCTTGCCTACGTGACAGTGCAGGGGCAACGTAGTTTGACTATTGATGTGAAAGGATGAGATCTAGATGGAGACCCACACGATGGATGATCCTATATGATGACACAGACCGACCGACAAAGGTAATGAATGACATAAGCTCAAAGTGGGATACTGAAAAGCTCAAGATGAGGGATAGACTAGATGGGTCATGCAATGCTCAATCAATATATACCAAGCGGCCTAGGCTGAGGTGGGTGAGGATGATAGTGCAGAGGAAATCATAAAAAACTAGGATGTCAGGTAGATAATGATTAAGCCCTCTATGGATGGCACCTGTTACCAGGTTTTCACCATACATACTTATCCAAGGCACCACCAAGAGGTGGTTTTCACCATAGGACAAATTTATTTTTCTTTACTATTTTTTGGATTTTTTATTATTTTTTATTTTTTTTGATTTTTTTGATTTTTTAGGTGGGGTTACCAAGCGGACTTAGGCGTAGAACTTCTTGAGATGTATTATGTTGATGGGTTCGTCAAGGGGTTCTCCTTCAAGGGTAGTCAACCTATAGGCCCCAGATCCATATTTGGCGGCTATGATATAAGGCCCTAACTAGTTTACCTCAAATTTTCCCTTTTTATCACGATCCTGTTGAGTGCGCTGGTTTTCTTTAAGAACAAGATCACCGACCTAGAATTGTCGAGGATGGACCTTTTTATTGTAATTACATTTGAGATGATTTTGGTATGCTTGCATGTGATCATAAGCTTTTATTCTTTGTTCATCCAATAATTCTAAATGTGCAAGTCGTGCAACACGAGCATCTTCTTCGTTGATATGATTCTTCAGAGAAATCCTTAGTGATGGAAGCTCAACTTCAATTGGAAAAATGGCGTCAACACCATATACTAAAGAATAGGGGGTGGTGCCTGTCGGGGTGCGAATGGATGTGCGATATCCCAGAGGGCAAGATGAATATGGAGGTGCCAATCTCGTCCAATGTTATTGACAACCTTTTTGAGGATGCAGATAAGGGTCTTGTTGGTTGCTTCTGCCTAACCATTGCCCTGGGGGTAATAAGGCGTTGACCAATGATGCTGGATATGAAAGGTGTCATAGAGGTGTTTCATGGCTTGGTTTTTGAAGGGTTTTTCGTTATCAGAGAGGATGGTGGATGGGATACCATATCTACAGAGAATATGGTAAAGGATAAATTTTGAGATTTGGATACCTGTGATTTGTGAGAGTGGTATTGCTTCCACCCACTTAGTGAAGTATTTAGTGGCGGTAATTATGAATGTATGGCCATCGGATGATGGTGGGTAAATCTTTCCAATCAAGTCGAAAACCCATTGAGAAAAGGGCCACGGTGCTAGGAGGGGCTGAAAATCTTGTGCTAGGGCGTGAATCAAATCTACATGTTGTTGGCATGGAAGGCACTTCTTCACAAATTCACAAGCATCATGTTCCAATGTAGGCCAATAATATCTAGCTCGTAGGATCCTTTTGGCCAGAGCCATACCATTTGAGTGAGCTGCACAAACACCACCATGTACTTCTGTTAGTGCCGCATAGGCTTCAGTCTCATTTAGACATGTAAGGAGGATTCCATCATACCCACGACGATAAAGCGTATCACCGACAATGATGTATCGGGAAGAGCAATGAATAAAGGATTTGCGTTGGTTGCGTGTAAGTTCTGGGGGTATGATATTATCATGGAGATAGGTGTATATGTCTTGATACCAAGGGGAGGCGGGACCTACAATATCGCACACCATATTAGTCTTAGGAATATTATATGAAGGGATTAAAATTTGTTCAACAAGAAACTCACGTTCTATTCAGTCTTTAGGCATGTCAATCAGGGAACCAATAGTGGCCATTGCGTCTGCCACTTTATTCTGTACCCGAGGAATTTGGTCAAACTGTATGAAAGTGAAATATTTCTTGAAGTCATCTACCATGCGCTTATAGGGTAACAGTTTATCATCTTTCGTGAGGAATTCATCATTAACTTGTTTGACGACTAATAATGAATCACCAAAGACTTTTAGGAGAGTTATATGCCACTGTTTTCCAATTCGGAGGCCGGTGAGGAGGGCTTCATACTCTGTGATGTTGTTGGTACATGGGAATGCTATCCTGAATGATTTTGGGATGTAGTCACCTTGAGGGGTAATTAATAAAATTCTCGCTCCAGATCCACTATGAGTGTATGAGCCATCAAAATATAGCATCCAAGCTGGTGCTTCTGTAACTGTGCAGACTTCTTCGTCTGGGAATTTAGTGTCTAGCGGGTAGGCATCTACTAATGGTGCCTCATCCAATTGATCAGCTATGACCTATCCTTTTATGGCTTTTCGCTCTACATACTCTATGTCAAATTTGCTTAGGAGCATGACTCATTTGGCCATGCGGCTAGTCAGAGTGGTTCTAGATAACAAATACTTCAGGGGATCAATTTTAGCGACTAATTTGACTGGATGGCTGAGCATGTTATGACGGAGTTTCTGTGTGCTGAAGACTAGCGTAAGGCAAGCTTTTTCCATGGGGGAGTAATTTAACTTATAGCCGACCAATGTTCGACTAATGTAGTAGATTGCCCTCTCTTTGAACGACTCATCATGTTGTGCCAACAATGCTCCCAGTGCGAATGAAGTAGCAGAGATGTAAAGTAGGAGGGGTTTTCCTAGAATAGGCGGCATCAAGATCGGTGGATGAGCTAAATATTCCTTAATTTTATCGAAACCCATCTGACATTGTTGGTTCCATCGAAAGGTGGAATCTTTCTTCAGAAGATGAGTGAATGGCTGACACTTATCTCCTAGCTGGGCTATGAACTGATGGATGGACTGCATCTTCCCTTGGAGGCTTCTTAACTGCTTGAAATTGCATGGAGGTGGCATGTCCAGAATAGCCTTTACCTTGGCGGGATCAACTTCAATACCCCTTCGGGAGACTATAAAACCCAACAATTTTCCTGATGTAACCCCAAAGACGCACTTTTTTGGATTTAGCCGCAACTTGTAATGTTCTAACCGTTCAAAGATCTACTTCAGGACAGTAGGATGTACTGCTCGTGTTGTAGATTTCCCTAACAAGTCATCAACATAATCCTCCATGATGATATGGATAAGGTCATGGATGATGACCGTCATTGCCCTCTGATATGTTGCCCCTACATTTTTGAGACCAAAGGGCATAACATTGTAACAGAAATTGCCCCAAGGTGTTGTGAAGGTGGTCTTATGTTGGCCTCATGTGCGATTCGAATTTGATTATAACCAGAGAAGCCATCCATAAGAGAGAGCATCTCATGTCCTGCTGTGAGGTCGACCAACATGTCAATGTTAGGCAGAGGGAAGTCATCTTTTGGATAGGCCTTGTTAAGGTCCCTGAAGTCTGTGCAGATCCAAATATCTCCATTTGGTTTGGCAACCGGTACTATATTGGAGATCCACTCAGAGTAGTCAATTGGTCTAATAAAACTTGCCTCTAGTAACTTTTCCAATTCCTTTTTGACTAACAATGCTACCTGCGGGTGCATCTTGTGGAGCTTTTGTTTGACAGGCTTGGCATCTGGGTGAATGTCTAGATGATGAACCACTAAGGTGGGGTCTAAGCCTGGCATGTCTGAATATGACCAAGCAAAGTTAATGATTCCCTCTTGGAGTAGCTGCACGATGACTGGATACTCTTGCTCTGAGAGTGACTTAGCCACATAGGTGATTTTAGGATTTTCAGCAGTACCCAGATTAACTTCTTGAGTCTCTTCAATTAGAATGGATGATCGGGCAGATAACTGAGTTCCTACAAGGGGAAGATGAACATCTCCATCTTCTAGCGCCTCTTCGAGGTTTTTTCCATCGAATGCATCCTTTATTTTTAATTTTTCAAGGTCAGGAAGCGCCTTAGGGAGGTTTTCACTAGATGACCGCTTTTTACTTTTCTTATTCTTATTTTTGCGACTGGAGTGTTCATCCTCCCCCAATCCCATAAGGTTGACATATGTATCCACAGACATATTGATGGGTGTGCTATTATGTAGGTCCCAATCAATAAGCTCAGGGTGACAAAGGGATAGGCTAATGGTGCAGATAGATAGGCATTCGAACATGGATGATAAGTCGGTGTGATCGACATCATCGTACGCATGTATGATGGATTCCTCCTCGGGTATATCTTCCAATGAGCATTTGTCCACGGTGACACTATTGGAGGTATTAGATGATGTTGCAGGGCTTTTCTATTTTTTATCGTATCTGATGCCTATGTTCTTTGGTAGCTTTGATGTATCAATAGGTTGCAACCGCCCTTGTTCTTCTTTTCCTAGGCCCCTACCTTGGTAGTTATACTTTTCTGCAAACTTAGCTGACCACGGATATGCTTCTTGAAAATATTCCTTTAGAGGAGAATCTAGCTGGGGTTCTTCTCGGTAGACCCATTGGCTTATGTCCTCTTCTGGTGCATCTATCTTGACACTTGGGGATCTGAAAGTGGTGGTAGGGATGTTTTTACCACTGAAGGTGACAGTCTTGTCTTCCTTTGGAGTAGCATGCGAAGGTTGACCATACTCATGTGGTGACGGTGGCATGGTTCCTACATTGAGAGCAATATGCATTTCGTATTCACCACACCCTTTGTTAATGATCTGAACTTTGGTGACTATAGGATCAGTGGTGGAAGATGGAGTGGTTATCGCGATGGAGGGTGGATTAGTGGATGATGACTAGGATGCCCCCATTTCAACCCCGGGACAATAATGTAAATGGGGGAATGACGCTTATAAAGCGCGGCAATATTCAAATGGTTGGGGGTCAGCATAGATGGTGACTTCTTGTCCGTTGATGGGGAATTTTAGGCACTGATGGTACATAGAGGGGACGACTTGCATAGCATGGAGCCACAGGCGGCCAAGGAGGAGATTATATGGAAAGTCTAGATCAAGGACATGACAGGTAGTGTATTGAAGCATAGGTCCCACTTGGATAGGAAGACTGATAATTACCTCTGAATTCCTTTCTACATTATCATAGGCCTTGATCGTGATGATCTGATTACTTAAGTCTGCTTGAGTATACCCCACCTATTTTATGAATTTTAGAGTACACAAGTTGAGGGCAGAGCCATTATCTACCAAGACTCTTTTTATTTTATGACGAGCAACCACGGCTTCGATATGTAAGGGGCGATTATGATTGACATCGATGTTTGGCATATCATTTTGGTTGAAGTGCAGTTGATGAGATAAAGCCAAGTGTCCCACCAAAGCTTGGAATTGTGTGGGGTCAATGTCATTTGGCACACGGGTTTCCTGCAGGGCTCTATTGAGGATTTCTTGATGTACAGGGGAAGACTTAAGCAAATCCAAAATGGATATATGAGTAGGGGTCTTTCCTAAGTGATCAAGGATGTTGTACTGAGAGCTTACAGGAGTTGATTGGGTAGGTGCAGAGGCTGCAGGGATAGTGATGCGGGCTCGTCGTGTAGTAACAACACACTGAGGGTCTTTGGATTTAACATGTATCATGGATACATGGGGTTCCACCTGCTCAATGTAATGAATAACACCCTCGTAATTGAAGGGTACATTCTTGTAGCTCACATTATTTGTGTTGTTTTCTTGGGGATTACTGCTAGATGTGCTTTGGCCTTGATTATGGTTTGGAAAGGCATTCTGATATATCTGTAATTGAGCATTGGATGGTGAAGCTTGACTGGGGTCAACCTTGATATCACCTTGATCAATGAGATCCTGGACGTAGTTTTTCAGACCCCGACACTTGTTCAAAGAGTGTCCTTTGATTTTATGGAACTCATAATACTAATTTTCATTAAACCATGCGGGCTTGGGTTTGGACTCGTCAAATGGCTTGGTGACAAGGTACGTGATGGGATAGTTGATTTTTAACAACTTATTAAAGATAACACTCAGAGGTTCTCCTAATTGAGCATACTGATGTTTGGTGTTACCCTGATTGTTCTGGTTCGACTGTTGAGGAGGGCGAGGTGTCCCCTGTGGTACAAAGATGGCGTTAGGTATAGAGGGTCATTGTTTTTGGGATGTATTAGCCACTTGGACATGTTTAGTGTCTGTCACACCATCATTCACTACATTCTTGTTCTTGTTCCAGAATCGTGGTTTATCGCCAAATGACTGCTCTTTATCATGACTATGTATTTTGATGTGTCCTTTGGCAACAAGGGCACGTTCAAGGATGGGTCCTTTTTCCACTATCTCTGTGAAAGTGGTGACACAATGTAATCTAAAATTATGGGCCATGTCGGGATGAGAGTTTTCCATGAAAAGAGTGACCATGTCTTTTTCTTTTAGAGGGGTCTTCATTCGGCTTGCTAATGCGCGCCACCTTTGGAGGTAGCTAGTAAAGGTTTCCCCCTCACGTTGTTTCTCTTTGAGGAGATCTAAGGTGTCTGTGTCCTCCAAATTGAAAGAGAAGTAGGATACAAATTTTTTTGACAGGTCTGCAAAAGTTTTTATGGACCCTTTTTCGAGGGTCATGAACCAATCCAGGGCGTGACTTGTCAGGCTTCATGGGAATAGGTGCAAGAGATAGTTGTCATTGTGCATGACCTCTTGACACTGGGAGTAAAATTCCTGCAAGTGAGCCTTAGGGTCTTTGTTTCCCTTGTATTTGTCAAACTTTGGTATTTCAAAATGTTTAGGAAACAAGATTAATGAGATGGAGGGATCAAATGGATATGGGCATATGTCTTCAAATTTGAATGATTGTTTGGCAGACCTGACTTGAAGGTCTTTCAGAGCAGCTTTGATTTCCAATAAATTCGAGTTGGCCGGTGGCGGGTTGCGAGGATATTGATGATAGGATGATAAAGGATCTTGCTAAGAGAGCGTCAGATTGTTGAAATACGGATTTGGATAGTTGGATGATGACATGCCTTGTTGGTAAGACAGGGGATTTTGTTGGTATGGGGGCTATTGTTGTGGGGTATAGTATGGATTTATTTGATGAAAGTGTGGGGTGAGCTGCGGAGGAGCTTGGATGGGATGTTGTGTACTGGTTTGTTGGTGTTGAAGGTACTGTTGTGATTGTTGGGAGGTCGCATAAAGCAGTTGTTGGTGAAATTGCTGCTGATTGTGATAGTAGTAGTGTTGAGGGAGTTGTTGTTGTGATGTCAACTATTGTATGGGTCGAGATGGGATGTTGTGTTGCGGTTGAGCCTGCGGGTGCAAAATGGATGCGAGAAAGGGGGATATGGTCTGGGAAATAGGTTGAGATGGATTGCCTTGTGGTTGGTAGGGTGGTTGTTGTGAAGAGACCAAAGCATTATGTATAGGTTGTTGCTGATGAGATGGTTGAGGTAGCATAGAACCATTTTGTAAAGGGGGTTGTTGGGTACCACCCGGAATGTTCAGCTGGGATGCGCTTTGTGGAGGTAATTGAGACAGAATGTTGGGTTGGTGAAGTTGTTGAGATGTATATGAAGATAATGGTAAATGTGTGGCCTCAGGAGGTTGAGGCAATGTGGTAAAGGGGGTGCTCTCAGTGTTGACTGTAGGTTGATTTGAAAGAGGGGGTGTTGTTAACGTTAATGGTGCAGGTTGTGGAACATTTTGTGGCATACCATAGGAAAAAGGATTAATTGGATCAAGCACTTAAGGACCTCCCATAACTGAGGTTGGAGCGTGTGGGGGATGGTTAACATGATAGAGAATACCATTTCCAAATTCAGGTTGATGCCAACCCTCAACTGGAGGAACATTGGGGAAGTACGAACCTTCTGGTGCATTTTGTGAACCTTGAAGTATGTTAGATGGGGTACTCCTATATTTGGACAAGTCAACACCTGAGGGGGGTTTGACACCCTTCTCAATTAGGTGGGCCAAAATTTCTTCCCCATGTTTCTCGAATAGATGGTCAGTCATTTGCACATTGGTGGGATTACTAAAATGTTCCTCAAGCATGAGTTCAGGTTGATTAGCCATACTCTCTTCACCGTGTGGTGAGTTGTTCTAATTTTTGGTGTTGGAGTGCAATGAAGTTCCATTATGAGGATTTTGGGGGACGTTGTTAGGATCTTGAGAAATATTTGCACCATTGGTGGGATTTATATTGTTATTAAGCTCTTGAGACATGTTTGCTTGGGAAATTTGACCTTGTTGTTCCATTTGTCTCTTAACTTGTGACCTAGTTTGAATGGGCATGCAAATGTGCTATGGATGAATTATAAAGATGTTTTTGATGAATGATTTGATTGTGATTGGATGAGATCTGATTTTGATGGGATTTGGATCTAGGTCAGATTTTGTTTGGATATATTAGATTGGATCGGATTTTGATTGGATTTTGATTGAATTGGATTGGATTATTAAGATCATTAGGATTGCATTGGTTGGACAGATGTGATTTGATTGATTGGGTAATTTGATCAAATGATTTTTTCTGATAGATTTGGATGATTGAACGGGTATGATTAGATGGTGAAAGATGTGAGAGACCCTGAGTTTAATCAAAGAAAGTTACCCTTAGTGACTTAGAGCTTTGATTGATTAAGAGGATGATCACGGCACCGAATCCACCTTAAGATAGAAATGGATTGATTTCGGCCGAGGATGATAACTTATGACACCAAATTCACCTCAAGATGGAAGCAAATTGATTTGGGTCAAAGTTAATGACTAATAATCAAATTCAAGTGCTATGGTCAATTTGGGTAACCACTTTGTAATACAAGGTTAAGGCGGTTTGGTGATGTAAATGGTAAAATTATGATGTTTGCTAGGTGATGGTATGGACTTTTGAATGGAATATGGGGAAATTAAAATGAATGGGTGGATTGAAGATGATTGTGGAGAATGAATGGGGATTTAGAATGGTTAAACAGAGGTTTGGAATGATAAGATGGTGGTTTAAACTAATCAAATGGAGGTTTTGGGAGACTTAAAGTGATGAAACAAAGGCTTGGGATGATGAGATAATAGTTGGGAATGATTAAATGATGGTTTAGAGGCTAAACGGATCCAAATGGGCCGATTTTGGGTGTTCATGAGGGTAAATTCGCCCCTTTGCAGTAAATCAGGGGTGTAATCGCCTCACTGCAGAAAATTAGGGGCGTAATCGCCCCACTGCAGAAAATCAGGGGCATAATCACCCTATTGCAGAAAATCAGGGGCGTAATCACCTCACTGCGGAAAATCAGGGGTGTAATTGCCCCACTGTGGAAAATCAGGAGTGTAATCGCCTCACTACAGAAAATTAGGGGCGTAATCGCCTCACTGCGGAAAATCAGGGGCATAATCGCCCCACTGCAGAAAATCTGGGACTTGGTTTGATGAAAATGACTATGGCAAGGACTTTAAAATGACAATGATAAGGCCAATTTGTAAAAAAATTCACTAGTTTCTCACAAGAAAACACTCTCAAGCAAACACAATCCTATGATTAGTGTTAAGGGTATGGCCAAAGAGGTCTTAATCTAAGATGTACAAGGTGTCTAGGGAGTCCTCGATATACTCTCGGTACGTGAGGCACAACCATGAACACTAGCCTGTCACAAGCGTGAGTCGGCAACCCCGGCGAGATATTGAAGGGCTCGAACCAACTCTTCACGTCTATCTAGGTATCACCCTAGCTTTGACGCTCCGCCAATTACGACATGACTGGATTGGGGTACAACTTTTGCTCTCCCCCCTTTATATACCCCGCCGGTACACATGGTTGGAATTGTCCCTTGGGGTGATGAAATCCCCAAGCAGGTCCCACTAGAAAGAAAGCACTAACTGTTTCCAACTACTCCCCAGGCTCACACGAAGTGCAAAGGGAAAGTGAAAAAAAGCTAATGCTCCCTTTGGGTAATAGAAAAGATAGACACAACAAGCAATGAATATTACTCCCCCTAATTAAACTATGTTCTTAGATTAAGGCAAACATCAAGGATATTTTAAAAAGTTTGAGCGAACGGATAGCCTTGCAAGCAAATGTTAGATGTTTTATCATGCTTTCTTCATCAACTTCACAAAAATATGCTACAAAAAGTTCGCAAAAAACACCAATATCCTTGCATGAACAGTGTTAGGGGGTTAATATCTAAAAATAGCAAAAAATCAAAGCCAAAATGATAGTTTTACCTTTCAAAATGTGTTGCTTCACGGTGACAAGGGGGCACAGTCGCCCTTTTGTAGTAAATCAGGGGCACAGTCGCCTCACTGTGGAAAATCAGGGGCATAATCGCCTCAATGTGGAAAATCAGGGGCGTAATCACCTCACTACGGAAAATCAGGGGCATAATCACCTCATTACGGAAAATTAGGGGCGTAATCGCCCTTATGTGGAAAACCAGGGGCATAATCGCCCCACTGCAGAAAAGTGTTAGCACAAAAATTTCAGCCCAGGGGGGGCATAGTCGCCCTTCTGTAGAAAAGTGTTAGCACAAAATTTTCAGCCCAGGGGGCATAGTCGCCTCACTGCAGAAAAAGTGTTAGCCAAAAATAATTTTTAGCCCAGGGGGCATAGTCGCCTCACTGTAGAAAAAGTGTTAGCCAAAAATAATTTTCAGCCCAGGGGGCGTAGTCGCCTCACTGCAGAAAAAGTGTTAGCCAAAAATAATTTTCAGCCCATGGGGCGTAGTCGCCTCACTGCAGAAAAAGTGTTAGCCAAAAAAAATTTTCAGCCCAGGGGGCGTAGTCGCCTCACTGCGGAAGATTAGGGGCGTAGTCACCTCACTGCAGAAAATCAGGGGCGTAGTCGCCCCATTGCAGAAAAATCAAGGGCGTAGTCGCCCCACTGCGGAAAAATCAGGGGCGTAGTCGCCCCACTGTGACGTATTCCTGCAAAAACCTTAACAACAACAAACGTGAAATATAGGAACCCACTTGTGGGTCCCACCGGGCATGCCATAAATGTGATATCCTAAATGTTTAACCTATTCTAAGCAATTAAAAAGCAATGGAAAACATAATGAAACACGGGTATGTGTAGGATCATGATGGGCCAAACATGCCCTTAAGTGGCAATGAAAATTTAGAAAAATTAGAGTTAGGCAACTTGACGTAAAAATTTGAATAAGTTATCTATATTATTTCAAAAACATGTAAGAATAGATTCTGTGGGAAATTGAATGTAGTTTCTAAACTACTAGGTTTATTTTTTAAAACAAAATCTATTTGGTGAAAATTTGAAATTTCAATGCAAGATTACTTAAATTTCGTGAAAAATAAGAAGTAGGTGTCTTCGACCACCCTAACCATAATAAAATGATAATATTTTTTATGAGATTTTAGATGTAAGTAGAGGACTCATGTCCGATGTGACACATATTTTTTGTAATTTTTTCCAAGTAAATAATTAATTATGAATTTATTATTACAACTTTTTAAAAATATAAAAACTCGTATGTCTGACCATCTTAACTTGGTCAAAACTTCATGAATTTTTATTTATTTTTTAATCCTATAGTATGCAAAGCATAGAATGTGACGCATGTTTTGGATTCAAAAATTATGATACCATTTGAAAGTTATAGATGTTTTACAATCAGCCTATCAATCAGGACTTTAGTCATAATTCTAATAGAAAATAAATAATAATAATCTATTAAATTCAAAAATAAAGCATAATTTATATTGGCAAAAACCTGAGAATCTCCTCTACAAACCCTTTTCATTTTATCAATTTTGGCTAAAAATAAAGTCGTCAGCCACATGGGCAAAGTCCGAAAAAATAAGGTAAGCTGTTAAACACGCTTTTTGTGTTGACTTTTTAGGATTGGCATCTCCTAACCAAATACCAAAGCAAACATGAGCCTATTCCCTAGGCAATGAATTTTGTGTCAGACATATCGGATATCGGATTTAAATCGGATATCCGATTTGTTTACATAGCATTTTAAAAAATGTCAAGACTTTATAACATATGATTTAACATATGCAATATATCTCATTTGTAGTTTATAGTTTATTTTAATATATTTAGTTTAGAATATACGATTGGATTTGGTCTATATATATGATTTTAAAATAGTTTATAGTTTATAGTTTAT
>VDFB02256132.1:183791014-183864058 GCA_007258455.2 Sequoia sempervirens | reverse complement strand
AATATAGATTGGTTATTCTAAGCATTTTTTTTAGTTTTCATTACCAATTCATCATCATTCAGGTTGTTTAGATTAATATAGATTTGTTAGTCTAACCATCTTTTCTATTGTGACAATATAGATTTATCATTTGACAAATTTTACGATATTTTTGGCATGATTGATCATGGACTTGCTGCTACAATAGCCAGCTTCGATCCCTTCAGAGAGGTATATAGTAATATAGATTGGTTATTCTAAGCATTTTTTATAGTTTGCATTACCAATTCATCATCATTCAGGTTGTTTAGATTAATATAGATTTGCTAGTCTAACCATCTTTTCTATTGTGACAATATAGATTTCTCATTTGACAAATTTGTGATATTTTTTGCACGCATTGATCATGGACTCATTAACAATAGCCAGCCTTTGATCCTTTCATAGAGGTATGCAAAAGATTACAGTAATATAGATTAGTTATTCTAAGCATCTTTTCTATTGTATGTATTTTAACTGCTAGCTTGATGGTTTGTACAGGTGCTTGTCAGTCCAAAACGTGAACGTACTACTCTTGTGGAAGATTGTGCCCTGAATGCCTCCAATAGGAAAATTTTGTAAAATTTCAATTTTGAAATGTGAAATAATGTAAGAAGGGCATAATTGTGTAGTGAGACATTTCGATAGTAACTTATTGTAATTAATTGAGCTACAACCAGAGGTTTTCTTCCTGGTTCTTTCCTACTGGTATGCTCGTTTGAACCAGGTTTTGTAATATCTCCTATTTATATATAATAAATTACATTCATTAAGTTCATATATAACTTTGACATCTACTATGCTCTTGTACACATGAAGAGTGCACCATACATGTTAGACATGTATTGACCCTCTATTGGAGGCCTAAATAGATACTTGTATAAATTCTTCTCATATACCAGGTATAGAAAGAGAACCATACCATAAATATAGTTGAGTACACAATACTCTACAAATAGTGTTTTGTGTAATGTAAAGTTAAAGACTTTTCCCATTCAAAATATCCTTTTAGATCCTAGCCTAATATTTTTTACAATTCCATTTAGGTTATAAAACAACTTGTAGGTTTTATCCATTTGTTCTCCTTATATTGTATCTTAATCCCTTAATATGAGAGTATGTTGCAGAACAAAATTATATCTAATGTCTTCTCCAAATTAAGAATGTAAATATGTAGTCCTTTTAAAAGAACAATAAAACATGAGACTAATTTCTTCATCAAACCCTTTAAGAAAATTTAATGTGTATAATGCTAAATAACACATATTATATTATAGATTCCAAAAAATATATCAACTATAAGATATTCTCTCCACTTCATATAATTTGATAATAGAATATCCCTTGATGCTATCTAAATGTATTAGAAAACACAAATCATTAAAAATTAGGTTATAATATGTATCTTAGTCATCTAGTCAAGGTATTAAATTTACCAAGGCTTCCTAAAGTTAGAGGGAAAGAAGTTTAAACTGCAATATATAATTTTATTCAAACCTCTTTAACTCTTGTGATTGCACAATAATAAGGTTTGTAGGTGTGAATGATAATAGCATGTGGCATAAACATATTGAAAAGAGTTGATCTCAACATAAGGAATAAAACTAGATTCTTTATCATACTTAACCTATCACCTTAATGGTAGTTTTTTAGAACATGGTTTTATTATTATTATTATATTGTAATACTATTTAAGATGACAATTACAATTAAAGATGATGTTGTTATAACCTGCACAACACAATTACAATTAAAGATGACGTTATAACTCGCACAAGCTTGATCCAACCTTTTAGCACTTACAATTGCAAGAGGATCATCCTTGGCGTAAATGTACCCATACGGACGTGTTGGAACAGTCTGTTTGGTCGTATGAGTTGCAGAATGAAAGTTGCACCACTTTGCAACTTTACACTACTTGCATCTGGAAACTTTTCTCTCCACTAAAAAGTCATCACCATAGGAAAATGCCTCTGAGATAGCAAAAACTGAGAGAGTTATTTGTATATGGTCCCAACACGATCCCATAGGCTCTGACGGAGAGTCTGTATGCCCCACGGTCTCCAAGAAATAGCCCTTCAAATATTGCTGCCTTTTAGCACTTTGGACTCTTAAGGGAAATCACCAGTCCAATGTAGCTCAGAGTGATTTGGCATATTTGGGTGCAAAAGAGGATCATACCTGGCGTAAATGTACCCATACAGACATGTTGGAACAATCTATTTGGTCGTACAAGTTGCGGAATGAAAGTTGCACCACTTTGCAACTTTGCACTGCTTGCATCTGGCAACTTTTCCCTCCATTGAAAAGTCATCACCACAGGAAAATACCTCTGAGATAAAAAAAAACTGAGAGAGGTTTTGTAGATGGTCCCAATGATGATCGTACCTCTCGACAAAGAGTCTCAGATAAAGTCCCATACCGAGAGAAATAGCCCTTCAAATATTGCTCCTTTTAGCACTTTGGACTCATAAGGAAATCGGCTGGCCCAATGTAGCTCGAGTGATTCGCGATGGGTGCAAAATAGACCATACCTAGTGTAACGCATTCCATACGTATTATTGGAACAACCGCTTGGTCGTGATGAGTTATGAATGAAAAGCTGCACCACTTTGCAACTTATTAATCGCTTGCATCTCGACAACTTTTCCTCTGACCGAAAAAAGTCATCACTATAGGAAAATGCCCGAGATAGCAAAAATGATAGAGGCTTACATAGATGGTCCTAACACAACTCAGAAGCCCTCACTAAAAATCAGATGCCCCACGGTCTCCGAGAAATATCCCTTCAAATATTGCTGCCTTTTAGCATTTTGGACTCTAAGGGAAATCACCGTCCAATGTAGCTCTGAGTGATTCTGGCCAGATGGTGCAAAAGAGGACCATCCCCATAAACGCATTACCCATACCTGGACACGCAGTTGGAATAGTCTATTTGGTCGTGACGAGTTATGAATGAAAGTTGCACCACTTTGCAACTTTACACTGCTTGCATCTGGCAACTTTTCCCTCCACTGAAAAGTCATCACCACAGGAAAATGCCTCCGAGATAGCAAAAACCGAGAGAGGTTTACGTAGATGGTCCCAACACGATCCCGTAGCCTCCGAAAAAGAGTCTTTATGCCCCATGGTCTCTGAGAAATATTCCTTCAAATATTGCTGCCTTTTAGCACATTGGACTCTTAAGGGAAACTAGTGGGCAACAGAGTTAACTTCTTCACAAACTTGGTTTGAAGTAATTTCATTCTTTTTTGTGCATTTGAGAGACATTTTGACTGGAGGTTGGTCTATGAGCCTTGCTCTATGATATTACAAAAAGGTATTGTGGACCTATATTAAGCTACCACTCTCAATATCATACAAATTGAACCCTGGCATCAATAGACTCTGTATATCAAGCTACCACAATTATGTTGATGTTAGCAGCTTCATCAATCTCTTCCAGCCATTCCAACACATGACAGAGCTTGGAAAAGAGAGAAGGAAGTCCTCTAGCAAAGAGGAGAGTAGAGTTCGCTTCAAGAGTAAAACATGGCACTTGCTAAGACTAAGCCCGCCCAATCATACAAAAGTGGCATACAATATAGCAAAGTACGCTAGCAATACATAAAGGGAAGTTTGCCCTTGTTTCTTGGCACAAACACTTAGCAAAGCCCGCCCATGTTAAGAAAGGGATGTGTCAAACATGATTGAAGTCCGGCACATGTCTTGGCCATGAAACTCGACAAGGTCCACGCTTACCAAAGAGTGACATGGCATAAAAGATGGAATCTTTCCAAATCCGCTTCAAGAGGGTAATGAGTGTCCGCACTTAGAAGAATATGAACATGGAAAGTGAATGAGTGAAGTCTACTCAGCATGTTAAGTCTGAAATGGCAAGAGAAAAGAGGAAGTCTACCAGCGTTAAAGTGAAATTGAGCTCGCCCCTCATTTGTAAAGGGTGGAGACAGTGTATAGAATTGTTGTGATAGACTATTTCTGATAATAAAAGCTCTTATGCATGATTGATTTGAACCACTTTTATTGTCAAATAGTGTGCATGGTTGCATAACTTTTCCACCATAGATTGGAGATAGATTAGAATTAGATTACACTTGGAATAAAATTTTCCTAAAGTTAGCCTGAGCTTACTCTATGGATTCTTAACTTCTGTCTGGATAAATATTGTTTGATTGGAAGGTATTTATTCATGATATGAAAACCATAAGCGCATTTCCTTGAAGATTGCAATGGCTTTGCGTAGTTGGTGTGATTCCTGCGTGGTGAAACAAAGTTTGGTTTTGTTTCACCAAGTCAATACCGTCTCTTGAATTCTTAGGAAGTAGATTAGAACTTCTAACCCCTTGTCTCCTTTTTCAGTTTGTTTGATTTGCAACCCAAATAAAAGAGGTTCATTGTCCAAACCTTCATTGTGAATTGAAAAAATTCAATGCTTTAGGTGTGATAAGTTTGGTCACTTTTCTAAACATTGTTCAGATAGACCTAAGCATCAAGCCTCCGTTGCAGATGTAGATGATGTTTCTCCACAGAAGAATGAATATTTGTTTTGCTCAACATTGTCAAGCAATATACCCACTGACACCAACACTTGGCTGATCGATAGTGGTTTTCTCAGAAAGAGGGAGTTGATTATGAAGAAGCATTTGCTCCTATTGCTCGTTACACTTCTGTCAGAACTATCATTGCCCTTGCTACATCAAGAGGATGGAAGATTCATCAAATGGTCGTGAAGACAACTTTTCTCAATGGCGTGATTGAGGAAGAAGTTTACGTCTAGCAACCTGATGGTTTTGAGGTTCATGGGAAGGAGTCACATGTGTGTAAGCTGAAGAAGGCCTTGTATGGTCTTAAGCAGGCTCCTCATGCATGGTACGAAAGGATTGATTGGTACCTGTCTAGTTTGGGCTTCTTGAAGAATGATGCTGATTCAAATCTCTACTTCAAGGTATCAATGGTGATGCATTAATATTGGTACTAATTCATGCTTCTAGGCTACATATATATATATATATATTATTTTTACATGTTTTCTCCATTGTTCGGCCCCTACACCGCAAGTAAATGGTTGCATAGTGTGTGGAATGAGGGGCAGGCCTGTAATTGAAATCTTTTCATCTATCAGCATCTAGTTGTTACTTATGCAATGTGAAGTAATGCTTTGAGTTTGAAAGATGTGCAATGCAATGTAATTAATAATATGAATAAATTTTTAATTATTAGTTATGTACTATGAAGTAATTGCATAACTGCTTAGGTTGACTTTGTAAAAACTATATTGTAATTGAAATTTTTTCATCTATCAGCATCTAGTTGTTACTTAAGCTATGTGAAGTAATGCTTTGAGTTTGAAAGATGTGCAATGCAATGTAATCAGCAATATGAATAAACTACATAATATAACCATTCTTTTTATGCTATTGTACATCAAGATATTTAACCATTGCTCACTTGATTAAAATTTCAAAGAGTTTAATTATACACATGAGGAGGCAATTAAATTTCAAGTGTCAACTTCTATATATCAAATTATGCAATAATCAAGTGTATGTCCATATACAAAAATGGCATCAATGCCAACTCAAACAAAATTTTACAATATGTGGCATATGCCATCTCGGTATCTATTCAATATTTACATGCCAAAATGTCTATCTCATCCTAAACTACTGGTGGATCATCAAAATGGAGCCTCTTTGAAGCACTCATTGCCTCTGAAGGTAGCTGCACAAGAAAAAGTCAAACCACAATTGAGATTAGTTATACTATATAATTTAAAATCGAATAATTAACATCAAAATCAATATACATTAAATTATAATTAAACTCTAAAATTGTAATCTTGATTACCTGAAATATCTGTCTCTTCAAAGGGTCAGGAGTCCTAGAATATGCCCCTCTCAAAGAACCGACCAAACCATCTTTTGTAATTTCAATCTATATAGGTGAAAAAAAACATAAAAGTGATCCAAGTTAGCATACAATTGTCAGTAATAGGAACATATAAATACCAAACACAAAATAAAATGAACACATACTTCTTTAGGTTGATCTTTTTCTTTATCTCCTTTAGGTGTTTTGACACCTCCTCCTTGAGGTGCTTCAACACCTACTCCTTCAAGTGTTCTAATATGTACTGCTTCGGGTTGTGTCACTTGTCAACAAGGATGTATAGCTCATAATTCCCTGCACATAAAAATGACAAGTACATATGAAACTACCAATCTATGTCAATGTATGTATAATCAATAAAAGATCTTAAAATTCTTAATTCAATCAAATTTGAGTTCAATTACCTTCCCCTTATCCAACAGTGCACTTCCATAATCTAGACAAGGCTGCACCTCGCTTGTACAAGGTATTTCCTACAAGAGGAAAATAAGATAAACATATAAGTTATTATATAATTTCATTAATGACAATTCAAATGACAAGAAAGTATATAATAAATAAATGTAAATGAGTGAGTGCAAAAATATATACTGTGTGCATATCGAGGCCAAATGAAATGGCCCTTAGGGTGCTATCCATCACATGTGTCAGCTCCTCCTGGACATCAACTATTAAATAGACCATGTAAATAAATATTAGTACATTATACTATCTCTTATTAATATTCATTTAAAAACAAATGCAAGTTATGAATTCACAACCTAAATTTTACCTGTGTCACTATTCCAATGTCCCCCTCTCTAGCAGGAGAGGACTCTGTATGGTGTGCTCCACTCCCCTGCATCTAATCTATAATGTCCACATCATGGAGGTCATAATCGGAAGTGTCTAAGGGATGCTCGGTAGGCTGTACAAGAGGACCCAAGCATATCTAGTGACACATGGAGCAAGTATGTGGTACACAAATATGTGGACCTGACAAGGATGACACAACAGCACTCGAGCCATCACCAACATCACCAGAATGTGGCTGAGCTACTACCGAAGCATGCGAAACCAAAAGACCACTCAAAGAGTGAATAGCGTGGATAGTCTGTGTGGCCGCATCCTGGATAATATTTGGATGGTATACTGAAGGTGGCGGAGGAAGGGGAGGAGGGGGAACATATGGGTGGGGTATTACTCTAACTGCCCCTGGTCTATCTTGGGGCATACCTCCACCAATGCCCTGGAAGGGTTTAATGTCAAAGTAATTGACATGATGCCCTAACAAAAATTTAGCATATAATTTTTTTATAAAGTAAAATGGTATATCACAATTGTTGTTCGGTGGTTTCAAAAAAACCATACACCAACGATCCCAAAATTTTTCTACAATGTCTCTATGAGTGCACCATTTTATAGAAAGTTTTGTTTTATTAACATTAACCGGCAAACCAGTGTGGGGGTTAACAAATAAAGAGGCTATTTGGGCTTTGGTTATTCTGAGATCTTTCACATCGTCATAGGACAATCCACATGCATAATATTCTCTCATGTCTTCTCACCATGAATGAAAGGCATTATGTTGTGAGGAGAGTGTTTCTATGTTTTTAATTATTTCTTTCATTGTGTTTGACATCTCAGATAATCGAGGGACTCTCATATAAACTTCAGAAATACCCCTTAATTGTTGCAATTTTTTAGAAATTAATTCTTGAATTGATGGCTGTGGAGGTGGTGGAGGTGGTGGAGTAGCCATAATGCCTGATTAAAATTAAAAATAAATTAATCTAATTAAAATTAGACAATATAAATGAAAATATTATAAAAATACCCTAGTTTTTTTAAAAATCCAACAAAAACCCTAGTTTTTAACAAAAATCTATAAAATTCTCTAATTTTTAATCCAAATACATAAAAAACCCTATTTTTAAATCAAAATCCATTACAAACATTCAATTTTCATCAAAATCCATACTAAATTCAATTTTTTCATAAAAAATCTATCAAAAACCCTATTTTGAAAAAAATCAACTAAAATTACACAAATCTAATTGAAAATTTGATTAGAGCAAAGAAAAATCAATAATCTAACCTTTTGAAGATGGATTTGCACCAAATCGGATATCTGATTTGCGGAATAAACTTTTCACTGTGCGCCCGCTGCGATTAACCAGTTGTGAAATGAGAACGAGTTTTAATCGGGCCAATATGGAAATATATATGTTGTCACAAATTGGATATCTGATTTGAATCAGATATCCGATTTGGAAGTCTAGGTTTGGGTGTTGCTTCAGTAGTGTGTACTGACACCCAAGCCACATAAAGTCAACTCGGCATTTTCGCATTTTTGAATCGATGAAACACGTTATTTTTTCTCCATTGCCACTTTTTGGCATACCATGATCCTGCACATGCCCACACCTCATGATTAGCCTAAGGAATTTGTAAATGCAAAGAGGAAAGTGTTAAATGAAGACAAATAGATATACCTTCCTTCTTGCAGCTGAAACTCCTTGGTTGGCCCTTGATTTGGATTGATTTGTATGCTCCTTGATGGCTCTTGATATGACTAAATGCAAGTCTAGACTATATGCTTGAATGTAGATGCAAATGGATGAAAGTTGATGGCTAGATGAGTGCACAAAATGGCAGCATTTAGTTGCAAAATGGCTGAGTCTCCTTAAATGCCTTAGAGGAAGGGGTATTTATAGAGAAACTTGAATTCTTTAGAGAATTCAATGGTTGGGATTTATCCAACAAGGCCAAGATGAAGAGCTAAGGTGAGTTGATGACTCACAAGCCCTCACATCTTGACATGTGGATTGTGAAGTGGATAAAGGTAGGATGATGTGTAGGTGATGTGGAAGAGAGGTACATGATGTGGAGGAAGGACAAATACATTCCAAGTACCTTGGGGAGTGAGAAGATTTCTTTAAAAGGAACTTCTTATCCCCAAGTGGGAATGAAAATGACACTTGAAGAATTTTGGAATTTCTCAAAAATCTCCATGGGAAAAGAGAAAGAGGTTGGAGAAATAAATGTGTATTAAAAATTCACATTCATAGGAGAATCTAATGGATAAGAGAGGGTCTCCAAAAAGGTGGGAATTGGTCACATGTGCATGAGGTGACATGTCAAACATTCTAGAAGCCTTGGAAAGACAAAATATGAATTAAAAATTCACATGGGGAGGAGAGAGACATAGGATGAATAAATGAGAATTAAAAATTCTCATGGGAAAGAGGGTCAATCCCCAAAAAGGAAAAATGGAAAGATTGACTAAAAAGTGGTGCTAAAAGTGGTTAATGACTTTGATTAAAGTTGTGCAAATACTTGATTATGATAATTAATGGGAGATTAGAGACAAATGGAAAATGTAGGAGGATGTGACATTAATCCTTGATTAAGAGGATGCACACCCTAAATATGAATTAATTAAATTAATTCAAATTAGTGATGGATTATGGAGGATATGACAAGGAGGGAGAAAAGAAGAATTTTAAATTGATTTTAATTCAAAAGATTAGAATGACTAAATTAAATAAATTGGTGTATTTATTTAATTTAGAGAGGATAAAGGCACCAGATAAAGTGTTTAATTATTAAATTAAATACTTTAAGAGTCTTTTGTGGGAAGTGTAATATTAATTAAATAAATTAATATTGACAAAATTGATGAATAAAGAGGTAAATTTGATCATATGGGAGTGATCAAATTTGGGTGTCTACAATTGTATTGTAAACTACTTTTTGTGCATGTTATCCTTTGTGTTAAAAAAAAAATTATCTTGTCCACTTTTGGCTCATACCCTTCGGAGTTGCGTAGCGAGATGTTACATCTGGCATCAGAGCTCATGTTCACACACTGGGAGCTCTAGCATACTTGATCCTTCTATGTTATGTTGTGTTTGGTGTGTGTGGTGTGAGCTTGTTATATTGTTTTTTTTGTCATGTTGATTAGCGTTCATGCCTTAGTATGGTGTTTAGATCATCCTTGTGATGATCTATTTTGATGTGTTCCTTGTTTCCTTTAGGATGCCCCTAAGGGTAGAGCGAGAGGGAAAGTTAGAGGTGGAAACCATCTTGTAGCACTGGGATCCCTATTTATGGTTGATTCTTGCTTGGCATGTTGGGTGTGGTGGATGGCAATAGGTGTTGTTTCCTGCCCCTTGCATGTATTACTGATAAATGCCTTGTGAGGGTAGTTAGACCTGAAAGCCTACCAAGACATGTGTTTTGATTGGTCTCATTCTTGATGCGTGGCTCTTTCTTTGTGTAAAGGGTTGTGACCCTTAAGTGGTCCCTAAGTGTGGTTGTAGCCCATGTGGTTGCAGTGTGCTTGATGTGTGTGTTTCAAGTTCTTGTTGTGGTGAGAGAGTCATAGGACTTCTTGCTTTGAGTGCTTTGGTATGGCATTTTAGAGGGTTGAGTTTCCTAACCCTGTCTTGTGTTGTGGATGAATGATGCCTCCTAGGTCCTACCTTACCCTACGAGATTGGAGTGATTCCCTTGGTTGAGAGTCTCCCGAGGTTGAGATTGATTGCTTTCCTATATCTTGTGTTGCAGGTGGGCATGTTGGACCTTAGCTTGTTGGTGGGTTGTAGGTGACAGGTGTTGCCTAAAATTATCCTTGCTTGGTTTCTTTGTTCATGTTGTGGGAAGGTCTATTTGACCTTAAGGGTGCCAAGAAGTTCCTTTTGTGTGTATTCTCTTCCCAAGTTTTCTGTTTTCATTATCATGCAAGTTTTGGTGCATGTCTTCTTGTGCTTTACCTCCTTGTGTTAATGATTTCTTGGTTAACCCTATGTGGTTTTTAAGTTTCCTTTGCACATTATATTGTATTGAAGTTTATGAAATATGGTAATAGAAAATGAATGATAATATTGTTAGTTCATAGAGATTATTGCATGCTCTCACATGGTTGATGCATTTGTGTGAAAGTGATTGTGTGATGATGAAACCATGTTTGCATTCATGCCTATGTCAGAATTGTAAATCCCTCTCTCTCCTTCTCTCTCTTCTCATTGGTTTAACAAAGATGCATATCTTTGAGTGAGTGGTGTATTGGAACCTATTGTATGCTTGTCTCTTATGAGAAAATGTTTATGCATTCATGAAATTTGTTTTATTAGATCAAACCTTGGGTAAAGGACCTAAGTCCCCAAGTTGCATTCATAATCATGAAACATGTATGAATTTGAATTAGAAATCATTCTATATTAAGTAAAGTTTAGAAAAAAAAAGGGAATAGTGAAACCATTGGCATGTTAATGATAATTGCATGATAGGTGCATCTTGTTGGTGAGGCCTATAGTCCCCAACTTTATTGTTAAGTCTTAAGAAATCATGTAGATGTTGAATTATTGTACTTGGGTTCAAAATGCAAAAGGTTAAATGAATGTTGAAGTGATAATGTTGCTTACCTTTTCTTGAGTAAATATTGTAATGATATTGCACTATGTGTGGGAAATAAATGTTGTTAACATATGTGTGTAGTAAGGTGATTTACCACCTAATAAAAGTGAATTTGGATGTGAGAGTTATTATGGCATTGTTGATTTACTCCATGTAGCACTATGATATATTGTATGGATGTTGGGAGTACATGTTATTGGAAAGTTGTATTGACCTTGTATAATTTAGAGGTGGATATGGTTTATGTTGGTAAGAGGAAATTGAAAAGGGTACTCCCTGTTATGTGAACATCTTGTGTTAGTGCACATGTTGAGTGTTGTGAATACCCCGTACTTGTTGGGTGCCCATGGGATGGTGAGACTCTGTACCCATCCATGGAGGATATGTTGTATTTGGGGTGTGGGATTAACCATACCATTCTGTGTGCTTGTATGTTTGTTACTTGATTGAGGGCCAACCTATGTGTGGTTGAAATGTATATATGTATTAAGAGTAACCAAAAGTTGGTTTTGTAGAATCTCTTCTCTTGGTTCTCTAGTCCCTCAGTCCATGATGGGGTAGTAGTAGCCACAAAGTTCCTTGGGAAGAATGTACATCATATGCATGTTACAGCGCAGAGCATTCTCAGCTCAACCGATCTTGAGGAAAGTACTCACTACTTCCCCTTATGATGGATCAGGGTACTTGATCCATATGTGCTAGCCTAATCCCCACAATTTTGTGTACAACAACATTGATTTGTTTGTATTGCCTAGCCATCCGTAGGGACGTTGAGCTAGCATTAGTGAGTCGACCTCGTCCACATGAGAGGTGAGACTCGTGTAGCCCCATATTTATATACTCATATATGCATTATATATTTCATATCTGCACATGTCCTACCACAATGCCATAGATATGATGCCACACTACACTAATGTTCTGACATAGTGTTGGTGATGATGCCACGTGCTTAGATGCGTGAAGGTACACTATGAGATTGTGTTATGGTAGCCTACTTGTGTGATGAGCATGATGGGGCCTTGTATACTTGTAGAGGGACACTCATGTTTTCTCTCGAAAATGTTTGGGTCAGTTGGCATATGGGTTTGTCCTATCCATGTATACCTCTGGCTACGGTGAGTACTTGCGTGTTCCCTTTCCATGAGGTATCACTATGTGGGGTGTGTTTTGCGTGTACCTACTTCCGGGGAGCCACAAACACACTGCCATGTAGTGTACGACCAGTATGTGCCTTCTTTAGCTGGCGTATGACCATGCTACACTAAGACGCGATGTGCGATGTGGCCGAGGTGCACATTCCATGTAGATAGCCAAGCAGTGCGTGGGCCACTTGGTGAGTCCATGCCGCATGATGATGCAATGCGAGGTGTAGCCAAGGAGTACACTTCATGCCATGTGGTTGGTGTGTTCACTCTGCCACACATGAGGGGCTATTGCGATAGTCAGACGTTGTTCCCTCCTTCCTGGTCTAGTGGCTAGTTAGTCACATAGTTATGTATTGTGCCATTTCGAAGATTGTGAATCTTCTTTAGGTTATTGATGATTTTCACCTTGATTGTGAGGACCGAAAAAAATTGGTTTATCTTGTTTGTGATGGTTTAGCCACAGATTGTGAAATTTCTTTGCTCGTAGCCCTCATGTTTACATTTGATTTAGTGTTGAAATTGCACGCATTTCTTGCTTTATTGCTGCAATTGAATCCTTATTTGATATTTATTTATGATCTTTTGTGGATAAACTAGTTTTCTATTTTTTGTTTTCAAATGCTGGCCTTGTGTTGTAATATGATTCCTCATCGAGAACGGGAGAGTCAGACTCGATTGAGTGTATACGAGGAAGTAAACACAAGGAAATTTGAGGATGGGGGTATGTGAGGCTATTACACAGCTAGGACCCACTACCCACCTATGTGTGATGACTATCTCTTGGAGGCTAACCACCTTATTCAACAAGAGATAGGTCATTGTGGTTTTGTTTGGATGGTCTCACCATGTGTGTGTGGCCTAACACCATCAAACCACTGAGTGTGAGGTATGGATTATGTGATATGGATATTGGCTCTTGGCTCATGGATTATGTATCATGGATTAGTATGATGTTTACCGGTGTCCAGATGGACCCTTGTGTAGCCTTGTGATGTGAATTCCCAGTGATGTAAGTATGTATGTATGTATAAATGCATGTTTCATCTTGGATATGGTTGCATATGAAAAGTTCAAAAGTTGGCTTATTGTGCTTTAGAAAGTGTAAATAGATATATTTTGTTGAAAATGATGCCAAATATGTTCTAATTGGTGAGATTGGAAGTGTGTGGAAAAAAAATATTGTTGCAAACAATGGTGTTTTGGAAAGAATTGAGTGCTTGTGCATCTTCTTTACCCTATTCTTAATGGAAATTAATGTATTCTTGAATGAATGTGGATGTTAAAATAAATGCTTATGATGAGAATTATGACACATGTGATGTTAGCAAGATTAACCGTGCTATTTTGTTTCATGTTGAGATTTTAGGAGTAAGGTATATGTCAGTATATTGATAATGATTCTTAGAAAGGTGAATGATGTATATTATATTTCTCATCCTTGGAATGAAGTACAATCATTTAATGTTGATTATTATATTTTGAGTACTAATGTGTGACATGGCTGCATATTGAGTTTACAAGACTTCCAAGAGTAAGTCAAATCTTAGGGAGGGAGGATGCAACTCCTCTATAAACTCAGGCTGGTAAGATAGTATTTTAATTTTTGATTTGATATTTTAAATGTTAAATGTTATTATAATGAGGTTAGATATTGTTGATTTAGTGAAAGGTTATTATGATTAGTTATGATGATGCAAGTAATTGATATATATGGTAGCTAACTACAGTCAGGATGTAGTATGTGCTTCAGCTATACATATATGTATATGCGATGTGTATGTTACAAGTACCAAGTACTAGCTCCACCTGGCTTCATAGATCTAAGCATACCTTCCTCGATGGTGGTTACTGGAGGTAGTCACAGGCCAAATATCCCCTACCCTAGCCACTGTACCCTGTTAGGGCAGTGTTTTCCTTATTGATGTCTTACCGTCCGGTTGTCTAACAGTAACGTCTAGAGCACCTTTCTGCTGTATGTTCGGGTGCACCTTTCTATTGTATGTGGTTCACCAGTATGTTTTTCTGAGGTATTTTGTCATGGTTTTCATGAATGTGTTATGTGGCTATATATATATTTTGGTTGTCAGTGTTATGATGTGGTTTCTTTGACATCTTTTCATGATTTCTTATATGGCATTTTATAGTATTTTATTGATGGGAGATTTAAATCGTTTTACCCATGAGATTTTAAAATATGTTATTTTAAATGATTTTTATTGATCATTTGAGAGAATGCTATATTTCATTTGGAAATTTTAAATGATTTATTTTCATTTTATTGTGTTGAGGTGTTAGTTAATAAAAGAAGGGTCAGCCTTGTTTTGGAGGGAGATATATTTATTCTTTTGTTTATTTTGGGGGATTATTCTTTTTGGAAAGGAAGAAATTTTCTTTTTTTGAGGGAGAAGAGAAATCTCCATGAATTGGGCAGAGGATTTTGGAAGATAGGGGGAGAAGATATTTGTGGGCATCTGATTGTTGGTTTCAACTTGCGATACCCTCCCTACTGTCTTATTATGGAACCCAGCGACGCCTTCTTTGCAGAGTATTCCTTCATTTCATTTTTATGGGAAGCATTGAGGTATTCTTCTATTTCTTCCTTTAATTTATGAGATTATAAATGTATGCATGAGTGCATGTTTAAATGTTTTGGGAATCTTGGCTGCTGGGTGTTGTTATGGCATTTGTTTTTTTGAGTCTTCTTTTCTGCCTGGTTATGGAATTTATTTTGGAGAAAGTCTGAGTTTTTTTTAAAATCTGTACAAATCCCTTAGTTTAAACTCAAATCTAGCTTTGGAATTCACTTAAAAATGCCCAAATCTCAACTAGGTTGGAGTCCAAAATGAATTTAGAACACTTTCTGTTTTGGCCAAAAATTTGTGCCTATTGTTAAAATTATGTTTTTTTTTATTGTTTCTCCTTATTCACCCATTTAAAATGAAAACTAAAGGTGTATTCCTCATAGAAATTCCAAGATATCAACTGGGTTTTTGGCAGATTTTGGTTTCGGGCACTTTCATTTTTGCCCAAATTTGTACCTATTGTTGAAATGACGTTTTTCATTGTTTCTCTTTTAACACATGTCAAAAATGTAAATTAAAATTGGATTCCATGTAGAAATGTGAAAATATGAAATCGGTCCTTGTTTGATTTTTAATCCAGACACTTTCATTTTTCATGTTTTTGCCTAGCGTTGCATTAAATGACGTTTTTTCAGTACAACACCTCTTTTTATGTCTTAAAATTGAAACTTGAAGGTGGATTCCAACTTGGAACGCCAAAATCTGAACTGGGTCGGGCTTAGAATTTTAATCCGGGCACTTTGAATTTTTACATAATTTCTATGCCTCCATTTCATGTTGATTTACAACTGTTAAACGTGTCTTCTTACAACAATGTTTGCTTGGATATGTTAAATGAATTTATGATGATTTTAGAGGCTTTTTCATGGCTTCCTATTTGTTTTTAGATTCCTCATTTGGATAAATGAGAAGTCTTATCCGTCTGTAGGCATTGAGTTATCTATCTGTAGGGTGTTGATTCAGGCATGTTTGAGTTTTACTCATTTGTAGGAGAGATGTATTTGATTCCATGTGGTTCCATTCCTTCAAGCACACATGATGGCATTTCACCTAGTCTGCACTTTAGTACCTATACCTTTGTAGTCATGACTAGTACCCGATATTTCATTGTATGAGCATCTGCTTGTGATATTGGCATAATGCATTGTATTCCATGTTTGATCCTTGGTTGGCGTGTGTGTTGTCCATATGTTACCCTTGCCTTGTTTTCTACTTGGGCCTTGTGGCTACCTCCGAGCATGGTGGGGTGGCCTCTTTTGAGTCCACAGGGTATGGAGGCGTTGCCACTGCCATTGGGGACTGGTGTACAGGTTATTGGAGCACCAGTTGAAGCTGATCCCTCTTGTACTCATCTTATATGTTGATGTATTTTATTTCATGGCTATTCCTTTTTATTCATACACATTCATTTATGTATATTGTACTCTTTTGAAAGAGAAGATAAAATCATATAGATTAATGAGAAGAAATGCAATGTTTATATTTGATTTACGAGTTCTGATGTTGGTATCAGACTTGCTTGTATTATGATGATCATTATGGCTTTTTCTTCATTATTTTCCATGCAAAAATTAGAGTTTTGGTTGTATATTTCCTTCATGTTTTAGTCTACTATGTTCCGACACATCGTCGCTTTTTATTTTGGTCTTTGTTGTTGCTGCTAAAGTTTTGAAGCAACGCTGAAAGTTCCAGAGCAGTGCTGTTAAAGTTCTGGAGTAGTGCTGTTAAAGTTCCGAAGCAGTTTTGAAAGTTCCAGAGCAACGCTGTTAAAGTTTCGGAGCAATACCACCTTTGGTTAATGTTTGGTGTTATTGTTGCCAAAGTTCCGGAGCAGTACAAAAGTTTCGGAGTAGTGTTGCCAAAGTTCCAGAGCAGCGCTACTAGAGAGTAGTGCAGAAAGTTCCGGAGCAGAGGTTCCAGAGAAGTGAAAAAGTTTCTGGAGCAGATGGTTCTGGAGTAGATGGTTCTGAAGCAAAGGTTTCGGAGTAGGAAGTTTCAGAGCAGAGGTTCCGTAGCTAGAACTTCTGTAGCTAGAAGTTCTATAGATGCAACTTCCGTACCTGGAAGTTCTGGAGCAAGAAGTTCAGGAGCAAGTTTCTGGAGCCATTATGTTTGCTCCTGTTTGGATTTTCTCTGGAGGGTGGATTAGTCCTCTCCTTTGGGTTATGTTCGGCCATGATTGGCCATGTAAGTTGTCAATAAATTGTATTGTAAACTACTTTTTGTGTATGCTATCCTTTATGTTCAAAAAAAATTTATCTTGACCTCTTTTGGCTCTTACCCTTCGGGGTTGCGTAGTGGGATGTTACATCTCATTGATATTTTAGGTTTGAAGGAAGCAACCATATCAACTATTTGACATTTGAGATATTGTAAGTTTATTTTGTGTAATTAGTTAGTTTCTTCATACTTATTTGACCTTTGTTAATGATATTTACCTTCACGTCCACCATATATTTTCACATTACTCTTACAAACTATGGTCACTTTTGTAAATGAATTTTTTATTTAACCTATTAGTAAAATCAAAAGTCATGCATTTAAACCATTGAATAAACCACCATATGTTTTTGCATCATAATTATAGAGGAGAGTGACTTAAATTGAAAATGATAGTGTTAAACCTACTCAAACCAAGAAAACAAAGTCTTCCACTCACTTACCATTCTCCATTAGTCACCATTAATGCCCCGTCATTAGTATAAAACAATGAAAACACTATGCTTTAAAATGTCAAACAAATTCTACTTTTTAAAAATTAGAAAAGGGAGTCGTTCTGATATATATATATATATATTGTTTAAAGTTATATTATTAATAAGGTCTACTATATATATTATTTAAAATGTTAACTCATATATATATAATTTAAAATTATGTTACTATCAAAATCTAATATATATATTATTTAAAAGCGACATCTTTTGGTCATAATTATATGATTTTATGTTAGATATTTCTTTTGATTTTACCATCAAAAGAATATTATTTAAGTATAAAACATCTTTATTTTATATTTTTTATAATAAAAATTAACAAAGTAGTCAAGTCTTTCAAATATATCACTAATTATCACATAATTCCAACTAAAGTTAAATAAAAGATTTAATATATTTTTTAAAGTTATATTATTAATAAGGTCTACTATATATATTATTTAAAGTTATATTGTCTTTAAAGTTATATATTTTCTTTAAAGTTATCACTAATTATCACTAATTAAAAAGGGAGCCAGTCTCGTATATATTGTCTTTAAAGTTATATTATTAATAAGGTCTACTATATATATTATTTAAAATGTTAACTCATATATATATAATTTAAAATTATGTTACTATCAATATCTAACATATACATTATTTAAAATTATTTTTCTATCAATATCTAACATATATATTATTTAAAAGTGACATATTTTGGTCATAATTATATGATTTTATGTTAGATATTTCTTTCAACTTTACCATCAAAAGAATATTATTTAAGTATAAAACATCTTTATTTTATAATTTTTAATAATAGTAAAAATTATCAAAGTAGTCAAGTCTTTCAAATATATCACTAATTATCACATAAATTTTAACTAAAGTTAAATAAAAGATTTAATATATTGTTTACTCAACACTATTAATGACATATCATTAAAGTCACATCCTATATTATATAAAGAAAAAGAGGGTAATAGCCTGTCAACCATTTCCATGGCTTAGAAAGTCAAATACATATTATTTTATTATACTAGCATAGATATCTTAAATTGGTGCCTCGACATTGATATCTTATGACATATTCTTCCTTTGAAAAAATATATAAGATTGGATCATATTCATCAAAATGTATAGTATAAATGACAATTATTGAAAATTAAAAAAAAACATATCTATAACAACTAAAATTAACCATTATATTTGGTCAATTTATCTTAATTTGTCCTATTTCCAATTCCCAAATTAGTTTAATAGTGTTTTTATTATTTAATTAACATTTCTAGAGGCTTGGTTGGTTAGAGATTTCTAGTGGAAGTTCCTAACCCATTCTTGTGATGGACTAATGTTTGCAAAGGTTCCTCATGTAGTTGTGGTATTTTGAGGATGCACCTGTTAGCCTTGTGTAGCCTACACTAAGAATTTTTATTTGCTAGTTAGTGTGGTGCATGGGGTGCATAGGATGCATGGGATGCATATGATATTATAATTAAAAAATTAGAATAGGTCCCACCGATGGACAAGGACAACTGCATGCCTAATTTGTTTGACTCTACCTTGGATTCTATTAGAAAGGATTCCCATAACCTGGGCATATTTTCTTGTAGGTGAAACCAAGAAGTTGATTTAAAAGATCTTATTCTAAGCTTCCCTTTACCCTACCATCCTATGATGTATTTTTACTCATTTTGAAAATGTGGTTATCCTACTGATAGAAAATTTCTTAGCATTTGGAAAAGTAAAGAAAATGCCTTAACAACTTAATAGGAATAAAAAAAAACTAATAATGAGGACCTTCTATTACATAGAATTGATTCAACAGGACACATCCATTTAATCCATTAAATATATTACTTTAAACTATACATATAACAATAGAGATCTATTTGAATTTGTTGTTCCTTTTATAGTTGATGCTCAATCACCTTTTTTTGTTTGAAAACAATACCCTAAAACCTCAGTGTTGTGTTTTGAGCCAAGTCCATGCTATCCACAACCTTTTTCATTGAATGCTCATATGAGCCAAAGTTTACATGGTGCACTATAGGTTCCTTTTCTATCTTTAAATAATAGTCATTCATTGTCAGGAGGAGTCAATCAATGTATATTACAAATCAAACCTCTGACCAAAAGGCCATCACAAAGAGTTTAAAATAAATTTTGGTCAAGTTGTGATATGAAGGAAGCATGTGCTACAATATGATATTAATTTTTTTCTTAGCTACATATGTCTAGTGCTAGCTAGTTATAAAATAATATTTGAACCAATAGAAATAATCCTTATCATTAGGCCCATTCACCACTTACAAAAAAATATTAGCAAATTGCATCTTCAAAATTTTGAGAGGAGAGAAATGATATGAAACTAGAATAAGAAAAAAGTATTCCCTACAATTAGAAACCACCATGTGGAGCCAGTCAATGTTCAACTTGAAATAATTTAATATTGTTTCCATTGCTAAATGTAGATATGATAAGTGTACCCAAACAATAAATTTCATTGTGAAGGACTTTTTCATTACAATAAGACATTGCCATGTGGCCACTAAGACAAAAATTATAGCATTCACATCCTTAAGAATAAATATCAATATTAGAATCCACTGAGGATATACCAACTAAGTCATGATGATGCTTGTTTGGAAGGGTCCACCCAACAAAAATCAACTTCCAAGGACACATGTTTTTAAAATGCAAGTGTACAACTTTGGGCTTAGAATATTTAAATGAAATTTCACTACACTAGCCTACATGTGGTGCAACCAAAACTTGACATATATACAATGAGCAGGGATCATAGAGTCAATAAGAAGAATGCAACATAAGTCATTAAATTTAATCATCAAGGCAAAGGATATAACCAATAATCTAGATGAAGGGGCTAGTTGAATAATAAAAATTGAGACTTTAAAACATCACTTAAGTGGTATTTGAACTGGCTCAACAAGTCACCAAAAAATAGAGCATCACATCAATAACATTAGAAAGATTTAAGCCGCAAAGGTTTTAGGCTTCAAATAGATCCTATAGGACATAATCATTAAAACCCTAGAAAAAATTACATGTTCTAACAATGTGAAGGATACAAGGGCCAAGTTTGTACACGATAGCATAAATGTAGGTAGTAAAGAGAGATGAAGAAGATGGTGATCAATAATCGAATCATAATTGATGAAGAGAAGACAAGAAGGAAAGGTCCAACAAAGAGAAAGATAGAGAATGAGAATGTGGAAGGTTGTTTAATGATAATATTATTGTAAAAGAGTCCAAAGAGATGCATGTAAATTTGTGATTTTTGTTTACATAGTAAAAAGGTGTCATTTTAGTTTTCTATTCAAAATTTTCATTGGTGAAATGTGTTTGTGTGTGATACATAAAGGGTTCCAATATTTTCTATTTGCTCACTTGTAAGTCAAAGTAACTACTAGTGTGTTCATCTAGTTGGTGGTAACCCTAGGGTTTAGGCTATCTTAGTCAATTGTTGTACATATTGACTTGCACCAAAGGGAAATTCATTTGCTCCCACTTGTTACATGTAGCTTTATTAGGGCACCACTTGGTGAAACTATCATCCAATCAAGCCTTTAACTTCCCTACACACTACTAGTAAAGAATTCAACTTTATACAAAATTATGTCATTTATGAATATTTTAATATATCAACACTTTCCTTAAAAATAATTAAAAATTTATTTTAGATAAAATTATAAATAATATTTATTTTACTTAAATATTTAATTATAAATTTAAAAATAATTATTATCTTCAATTTAAATTTAATTCATAGAAATATATTTAATTATAAATTTAAAAATAATTATTATCTTCAATTTAAATTTAATTCACAGAGCAATTCAAAATACAATTATATAAAATAGAAAACTCAACTTATTTTTTAAATTAAAAATTAACTTTTTAAAAATACAAGTACTCTCTCTCTCTATATATAAAATAGATGCAATTAAAAACCATTGTGGAAGTTACACAATAATCCTTCATGATATAGTCCCTATTTAAGGAAGTTAATTTTGTGTGGCCAACACCGTAAGTGGGGAGGTTGGTTTGTAATGGCCAAGGCATAACCATAGCAAATATAATAAGTCTTAATATATATTGTTCACTCAACACTCTTAGCGACCTATGGTTAAAGTCACACTCTATATTAAAATAATAAAAATGGGATGGCCATACATATGGTTTAAAAAGTAAAAATATAGTATCTTGTAAAAAATAAGCTAGCCAACATTATATTATTATTGTGAAAGACTTAATATATAATAAGCCTTAATACATATTGTTTACTTAGCACTCTTAGTGGTCTATCTTTAAAGTCACACTCTATATTATATAAAATAATAAAAAATGGGATGGCCATACCTATGGTTTAAAAAAAATAAAATAGTATTTTATAAAAATAAGGTAGCCAACATTATATTATTATTGTGAAAGACTGAATATATAATAAACCTTAGTATATATTGTTTACTCAACACTCTTAGTGGCCTATCTTTAAAGTCACACTCTATATTATATAAAACAATAAAAAATGAGATGGCCATACCTATGGTTTAAAAAGTAAAAATATAGTATTTTATAAAAATAAGCTAGCCAACATTATATTATTATTGTGAAAAACTTAATATATAATAAGCCTTAATATATATTGTTTACTCAACACTCTTAGTGGCCTATCGTTAAAGTCACACTCTATATTATATAAAAGAATAAAAATGGGATAGCCATACCTATAGTTTAAAAGGTCAAATCTAACATATATGTTATTTAGAATTATTATTTTGTTGAAGTCTAATATATATATTATTTTAAATTATATTATTATGAAGGTCTAACATATATATTATTTAAAATTATATTACTAATTCATGACCTCATCATCTATAATTTTAATGTAATCATGCACTCATCAAGACTCAATGATTTCATTTAATCATTTAACTTTATTAAGAGAGAAAAGATCCTTTGATGGAAAGTTTATTCAACTTACAAACTTTTGAAAATGTTCAATCTTAATAATTGAAAAAGATTATTTGAACTATATTTTTGAAAAAAATTATAATATTAAATATTACAACTTCAAATAAAGTTAAATCAAAGAATCTTTAGTAGTTTAGAAAAAATATGTAAAGAGACGAACTTCCCCTCCATTAACAACCTACCCCTTCATTGAATTTTCAGTGTGTATTCTTGAAGAAATGTATTTGTATTGGGAGCAATGGGTTTTGGTGGGAGTAGTATTATCTGTGATGAGGGCACAACGCGAGACACAGAAAATAACTGACAAACAAGAGAATAATTTTATTATTCAGAAAATGGAGCTTCTTACATGCAGAGGATCTCAAATCCCCAAGTTTTACAACACATGCAAGTTACAGAAAGCTATAGAATCACCCTTTCACAATATGCGAGCTTGTCCCCAAAAAGTTACCCAAAAATTAGAAACCTACCCATAAATAGAGCTCCTCTTTAGTTTGGAGCCAAAAAAACATTCAAATTTGAGTTTAGGCAGTTTGGCACCGAAAAATTACAAGTTGAAGTTCAAATTTCAAAAGAACATTTGCAATTGTATAATCTAGAAAGTGCGCCAATTTCCCGGGGCCATAACTTTTAATCCGGGACTCTGATTCGCAAACCGTTTGAACCGATGGAAAGGTATCAAAGCCAATAATGCGCTCAACCTTTTCTATGCTAATTTCGACAAGTTTTGGGGCTGATATGGGAACTCTAAGTGCCTAAAATCCAACTCGGAAGATTTTTAGGTGCAAATATGGGAAACTAAAACTATAATATCTTTCAACCCAGTAATAGAAAATAAAAACCATAAATTAGGAATTTCATTATGATGAAAAGGGTATCCAAAAATTAAAAAATATCTAAAAACCGAGAAACTTGAAATTTAACTATTTTTGGGTGATGCAAGATTGCCCTTACACCACTGGATGCTCCTACATAAGACACCTAGGGTAATTTGAGAAGTGACCCCGTCACGTCTCAGATGGTGGAGGAAAACCTAAATGGTCGACCTCTGCCTTAGGCAACTAGGACGAATCTTCAACAGGCCTTCCTTTCCATTTCACCAGATATTCTTCATACTGCCTGTTCCTGGTACTCCTTCCCACACGACTATCCAGGATTTCTTCAATATCCTCCTTTTCTGAAGTAGGTGCTAGAATCCTAGACTGTTCCATCATTGGTACTTCCTTTGTGCCACTTTCATGATACTCTATCAAATCTGAAATGTTGAACACAGGGGAAATGTTGAATCCATCCGACAACTCTACCTCATATGCATTCCCTGAATCATGCCTCTTCAAAATTTTATAGGGACCGAACTTCTTCATCTTCAATTTGTTATATGTTCCCACTGGAAACCTTTCTTTCCTCAAGTTGACCATCACTTTATCACCAATCTGAAACTCCTTATACCTCCTCTTCTGATCTACCTTAGCCTTATACTGCATATTCATCTTGTTAATATGTTCTCTTACCTTATCATGTATATCCTTGATGTGTTCTACAAAATCTTCAGCTTCAGCACTTATTTTCTTCTCTTGGTCCATCTTCCTCATTCTGGAGCTGTTATGGGGCTACCTCCATACACAATCTGGAATGGTGATCTACTAGTGCTTTTGTTGAAAAAATTGTTGTAAGAAAATTATGCCTAGGGTAAGATCAAGTCCCATCCCTTGGGTTTATCTCCTACCAAACATCTCATTAGGTTACCCAGACTCTTGTTAACAACCTGTGTCTGCCCATCTATTTGTGGATAGTGTGTAGAACAGAACTTCAACTCTGTCTTCAGCTTCTTCCACAAGGTCCAAATTTGGTGTCACGATCTGAAACAATACTCTTTGGTAGACCATGTAGCCTCACCATCTCTTTGAAGAACAAGTCAGCAATGTGGACTGCATCATGGGTCTTCTGACATGGAATGAAATGTGCCATCTTCGAAAACCTATCAACCACCACAAAGACTGAATCATTCTCGCTAGTCCTTGGAAAACCAAGAACAAAGTCCATACTTATATCCTCACATGGCCTCTCTGGTACAGGTAAGGGCTGATATAAGCCTATATTCTGGCTCACTCTTTTAGCCATCTGACATACCCTATAGCTTTGTATAAACTTCTTCACATCCTGTGACAACTGAGGCCAATAATAATGCTCACTGATAATGGCAATGGTCTTATCCCTACCAAAATGTCCTACCATTCCTCCACTATGCTTCTCCTTTATCAGGTTCTCCATCATGGAACTCCTTGGGATACACAATTGACTTCCCTTAAATAACATGCCATTCTGGATTATGAAATCCATCCACTCTTGTCTTGTCCATCGTATCAAAGTTCCTGCAAGCTTCCAAGCCTTTGCAAATCGTGATCTTCTACGTGACAAACATGGTCTTAAGTTCAATAAACCCAAATCCAATTTCCTAATTTGCATTTTGTCATCAATGTATGCCTCCTACTTAAGGCATCCGCAACCCTATTTGACTTCCCAATTCTATGTTTCAAAACAAAGTGTATAACTCTACAAAAACTCTACCCACTTCCATATGCCTCCTATCAATTTTCCTCGATCATTTATGTAATCGCAAGGCCCCGATGATCAAAGATATAGAAAAATTCCTACAACAAACAATGTCTCCATTTCTTTAATGCTGCAATCTATCGCATAAACATCGATCATATATAGAATAATTCTCCTTAAGCAATTTCATTTAACTCTTTCACCCAAATAGCAATACCATCTTTCCACCAACACTTCTCCAATGGCACAACCACCGGCATCAAAATCCACCTGAAACACCTTGTTGAAATCTGGGAGGGCTAGAACAGGTTGCTCTATCACCTTCTGCTTCAACAGTTCAAAAAATTTTGCTGCTCCACTTGAATTCTTTTCTATCCTCTCATTGTTTCAGTCAGAGGTCCACAAATGCTATTGAAGTTTCTAATGAACTTTCTATAAAAACTAGCCAAAACCATGGAAAATCTCACCCCAGCGCCTTGGGGTAGCCTATCCTGCAATAGCCTACCTTCTCCGGGTCCATCTGAGACCGGCCGAGACAACAACCCCAACAAACACACTAACTCCCTCTTCACAAAACTACACTTCTTCGTATTAATCACAGTTTCTTAACTTAAAAAGGCTCGAATATGCACCGATGCTCATCCAACGCTTACTAAAATCAAAATATCATCCAAATACACACAATATTTCCAGAAATTATTTTAGTACTTCATTCATGAGCCGCATAATGTCGCATTTGGTTAGCCCAAAAGGCATGACTAACCACTCGTACATGCCCTCTTTGGTCTTGAAGGTAGTCTTCCACTCATCTCCCTCTTGAATCTAGGTCTCGTGATATCCACTCTTCAAATCAATCTTTGTGAAGTATCAGGCTACACCTCAACACCCATCGTCATCCCATCCTTGGCAGGGAAACTGCATTTGATTGTTATTCACAGGCTCGAGAGTCCATAATATCCTCCACCCCCATCCTTCTTGGTACTCAGGTGACTGTAGGGTACTACACATGGACCAAACTCTCTCAAGATCAAACCCCTTTCAACAACTCTTGAACTTCTGTCTGCTCAATCTCCCTCATTTTCTGCCGGAGTCATTCTATGAGCTGCCTTATTTGGCAAACTAGCTCTAAGAATCAAGTCAATCTGATGACCGATCTTCCTTATTGGTGGTAAACCCTCAGGTACATTATCAGAAACAATATCCTGAAACTCATCCAACATCCCAGAAACTTCTTCTGGAACCTTCTCACTATCCTCCTTACTCACTTTAGGAATCAATGCATAACACACACCATGCTTCATACCTTCTAAAAATTTTCTTCCATCTACATAACAAATTCTAGTACTACTACATACCTTTTCTTCGGTCTCCTTCAGGGGTTTCAACTTGTGACGAACCCCATCCTTTGTCAAGGAATAAGTGTTTGCATGACCATCATGTATAGCTCGCCTATCGAACTGCCACGGCCTCCCCAACAACATGTGACATGCATCCATGGGGATGATCTCACAGAGTACCTCATCATGGTAGCTCCTGATCTTGAACTTGACTAGGCAAGAGACTATTGACCAAAACTTCAGGTCTTTCTCTCAGAAATCAGCAACTGATGCATCATGGTGCCCTCTTTAGCTTCAACTTGTGACCACCTTCTAATACCCGTGATTATTGGTGCTCCCCACCGGCCAATAATGACATCACATTTTCCTTCACACTTGCAACTTTGAAACAAATTCTTCTTCCTGTTCCGGGTTCCTTTCCCTACCACCGTGGCCTCCTAATCATCAGGGCTTATCCTCTAAAGATCATCCGAATGTTCGGACACCCCTCATCCCATGCACAACCTTCCATGACCTTTCCCGGCCTTTGCCCACCCTTCCTTGGTGTTGTGGACATTCATAGGCTCGGCGCCCTTCTTCACCACACTAGAAACACGTTCCTCTGAAACTACCTCTTCCAGATCCTTGTCCATATCTCCCTTGTCCTCTACCTCTTTGATCACCACTGTTTTGATCATGAGGGTGGTAGAAGTTTTCATTCCTTTGGCTTCGGATGGTACCTAATATCTTCACTTTCTTTTCATCATCATTTCAGCCTTCCCGGTTATCTCTCCAACGCCTTCCGCTTGACCTCATCATTTTTGCTTGCCATCAAATCTTTTGTTCAACTTCTCTGTTCCTTTAGAGTAAACGATACACATCCTCAATGGTGGTCATTTTGACTAGGGCTTTTAACTCCTCCCCTTAATGCTTGGTCGTGAACTCTAATAAGATGTCACATTTTCCTCCTATTGGCCTCGTGTGGCCCATTCAAGGATTATCTTGTGAAAATATTCAAGATATCTTTTCGCTGCACTGCGCTTCCTTGCTTCAACCCTTGCAATTTCTTCAATAGATCTAACTTGTAGTCCATTGGTATGAACTGCTTCTTCGGTTTCTCTACCATGTGATCCCATTTGGTGATATTTCCTTTTACTCTTCTATTTCTTTCCAATTGGACCTCTTTCCACCAAATATTGGCATGGGTCTTCAACTTCATTTTCACAAACTTAACCCGATCTGGGTCCCTATTTCATACTCCAAAATATTCTTCTAGCTCGCTGATCCACTTCATCAACCTTCCTCGTTCAAACTCCAAAATAACCGGGACTTTACCCGGGTCTTTTCCCCAATCTTGAAATGGCCCTTATTAGCCACATTTGGTCTTGATCAATTGCTCTTCTTCCTCTTCTACATTTGAACCTTCTTCCTCTCCTTCATTCTCACTTTCCTCGCTCAGGTTTAACCCTCTTCTCAACTGCTCTTGTAACGCATCAATCTGTCTTTCGAGGGCTACCAGTGCATCTCTTCCACCAACATTTCTACCACCTCGACCACCTTGGAACCACCATGCCTACCAAGCATCACTCTTGGAGGCATCTTTCTTGACCTCGACCCACAATCACAGTCTGGTGCCAACTGCCTCACGATCGACGATCTATCCACACGCTCAAGAAAATCCGCTTTGATACCACTTGATGAGGGCACAACCCGAGACACAAAAATAAAAAATAAGAGAATAATTTTATTATTTAGAAAATGGAGCTTCTTACATGCAGAGGATCTCAAATCCCCAAGTTTTACAACACATGCAAGTTACAGAAAACTACAGAATCACCCTTTGGCAATATGCGAGCTTATCCCCAAAAAGTTACCCAAAAATTAGAAACCTTCCCATAAATAGAGCTCTTCTTTAGTTTGGAGCCAAAACAACATTCAAATTTGAGTTTAGGTGGTTTGGCACCAAAAAATTACAAATTGAAGTTCAAATTTCAAAAGAACATTTGCAATTGTTTCTAGAAAGTGCGCCAACTTCTTGGGGCCATAACTTTTGATCCGGGACTCCGATTCGCGAACCGTTTGAACCGTTGGAAAGGTCTTGAAGCCAATAATGCGCTCAAAATTTTCTATGCCAATTTTGGAAAGTTTTGGGGTCGATTCGGGAACTCTAAGTGCCTCAAATCCAACTTAGAAGATTTTGAGGTGCAAATTTGGAAAACTAAAACTACAATATCTTTCAACCCAGGAATAGAAAAGAAAAAGCATAAATTGAGAATTTCATTATGACGAAAAGGGTATCCAAAAATGTAAAAACATCTAAAAACTGAAAAAATTGAAATTTAACTATTTTTGGGTGATGCAAGATTGCCCTTACACCACTGGATGCTCTTGCATCAATCTGTGACATTGGTCCTGTGGAAAAAATTATGTAGAAAATAGCAGCATATATCATTGCCACTGGGGTCTACTAAGTGGCCATTGATCGAAGAATCGATCAGTTTCTACAGAGGCCTCGCATCCCTTCAACCACGCCAATTCATTCAAGATCATGAGAATAGGTAATGAAATTTGCATGCTTTTGAATCCCTTCTGCTTTCACTTTGTCTCAGTACTGAATGGAACGTAAAATTCCGTTATGACTTTGTTGCAAATATTTGAATTCTTCTCTGTCTATGGTGGGTTTATTCTTCATGACTTCTGTTGTCTTGTTGTTATGTAATTTGGCCTCTCTGGGCTTTGTTAGGTGAAAAGAAAACAAAAAACCAACAAATTTAAAATATTGTAGCACAAATTAGTTGCAATTACTAATTTTACATACTGACTGACACGCAAAATCCTATTATGACTCTGCTGCGAATCTCTGAATTCTTCTCTGTCTATGGTGGGTTTGATCTTCATGACTTTTGTTGTCTTATTGTCATGTAATTTGGCTTCTTTGGGCTTTGTTAGGAAAATGAAAACAAAAAAATCAACAAACTTAAAATATTGTAGCACAAATTAGCTGCAAAGAAATAAAAAAGCTCTGTCTTTGTTTCCATTATTTGATAATGATAGGTTGAAGATAATTTGTAATGCAAGTATGGGCCAATTTTTAGAACAAATTTGTTTGGGAGAGCAGAGATGGTTGTATTAGTGGACCTAGAGTTCAATAGATATGTTTTGCAAAATGAGGGGAGGTTGTTCCAAGCCAATTACCCGCTCTCTTTTAAAAAGCTTGTTGGAAAATATGGTATCATCAATGTCCATGGTGATCTTCAAAGGAAACTCCATGCAACTGCTGCCAATTTGTTGAAGCATGAGAATCTCGTCTCAGGCTTCATGGATGATATACAAAATTCCTTCACTATAGATATACAAAGATGGAAAAATAAGGGTTTCATCCATCTTCAGGAGGAATGCAATAAGGTATGTTCTTTGTATTTAATTCATGAAATGTTCTTTATAAATTTTTTTAGTAGTAAAAGAAAACAAGCATTTTACAAAAATCTAGTATGTTTTTGTTTTTCATATTGATAAAAAATAGGATTAAAATAGTGTTCCAATCTTTTTTTAATCTTTTTATATAGTACCAGACAAAGGTAGATAAAATAATTCTCATGAGATTTGAAACAAAAATATTCAGAAGACACAATATTGGTTATTTGAAATTTAGATTTTCAAATAACAAATTAGTTTCTTGATTATTTTTAACCCATTTAAAAAATGTTAATTTAAAAATAGAGTTCATATCATAAAATTTAAAAAATGAGTGATTGATCAATAATCCATATTATTTTATACAATATATGTAAGACCCCGTCACACAAACCCCAAAGGACAACTAACTACACAACAATTTAAAAAAAAAAACATAAAGTAAAAGTACAATGTTATCAATTGCAACTAACATAATTACAAATACACACTGAACTCCTAAGTCCCTTGGGGTACACGAAGAGACATTACATTAACTACCCATTAGCAAACTTAACTAATCCAACATTCATTTCCACGAATATGAGTTCTCATATAAAAGTGACAAACACTAAGCATTAAAATAAGAATGAACCACATATGCTGAACAAGATTACATAAGCAATAAAACTTGGAAATAGTGAGAACTAATTTACTCAACATATCAACATCAAATATATATAATTACATCTGTGAATAATGTTTTGAATTACAAAGTGTGCTATAACAATACATCATGTTACAAACTAAATACCAATAACCATTTATCCAAGTTTCAAGATACATTATCCCAACACATGGGCGAGTTACAATACAATTACAAGACATGAATAAAGTACAAATGTATACATCTGAAGGAACATAAATCTGGAACAAACTGTCACCACAATCTCTGCACTGAAGGTATGACTGCTAAATGGGAAACCCAAGGGGGTGCGAAGCACGTTCCACCTGACCATCCCCATGCTAGGAGTAGTTAAAAAAGGATTCCTGACCAAGACATCAAAAACAACACATAAGACTCAACTCCAAACATAGTAAGAGAAATCACACACATAAGAACATAACAACAAAAGTCTATTAACAAAACGTGACAACAAATGACTCCAAGTCAAAACAATAAACCACTTCTAGAGGATTCCAGTTAAAAACAACTAAGGGGAAGGCTAGAGGAGAGTGTCATCGCATGGCCTTCATGGATTATCCTGACATCCTATCACAAGGTGCCGCCTCCATCTATGGTTATCCTGACTGCCTATCTCAAGGCACCGCCCCATAGGGTGACTCATGCGGAATCGTGCATTCCTCGTGGAGACGAGATCACGATTATGCCAACCACGACCTTCTCGGCCACCTTTAGTCTTTGGAAGCCCTAACAGGTGAGTGATGTATCTATCATTATCTTTTAGTGTTTAACTACCCATCCCCTAATTAATTAGTTAGGTTTTCACATTTTACACTAACTCTACTGTGGGTTATCCTTACAGCCCCTTTGTGCGCCGACGCCCACATAGAGCCACTCTCCCTAGAATTCCCTAACATACAACAAACATAAGGGATTGAACTCTCAAGTTCACAAAACACAGGATAGAAATTCGTGAGGCAAAACCATCTCACTATAATCTTATGACTCAATTACTCAACAAATTGATGCAAATCAATGTATACATACGATTACACCCACAACGAAAGTGGAATAAAATACCCAGAATAAATATACCAAATTCCCTAACCTCTGGAAGTTCAATGACAACCCTATCTCCTATAATAAAGTTAACCAAATCAATAAACACTCATGTTGTTAACTCAACTCAAGAGTCTCAATAATGAACTCCATAAAATAAATCAACTGTTTACTCAAAATTAAGGAATTGATTAATAACACAAATCCATTAGTCAAACAATCATCATCACACAGAAGAATTTTCTCTACAAGATCAATCATTAATTTTCTCAATTAATTTCACTAATAAAAGACATAAATAAATTTAATAAATCATTCACTTCTAATTTTTAACAAATAATAAAATATAAGCATGTTTTAAATAACCATCAAAAATATAATTCTTCTCAATTAAATCATATATATTTGTATATATACCATATATATATATATAAACTATATATATACATATATATATTTATATTAATATATACATATATATATATATATACACGTATATACATATATATATAAATTAATTAATTAATTTTAATAACTTTAAATTTTCAAATTTAAAAAAAAAAATCCCATACAAAGTAATATTGTATTTTTTTATTTTTGTTAATATATATAAAAAAATAAATACACAAGGCCCCACTTGGGACTGCGTACCTCCCCATAGGGGAGGACGCAGCCTCCAAGGGGCTACATACAGCAGTCTAAGGACTGCTGTGCGCGACACTTTATGGGCTGCGCAGGGGGGTATAGCTGTAGCCGTCCCCCACCCTGCCGTATATTTTAATATTTTAATTTTAATTTTTTTATTTTTAATTCTAAAAAAATAGAATTCCAACAAAATTTCATAGATAATACATATATTTTTAAAAGGAATATTTCCGTACGGATGGAAAATAAATAGTTTTTCAAGGATTTTTACAGAGTAATTTTAAGAAATAATTTGACATAATAGCATGATAGGACTATAGAGAATTTCTTCAGGAATAATATAAAAGTTGTACAAAAGTTTTTTTTTGAATTGTATGAGTTTGTTCACAATTTTCCTTGCACAAAGATTTTTTTAAATTTCCTCAGTTAAACAGCGGGGTTTTGAATTAAAATCTATAGAGGTTCTCTTTTTCTACTGTTTTCCTCAAAGCTTCTAATTCAAGAATTTTATTTAATTAGATTCTCTAAGTTTGGCTGTGTAATTTTTTACAGAGGCAACACAAAATTTTAACGGCAGCAGCCGGGAACAATAGCCTCTACAGAAAAGAAACTTCTAAATTCTACAAAGGTACAAGCCTTTTGCAACACAGACTATCTTTTAAAACAGGAAAGAATTTTAAGCAAAATAAAAAGAGAAAGGAACCTGTTTCCTGTAGGCTGTAGAAGCAAATTTGAGCCAAGTTTTGCCACAGAGCCTCCAGCTATGAAGCTCTTTCCAGAAAATTCACCTCCAGCCAAAATTAAATTCCCAAATACTCTCTTGCAGCTTTTTCCAAATCCTTACACAAACATACACCAGAAAACCCAAAAAAACTCACACACAGAGCTTTCCCCAACTATTCTCCGCCAAAATTTTCCCGTGAACAACTTCTGTTGCCCATGCCTCTCTTTCTTCCAGGAATAATTTCCTTAACAAAAACTCATTATTTCCCACTACTTCCCGTACAATACCAATAAATAAAAATTAATAAATTTAAAAGTTAATTTTAACTAATTTATTTATATTTCATATTATTTATTTTTCTAATAATAATAATATAGCTTTATAAGCTATTTAATTAACCCAAAATAGGGCGGGGGCCCTAGCTCGGTTGGCTAAGTAATTCCGTTGCGGCTTTGCTAGTCATGAGTTCTAGTCTCCCCGCGTCCCGTGGTACCGGAGGGCGTGTCGCGCCAGCGGCACCGGTCACGTTAAAAAGTTTACCAGGCGCACTGCAGTTTATAGGGGGTCGTGCTACCCGATTCCTGCAGTCTAAAAAAAAAAAAAAATTAACCCAAAATTAAATGGAAAATTTAACATTCTACAAATCAACAAAACACTTATATTTTATTTAAATTATCCCTTAAATCAAGAATATTAAACAATCAACTTAATCATAATTAATTATAATAACTCAATTAAACAAAATAATTAATCACACTTAACTAAAATTAAATTAAATCACAACAAAAATATTAATCAACACTAACACATTTAAATACAAGGACAATTAGAACAAAGACAACCAAAGACTCATAGTAGACGAACTTGGGACGGGAATTCTTTCCTAACCACTCCTTTTTTTTTCAACATCAATCCTGTTGAGTTTATTTTGATGTTCACCCTGTCCTGTCGAAGCAGGTGGAATTGAGACTTTCTACCTGCATCCTGCATAGAAACAAATGTCATGAAGCATGTAAATCTCCATAGAAAACACACCGTGAAAGGCAATTGCAGGGTAGCAGGGCACTTGCAAACAAGTGATGCCACTCTGTCCTTTCACCAAGACTCACAAGTAAACACACCAAACACTATAATCAACATAAACTCATAGCTTCACCATATATATATAATTAAATAACACCATCAAAAATTCATATAACATAATCACCATAGAATGTATCATCTAACAACATATGTAAAATCTAATGCAACTAAACATCCAAGCCAAAAATCCATGCACAACCAAAATGGTGAACTGATCACCCACTAGAGTAACAACAACATGAGGGGTATCACATCCTCCCCCCCTAGAATATGGCTTACTTCTGGAAGCCACTAAATAAAAATGGAAATGCCTCTCTAATGCGGGATGCATCCTCCCATGTCGTTGAAGTCTCATCATTCGGGTCCCACTGAACCCACACCTGCTCAATATCTCTGCCCCTAAGGGCGAGTCTCTGATGTTGTAGCATGGCCATGGGTTCGAGTGCTAGCTGCCCGTCGTCAACTGGAAGAGCATTCCAATCAAGTACGTGAGTAACATCAAGAAAATATGGTCTAACCACAAAAACATGAAAAACATCATGAATCTGTGATAGGCTGGGTGGCAATGCTAGGCGATAAGCAATGGGGCCAATCCTCTCCAAAACTTCAAATGGGCCTACAAAATGAGGCACAAGCTTGGAACCCTTTCCATAATGGATTGGGCTCTTTTGCGGTCGTACTCTAAAAAAGACTCAATCACCAACATAGAACTGATAGTCAACTCTATGTGCATCTGCATATTTCTTTTGTCTGTCTTGAGCTGCCACAAGATGCTTTCTGATGTGTACTACCTGCTGTTCCATGTCCTGAAGCATTTTAGGACCAAGGAGAAATCTGTCATCAAGATGGTCCCAACTTAATGGGGTCCTGCAAGGATGACCATATAGTGCCTGAAAGGGAGACATACCAATTGAGCTATGATATCCATTGTTATAGGAAAACTCCATGAGATGCAAATACTCCTCCCAATGTGACTGTTGATCCATCACGTACATACGAAGCATGTCCTCTAGAACTTGATTAACCCTCTCTGTCTGTCCATCTGTCTCGGGATGGTAGGCAGAACTAAAGTTTAGCTGTGTTCCTAAGGCACGTTGCAATGATGTCCACAATGCAGATGTGAAAACTGGATCTCTGTCAGATATGATTCTCCGTGGAATACCATGCAAACAAAAGATGTCTTCCATGAAGATTCTAGCAATTGATGAAGCTGTGTAAGATGAACGGACTGGGGAAAAGTGAGCCACCTTGGTCAATCTGTCAACTGTGACCATGATAGCATCATGACGTCGAGAATTCATAGGCAATCCCACAATAAAGTCAACAGAAATTATGTCCCACTTCCATTCCGGAATGAGATGAGGCTGTAATAGACCTGCAGGATGCTGATGCTTTGCCTTGACCCTCTGACACTCCAAACATCTAGCTACCAAATCTGCAATATCCCTCTTCATGCCAGCCCAAAAGTATAATGCCCGAAGATCTGCATACATTTTCTTAACTCCCAGATGAGTAGAATAGGGAGCTTGATGTGCCTCGTTCATAATTAGAGTCTGAAGACCCTCAACAGAAGGCACATAAATGCAACCCATATACCTTAGAAGACCATCAAACTCAAGTGAGTACCCTGCAAACTTTCCTTCTAGAACTCTACCAGACTCAATTTTTGACTTCACTTCTTGATACCAACTATCAGATGGAAGCGCTATGAGGACTTGACTCCTCAAATCTACCTCAAGAGCCACTGTAGAAATCTTATGTCTCCACCGACTCAAAGCATCTGCAACTACATTTTCCTTGCCTTGAACATATTTGACCTCAAAGTCATATTTGCAGAGGAATTCCATCCATCTTCTTTGCCTAGCATTCAGGTTTGGCTGAGTAAAAAATGTATTGCAAACTGTGATGGTCGTTGTGAAGCTTGAACCTATGACCCAACAAGAATTGCCTCCATCTCACAAGGGCATGAACCACTGCGGCTAACTCCAAGTCATGAGTGGGGTAATTAATCTCATGGTCCTTGAACTTACGAGATTCATATGCAATTACACGTCCCTCTTGCATCAAGATAGATCCTAAACCCTCCAAGGATGCATCCGTGCACACCATGAAATCCTTAGTAGGATCAGGAACCGCCAATATTGGCGCACTAGTCAATCTGTCCTTAAGGGTCTCAAATGTTGTCTGACACTATTCAAACCAAATGAACTTCTTCCCTTTCCTCTAAAGAGAAGTAATAGGATATGCAATCATAGAAAAACCCTATACAAACCACCGATAATAGCCCGTTAACCCCATAAAATTTTGAATCTCTAGAACATTCTTGGGTGCTGGCCGATCAACTATAGCTTAGATCTTTGAAGGATCCACTGCAATACCTACACCTGAGATGACATCCCCAAGTATTTCACCTCTGTTTTGTAAAAATACACTTAGCCAAATTAGCAAATAGTTGATTGTCCCTCAAGCATTGTAATACCTGCCTAAGATGTACCTCATGCTCCTCCATAGATTTTGAGTACACTAGAATATCATCAAGGAACACAAGTACGAACCTATCCAAATAGGTACAAAAAACTCCATTCATCAGGCTCATAAACACTGATGGTGCATTAGTTAACCCGAATGGCATAACCATGAATTCATAATGCCCATAGCAAGTACGGAATGCAGTTTTATGAATGTCAGCATCGACTATTCGCAACTGATGATAGCCAGACTTAAGATCGATCTTAGTGAAGACTTGAGCTCCTTTATATTTGATCAAATAAGTCATCAATCCTCGACAAAGGATACTAATTCTTGATCGTCACCTTGTTGAGTTGCCTATAATCAATACACAATCGGAGCGAACCATCCTTCTTTTTCACAAATATAACTGGTGCTCCCCAAGGGGAAACACTAGGACAGATAAATCCTTTCTCTAAAAGCTCCTCCAAATACAACCTAAGCTCCTACAATTCCTGTGTTGTCATCCAATATGGAGCCCGAGAAATAGGCTCAGCTCCAGGAACAAGATCGATTCTGAAGTCAATGTCATGCTTAGGTGGCATCCCAGGAATTTCACTAGGAAAAACATTAGAATATTTCTTAAGAAGAGGGTAATCATCCAATGAAATCCCTTGACTCTCATCAGAGTCCAAATCATTAACTGACACAACAAATAGTTGACAACCCTGTCTGAAACACCTTTTTAATTGCATAGCTGAGATTAAGCATAATGAGATAGGTCTCTGAATGCCAATGATCTCCACCTCACTACCCACATCATCAACAAAACGCACTACCTTATGCCAACAAACAATTAAAGCACGGTGAGCGTACAACCAATCCATACCCAAAACCACATCATATGAGCCAAGGGGTAGGATTCAAAGATCCACCATAGTTGTGAGTGCCCCTATTTGCTATTTGCAACCCTGAACTAATGACTCAATTGCAACCTTTGCCCCAGAGGCCAATTCGACCTGCCATTTAATGCCTTGCCTAGTTGCCACCAATCCACAACATTCCACAACTAAAGGAGAAATGAAAGAATATGATGCACCTGAATCAAAGAGAATAGATATACCAGTACCATTCAACACACCTGAAGTTTCAACTATAGTGCCTTGATATTCAGCTTGGTGATTCTCTACTGCTGCAAATACCCAATGTGCTCTCCCTACATCTCCCCCTGTTGGCTCAAAAGTAGCTGGTCTCTGACTAAATCCTGTAGTGCTCCTCTGTGGGCACTGTCTCGCTATATGGCCCTGTTGCCCACAGGAGAAGCAACCTGTACCACGTCCATACCCTCTAACACCTGATGGTGCACTCGACTACTGGAAGCTACCATGAGATGGTGTCATCTGTGTACTCTGAGTAGGTTGCTCAAAGTGATTCTATCTAACTCATTGCCCGCTACAGTTCCTTTTGTTCTAGGATCTATCACCCTGCTGTGTCTGGGGTTTGAACTGTCTAGACTGTGACTGTTGTTGTTGCTGCGGACCACCCTTAGAGGGTGCCCAAAAATTTCTAGAAGTCTCTACTGCTTGAGGTTGTCCACCTCGAGAACCAAAGCTTGTAACTGGAGCACTACCAATCTGTACTCCCGTGTGTCCTCCTGAAGCCATAGCCAGATTTTCTTCCACAAGGCAGGCTTTCTCAACTGCCACCTCCATCGTCTTTGGCTCGAAGACACAAACACCACCGCTGATACGGGCATTTAAGCCCCTGACAAAATGTTTCACTAGCATGACCTCATCATTTCCGATACCCGCATACTGCTTGAGCTTGTAAAAATGACGCTCATATTGTTCCACTGTCATAGTCATCTATCTTAAATCATGGAACTCGTCAGCTCTATGCTGCCTCCAGTGATCAGAAAGAAATCAAGCCCTGAACCTCTCCATAAATAACTCCCAAGTAACCATACTGATTTCAATGTGCAATTTTTGCTCCTCTAGCCTCCACCAAGTGGAAGGAAAACCTCTGAGGTGCATGATAGCGCACCTAGCACTAGTGTTATTACCATAGGGATGCATCGCAAAGCATCTATCCAAATCGATCAACCAAGTCTCTGCCTCTAGATCCCCACCAGATCCATCAAAAGTAGGGGGTTGTGCTCTCAATAGGCCCTTCATATGACTTGCCACTACTACCTCTTGCTCAGCTGTGTTTTCCCCATGTCTAGGGGATCTCTCCCTTTCCCTATCCAATCTCTGTTCCTCATCCTACCTAGGGCCTAGACAACCCAATATCTCCTCTAACAGATGTTGCAACTGACCACCCATACCAGGTTGTTCTGGGTTCAGACCACCACCTCCTATCAAAATGCTTTGGGAACTCTGAAGTTCCTCACGCTCTGACCCATGTGAGCTCAGAAGTGATGGACTCTGGCGATTGGCCCCACGGCCACCACCTTGGCCTCTTCTTCGGCCACGACCTCTACCCCTAGGCATGATCCTACACAACAATTGAGTTATGTCAGATCAAGAGTTACGCCAGGTTGCCTAATGGACTCAACTACCAAGAGTACCCAGTGTTTGCAAACCTAGCTCTGATACCAAGTTGTAACACCTCGTTGCGCAAACCCCAAAGGACAACTAACTACACCAATTTTTTTTTAAAAACATAAAGTAAAAGTACAATGTTATCAATTGAAACTAACATAATTACAAATACACACTAAACTCCTAAGTCCCTTGGGGTACACGAAGAGACATTATGTTAACTACCCATTAACAAACTTAACTAATCCAACATTCATTTCCAAGAATATGAGTTCTCATATAAAAGTGATAAATGCTAAGCATTAAAATAAGAATGAACCACATATGCTAAACAAGATTACATAAGCAATAAAACTTGGAAATAGTGAGAAATAATTTACTCAACATATCAACATCAAATATATATAATTACATTTTTTAATAATGTTTTGAATTACAAAGTGTGTTATAACAATACATCATGTTACAAACTAAATACCAATAACCATTTATCCAAGTTTCAAGATACATTATCCCAACACGTGGGCGAGTTACAATACAATTACAAGACATGAATAAAGTAAAAATGTATACATCTGAAGGAACATAAATCTGGAACAAACTGTCACCACAATCTCTGCACTAAAGGTATGACTGCTGAATGGGAAAACCAATGGGGTACGAAGCACGTTCCACCCGACCACCCCCGTGCTAGGAATAGTTAAGAAAGGATTCCTGACCAAGACGTCAAAAGCAACACATAAGATTCAACTCCAAACATGGTAAGAGAAATCACACACATAAGAACATAACAACAAAAGTCTATTAACAAAACGTGACAACAAATGACTCCAAGTGAAAACAATAAACCACTTCCAAAGGATTTCAGTTAAAAACAACTAAGGGGAAGGCTAGAGGAGAGTGTCATTGCATGGACTTCATGGATTATCCTGACATCCTATCACAAGGTGCCGCCTCCATCTATCGTTATCTTGACTACCTATCTCAAGGCGCCACCCCATAGGGTGACTCATGTGGAATCGTGCATTCCTCGTGGAGACGAGATCACAATTATGCCAACCACGACATTCTCAGCCACCTTTAGTCTTTGGAAGCCCTAATAGGTGAGCGAGGTATCTATTATTATCTTTTAGTGTTTAAGTACCCATCCCCTAATTAATTAGTTAGGTTATCACTTTTTACACTAAATCTACTGTGGGTTATCTTGACAGCCCCTTTGTGTGCCGGCGCCCACATAGAGCCACTCTCCCTAGAATTCCCTAACATACAACAAACATAAGGGATTGAACTCTCAAGTTCACAAAACATAGGATAGAAATTCGTGAGGCAAAACCATCTCGCTATAATCTTATGACTCAATTACTCAACAAATTGACGCAAATCAATGTATACATACGATTACACCCACAACAAAAGTGGAATAAAATACCCAAAATAAATATACCAAATTCCTTAACCTCTGGAAGTTCAACGACAACCCTATCTCCTGTAATAAAGTTAACCAAATCAATAAACACTCATGTTGTTAACTCAACTCAAGTGTCTCAATAACGAACTCCATAAAATAAATCAACTGTTTACTCAACATTAAGGAATTGATTAATAACACAGGTCCATAAGTCAAACAATCATCATCGCACACAAGAATTCTCTCTACAAGATCAATCATTAATTTTCTCAATTAATTTCACTAATAAAAGACATAAATAAATTTAATAAATCATTCACTTCTAATTTTTAACTAATAATAAAATATAATCATGTTTTAAATAACCATCGAAAATATAATTCTTCTCAATTAAATCATATATATTTGTATATATACCATATATATCTATATAAACTATATATATACACATATATACATATATATATATATATATATATATATATACATATATATATATATATAAATTAATTAATTAATTTTAATAACTTTAAATTTTTGAATTTTTTTTAAAAAAAATTCCATACAAAGTAATATTGTATTTTTTTTATTTTTGTTAATATATATAAAAAAATAAATACACAAGGCCCCACTTGGGATTGCGTACCTCCCCATAGGGGAGGACGCAACCTCCAAGGGGCTGCGTCCAGCAGTCTAAGGACTACTGTATAGCAGTCCTTCGACTGTTGTGCATGGCCCTTTATGGGCTGTGTAGGGGGGTACGACTGTAGCCGTCCCCCACCCTGCCATATATTTTAAATTTTTTATTTATTTATTTATTTTAATTTTTTAATTTTTAATTCCAAAAAAATAGAATTCCAACAAAATTTCACAGATAATACATATATTTTTTAAAGGAATATTTTTGTATGGACGAAAAATAAATAGTTTTTCAGGGATTTTTATAGAGTAATTTTAAGAAATAATTTGACATAATAGCATGACATGACTACAGAGAATTTCTTCAGGAATAATATAAAAGTTGTACAATTTTTTTTTTTTTAATTGTATGAGTTTGTTCACAATTTTCCTTGCACAAAGATTTTTTTAAATTTCCTCAGTTCAACAGCAGGGTTTTGAATTAAAATCTACAGAGGTTCTCTTTTTCTACTGTTTTCCTCAAAGCTTCTAATTCAAGAATTTTATTTAATTAGATTCTCTAAGTTTGGTTGTGTAATTTCTTATAGAGGCAACACAAAATTTTAACGGCAGCAGCTGGGAACAATATCCTCTACAGAAAAGAAACTTCTAAATTCTACAAAGGTACAAGCCTTTTGCAAAACAGACTATCTTTTAAAATAAGAAAGAATTTAAAGCAAAATAAAAATAGAAAGGAACCTATTTCCTGTAGGCTGTAGAAGCAAATTTGAGCCAAGTTTTGCCACAGAGCCTCCAGCTATGAAGCTCTTTCCAAAAAATTCACCTCTAGCCAAAATTAAATTCCCAAATACTCTCCTGCAGCTTTTTCCAAATTCTTACACAATCATACACCAAAAAACCAAAAAAAACTCACACATAGAGCTTTCCCCAACTGTTCTCCGCCAAAATTTTCCCGTGAACAACTTCTGTTGCCCATGCCTCTTTTTCTTCTGGGAATAATTTCCTTAACAAAAATTCATTATTTCCCACTACTTCTCGTACAATACCAATAAATAAAAATTAATAAATTATTTAAAAATCAATTTTAACTAATTTATTTATATTTCATATTATTTATTTTTCTAATAATAATAATATAGCTTTATAAGCTATTTAATTAACCCAAAATTAAATGGCAAATTTAACATTCTACAAATCAACCAAACACTTATATTTTATTTAAATTATCCCTTAAATCAAGAATATTAAACAATCAACTTAATCATAATTAATTATAATAACTCTATTAATTAAACAAAATAATTAATCACACTTAACTAAAATTAAATTAAATCACAACAAAAATATTAATCAACACTAACACATTTAAATACAAGGACAATTACAACAAAGACAACCAAAGACTCATAGTAGACGAACCTGGGACGGGAATTCTTTCCTAACCACTCCTTTTTTTTTCAACATCAATCCCGTTGAGTTTATTTTGGTGCTCGCCCTATCCTGCTGAAGCAGGTGGAATCGAGACTTTCTACCTGCATCCTGCATAGAAACAAATGTCGTGAAGCATGTAAATCTCCATAGAAAACACACTGTGAAAGGAAATCGCAGGGTAGCAGGGCACTTGCAAACAAGTGATGCCACTCTGTCCTTTCACCAAGACTCACAAGTAAACACACCAAACACTATAATCAGCATAAACTCATAGCTTCACCATATATATATAATTAAATAACACCACCAAAAAGTCATATAACATAATCACCATAGAATTTATCATCTAACAACATATGTAAAATTTAATGCAACTAAACATCCAAGCCAAAAATCCATGCACAACCAAAATGGTGAACTGATCACCCACACAACCAAGTACAAGATCTGTCCATAAGAGTAACAACAACATGAGGGGTATCACAATATAATAATATTAACTTAATTCCATTATATGTATATATACATATACATATACATATAGACATATATACACATACATACATACATACACACACTTACATATATACTATTAAAAAGTCTATTCAAACTAGTTTTTTTAATTGAAAAGAAAGAATCTTACAATTATATAAAGCTAACAAGACCCATGTTTGCACTTATTTTTATGTTAAAATGAAAAGCTATTAATTTTTTTTATTAAACTACTAACATAATATTATAGCTTTTGGTAAATAAAACATAAATCGTAATCATAAGATGGGGTATATAAGGTATAATAATTATAAAAGTTTAAAACTATTTTATTTTTTAGTTTTTTAAAAAGTATTAAAATGAGATGTCTCAAACAATTAAATAATTATTTATTTATTTTTATGTTAAGATTGAAGTGGTCTAATTGATGTGTTAATTAAGATGGTAAGATATGCTCCTATCAATTTTTTCTAATTATTGATTGGTATTTATATGATTTTGTAATTTATAATTATTAATATAGTAAATATCATATTGTAATTATTATAACTTGTTTAACATTAATAACCTCTTCCTAAATATGTAGGTTCTTCTAAATATTATTGGAAAAAAATTATTGGACTTACCTCCTTATGAAGATTGTAACGCCCCGTCGTGCGAACCCCAAAGGACAATTAAACAATAATCACTGCACAATTTTTTTTTTAAGAGTTAACATAACATACATGTAATACACATTAAGTCATGACATGAATTTCATTTAAGTAGAATCATTAGCACATACATCCCTTGGGGTACACAAGGAGTCATTACGTGACTTAGATCCATAAAACGACAATAAAAAAAGTAAACATTAACAAATGTAACACATACATGAAAATTCATTGATAGGAAACCATCTGTGTACATAAATACAACATATGCATGATTAAATTAACATATTGAATAACAACTACCATGGCCAATATCCACACCAAGTCTAAAATTACATTACAGTACAATGTTCTAGAGGTACAATGATACAACAGTGTTTCCAAACATGAACGGAAACCATACAACAAGAATCATGATACAAATAAACAGATGAATACAGCGTATCATAACTGGCTCCAAGACAAATACAACTCTGGAGTCGTTGCAATAGCACCAAACTGCACCTCTCGATCCTCGACTAGGGACCCAATGGGGTGCTTAGCACGTTCCACCTGACCATGTGGGTCCGAAGACCCACCCCCTCTGCTAAGGAGCTGACAATAAGAGTCCTCAACCAAGAACATCCAAACACGGAACCACAAGACTCAACATCATACAAAAGTATCATAAAACTCAAGGATTACAATGACATAATCAACAACACCCAAGAGTCAACATAATAACTTAAAGTCATAAATCTCATCACATTAAACAAAACGATAACCAGTAAACAAGTAACCAAAGGAAGATCATGAAACACTTCCAAAACAAACTGAATTAATAACATAATACAATTCCAAATTGCAATTAAACAACACAATAACATCATAACACAGTACCATAAGAGTACAAGGTCATAAGTCAAATATCAATGAGATCATACAAGACCACAAAGTACACCAAAGATGTATCAAGGCAATACTCCAAAAATCAATATAAGTCCATTCAACCACAAACTAAACCAACTCCCATAATATACTTCCAGAGGAACACAATAAAATAAAACACATGGGCAACCAGGGGAGAGTGTCATCGCATAGTCCTACATGGGCTGTCATGTGCTCTTCCTCCCAACTGGAGGCACCGGTCCCATCTATGGCTGTCCTGTGCCCTTCCTCCCAACTGGAGTCGCCGGTCCATAGGGTGACTCATGCGGAGCCGTAGACCTCTCGTGAAGAAGAGGTCACGACCTTGCCAACCACGGCCTTCTCAGCCTTCCATTAGCCTACGGAAGCGCTAATGAAGACGAGGCATCCTTTTTTTTAAATCTTATAATGATATTACTACCCAACCCTCCTAAGTTAATTATTAGGTTTTCACTTAATTACTAACTCACTCGTGGGTTATCATGTGCCCTTACCCTTAAACGGGGCACCGGCCCCCACGAGGAGCCACTCTCCCTAGAGACCGAACAATATCAAACCAAAAACCAAGGGTTGTACAACATAACAAGAAAATTAGATCACAATAGAGAAACATGCGAGGCATTACCCATCTCGCTATAAACACATAATCAAGTCTCAACAATTCTCGTACAACCCTTTCAAAATCCTAATACCAAAACACTTGCCACTTCAAGGGCACATAAAAGGAGAGACATCAACAATAAAAAACAAGCCTCTGGAAGACTCTCAAAAGTTTACACTAGGGTTTCCCAATCAAAGAATTGACAACAATAATAGCAAGGCCACAAGAACTATTTTCAGTTCAAATATAATGAGTGAATACATTAAAATAAGATCAACAACTCCATCCAGACTACATAATCAATTTCGATACGAAATAAATCAGAAATTCAAGAAGATCAACTATCCACAACAAAACACGAGTTCCCAATTACATTGCAACACAAATTAAATAACAAGGGATTCCATGAATCAAAATTAGTCTCCAAAAGCATTGACACCGACACGAAACCATCATAAACAAACCCTCAACAACAAAGGTAAAAGCATGCAACCAGGCATCTAAGGGAGACTGCAACTTCCTCCTCACAAGATACCCATACAGTTGGTAAACAAAAGACCTTGGCAATATCAACAAACATGACAACAATATAATTTAATGTTTCACCAAAGTAATAAAAGTGGGAAGACTGCATTCAATAAGAAGCATAAACTTATCACAACCAAGCATTGCATTAGTATCCAAAATACTCCACCACAAAAACAATTAATAAGACCCCCACAACTTAAAACAAACCAAGAATTCTCCATGTAAGGTTAAACGAATATCAACACAGTTTAACTTAAAGAAGATCCCCAACTCACGTCAACTCAAGAAAAGTCATAATGAAAGGGTATGTCAAATCACTCATAAAAGGACACAAACCCAATGGAATGAAATCACTTCTGAAGCCAAACAATTCCAAAGAGGCGCCACAAATAAGATACACCAAATTACCCTTAAATGAACAATGACCATTCAAATACAATTTATCCAATCGTTTAATAAGAATTAATTTAAAATAAATAAAGGAACTCTATATTCACATATCGTAATTATCTCAAGACATATTTTGTCACTCTCAGAATACTAACCCAACAAATCAAAAGCAATAAACTTCAAAGAACAATTGAACTATCTTCTACGATTTCACTCTTCACTTCATAAGAAATCGTTTTAACTCATTAAAGACTATATTCACATATCTTACTAACATGTCACCATGCTCATCATAAAGTTGAATTAAATAAAAGAAGTTATAAAAGCATTCCAACCAATTTCTTTTATTCCTATTCAGGATTTATAATCATTCCTATAACTATATACATATATATAAACATAATTAACCAATTAATACTCTAATTATATTTAAAAGGATAACTAATTTCACCAACACTACAATACAACACCAGTGTTTTTCTTTTTAACTAAAACTATATGACAACCTAATTTCACTATGAAGCAGGAACTTATCCATAGAAAAATAATGTGTAAGAAATTGAATATCATTTGGTATAAGCCTATTAAGTTTGCAAAATTGTATCCAATTTATTACATTCACAACTTATCTTATTCTTGCTTGAAAAGACATATCGTTGCTCTACTTGAAATAACATTGCCTATCATTTTAGTAATTTTTTATGTCTTGAAACAATAGTAAGAATACAATAATTAACTATATAAATAGAAGTAATTACTCTAATTGACCAATGAAATATACATTAATTTTTCTCAAGAAAAACCTACTTAATGTCTTAGATCTCTAATTACATCTATTGAAAGTAAACAACTTTTTTCCTTATTTTAGTTTCTTAACTCAACATTTATTAATTACAACTTTTACAAGAAATAATTTCCATAAATCAAATTTAAAGCACTAGACCCTTCTATATTTGATTGGAGCATTTTCCAACATCTACTCATGCATTTATTTTGAATCAATCAACAAAATATTTTAAAAATTACATTTAACTAATCATAACCACATATTTAATTACCTAAGCTTCATCATACAACAAATGAACAAATAAATATTAACTCCAAGATTAACATCTATTAATGAACACCATATATGTGCAACTTATTGTTTACTCAAAGGATCTGATATAACCCAACTAAGGCAACTTTATTCAGGGAAATGTGATCCTTCTTTGGTGTATACGACCTTGAAAAACAACTAACATTGTAACTATTTGATATAAGACATTCTGATAATATTCTGTGTAAACCCTATAGGACAGTTTGAGCCATGTTATCATTGATCTAATAGAGACTAAAACACCATTCACCATAACAGATCATCGAAGTTTAGCCTTACAAAAGAAACTCAATGAAATAGTTTATTTTAGAGCTGAGTACAAAATAGTTCAGGTAAAGGATTTGCTATTCTTCAAATTTAGTCGACTTTAAAGGAATGGCATAGACTTCCTACAATGATTGAGAAGGTGACTAAAAGGAAGCTTGTGCTCTCCTATAAAAGAATTCTATATGAAGATAACTATTGACTGGATAGGATACATCAACACATAGTGCATTCAGAGATATATAAAGAAGTAATAGGTAGAACCAACGCCAAATCTTGCATTGAGCTAATATTAAACTTAAACCCAAGCCAATGACTATATAAGCAAATGATGATGAGTAAGGGAGACGTCACAATTAGAGGTTACATTTGAGAAAATACTCATATATGATAGTCCAGTTATAGTAAGAAGGATAGATTCTTAGGCAAGGTGAAAGGAGGAAACTCAGAAACTAAACGCCTGCAGAATAATAATCAATGTGACAATCTCTACCTGATAATTTCATAAAAGATTTATCAAATTTCGGTAGTGATTTAGAATGACAGAGTGAGTGAAGATAAAGAAATAGCGATGACCTCAATGTCAAGAGAAATACAACAATACAGTATAGTCAAGCTATCTATTCTACCATTAGCTGCCCAAAAAGGAATAGCTAAAAAACCAAAACGGACCAAGAAGGAATAAAGGCTACTTTAGGAGAAGAACGATATAGGGTAGAAGGGCATGGCTCTAAGAATAAATGCAGAACCAATTTTCTATTTTGCATCAAGCACCATTGCGGCCCTTTCTTCTTACACCATACTTCATTCTAAACCATTCATTCATACAAGGAAAAAAAAAAACATGCAGAGACAATTAAGAATACAAAATTTCCCAAGCATTATATTACTACCACAAATGGTATCGAATAACATACCTTGGTTTCTTTTCCTCAAATCCTGAATCTTGTCATGAAGTTCCATAGCTGCACACCTACTAGCTTTTTCACTTCCTTCCCTTCCCTCTTTTACAGAGCTAAATATAGTTATTATTTATTTTGCAAATTCTACTGTTCTCTTCGACTTCCAATTGCTCTATATGTGTAGTTTCTTTCCAGCTTTTCTTGTTTTAAAACACTTCAGCTTCCTATCTCCTTGTCCATTCAAATTTCTTATTATAATAATTATCTTTTCAAGATTATTTTGTTCATAATTATTATTAACTTCAATTTAACTCAACAATTTAAATCAATTTATCTAATAATATCACTTTGACTTTTAACGAATTAGTTTAATTTGATCATTTGTTCTAAATCATTTGATTTAATTTAATTGATTATTATTTTAATTTCTAATTATATTTTAAATAACCTTGCAAATCACTTATGATTTAATTAATTATTTAAACATGACTTCTAACATATGATATTTTTCACATAATCAAATAACACAGTAATCAATGAAGCACACACAAATATTCACACAAAAGTCCAGAACAACCGACACGGAGGGGCACTACAAAGATACAAAAGAAATCTATGAGGGTTTTGAGACATTTGTGAAAGAAATCCTTCAAATCCCCATCACATTTCCAGGATCTAGTTATGCAAAAGGGATTAAGGTACTTCATCCTATTCTATTAATATTCAATGAATATAAGTCCATTTGGATAAAGCATTAATGTTTGGTCATTATGAATGCAGAGGAGAGAAACATTCATAAGAAAGGTTGAAGAGTGCATAGAGGAAAGAAGACATCCTGAAGTGATTCGTAATGATCTATTGACAAGACTTTTGAAAGAAGAATCATGGCCAAATGAGATTATTAGAGATTTTTTATTATTTCTGATGTTTGTTGGTTATGAAACTTCTTCCACAACCATGGAATTTGATATTAAATTTCTCATAGAAAATCCATGAGCATTGGAGGAGTTGAGGGTGAGCCTTTTCTATAGCTGAAAATAAAATGATAGATTATGTAATATTAATACTTAGACATGAGCATGAGTAGTGTACTAAGATGTGTCTCAACATAAAAGGAAATTAACTAGATGTGCATTGTGTTTTAAGTTTGAGTCAAGATAAAATATATTATTAATGAAAATGATTTAAATACTTTTATACAAATGACTTAGTAAGGGTTCCACCTTGGAAAATGAAGTTATAAGGGTTCAAATTATGGGATGTGGATCTTTTACTTCTAAAAGTAATCTCAAGATGAACATTATTTAGGTATATTTGATTTAAGAAGACAATAGACACACATTATGTTAGTTGTTTACTTGGTAGATAGTAGACACACAAGTTAAATGTCTTGGAATTTATTATACTTAGATTGTAGAGTGCATACGATTTCTCACTCCTAATATTTATATCATATCTCCATAGTCATGAAAAGAGGTCATCATGATATTTTGTAAGATACCCAACTGAAATTTTGATTAAGCAAGTTGAGCATGAGTCTCTATTGAAGGATAATGGAAATACAAAGCTCACATGTGATAACTATCGAGAAATGAAATTCACTCATTGTGTGAGTACATAATTTAATTTCAAAGAAATCCATATTCTACCCAGGCTCTGAGATAATTAAATCTAAGATTAGTATTAATATCTCTTTATTAAGTCACAACTTGGTTCATTATCATTTAAGAAAATTGACATCCATGTGTTTGATTTGGTTTCCTTTCTAGGTGATAAAAGAAGCTCTTCGATTGGGTAGTGTTGGACAAGGGGTTTATAGAGAAGCAAAACAAGATATCAAATTTAAAGGTTCCATTTAGTGAAATGTTAATTTAAATTTAATGTTGCTTAAGGTAAGCAAGTTGAAAAGTTTATTGTTACACTATTCTAAGATAACTAAGTGAAAATATAGATTTTGTCATTCCCAAAGGATGGACAGTGTATGTACTTCTAGTTGCCATGCATTTGGATGAAAAATACTATCCTAATCCATTCACTTTCAATCCATGGCGCTGGCAAAATGAGTCTTCCCTAGTATGTCAATTCACTAACTTGATTTGTTTAACTATGAATTTATAAAAAACTATGGATGGTATTATGTACTGTATAATGATACATTGATTCAACTTATTTAATTTGTAGGATTTATCTAGCAATCCATGGTATATGTAACGCCCATCGTGCAAACCCCAGAGAACACACAAAAGCAATAATTTTTTTTTAAATAACAATTAAATTAAACATGCAATAACATTAAACCATAACCACATAACACATTACATAGCATTAACACACTTGGTTCTCTGGGGCACGCGAGGTTACATCGCAACAACTAAACATAAGTAAAGAAAAAGATTACAACATAACCATTAATTTTATAATAACCATAAACAATGATACATCCAATAACCGTGATGCGATAACAAAAACATCACATAATACATCCATGATAAATCTCTTAATAGAGTTACAAATGAGCCTAACTATTACATCATCGTTATAATATTACATTACAATTTTCTTTGATAAATGAATTACATTGAATTTCCCAACATGGGGATTGATACAAGTATAATGAAATATGAAGTACAAGTGATTACAGGTACAACTCCAACTACGAAAAAGCTGAGAAGACAAGACGCTGATGGGGAACCCAACGGGTGCGGAGCACGTTCCACCCAACCATGTGAATTACAAGTAACTCACCCCCCGTGCTCAGAGGTGATGAGGAAGAAAACCCGACCATGAATGTCAAACTGACTCAACAACAATGTGAATCAAAAAAAATTACAACTCAAATCATACAATGAACAACCATCAACGTTCACAAATCACATAACAAGTTAAAACTAATAAACCCATCACAATGACACGAAGCATCACCAATTAGCAATCATGAGACAAATTCACAAGAATCAAAGACATCACAAGATACAATAACCAGAAGAACCTAACCAACACCCAAAATACATCTCCAAATAAATCAGAACCAATGAAAAGAACACGATTCCATAAAAACTCTAAATCAACCATTCAATACACCATTCCATAGGCAACAAGAAACAAGTCAGACGGGTGTCAAGTGGGGAGGGTCATCGCATAGCTCTCATGGGATCCCCTGGCTCTTCCTCCAACTGAGGTGTCGACACCCATCTATGGATTCCCTAGCCCTAAAATTAGAACAACATAAAAATTTAAATATCCAGAGGCGACAAGAAACAAGAACAAGGATGTCTAGTGGAGAGTGTCATCGCATAGCTCTCATGGGATCCCCTGGCACTTCCTCCAACTGAGGCGCCGACACCCATCTATGGATCTCCTGGCCCTTCCTCCTAACTGAGGCACCGACACCATAGGGTAGCTAATGCGGAGCTGATAATCTCTCATGAAGACGAGACTACGACTTTGCCGACCACGGCCTACTCAGTCTATCACTAGTCTACGGTAGCCCTAATGCATAGACGAGGAAATCCAGTTTTAATTATCTTGTGTGTTTTACTACCCATCCCCCTAAATTCTATTTTTAGGTTATCACTTGTTTAACTACTCTTACGTGGGTTCCCCTGAGCACTTCCTCCTTCCGAGGCGCCGGTGCCCACGAAGAGCCACTCTCCCTATGACCCCTAACGTAAATAAAAACTAGGCAAAGGTTGAACTATAACATAAAGAACATAACACTAAAACAAGAACCATGCGAGGCATTAACCCTCTCGCATCACTCATAACCAAAAGATCTTACAACGCCGTTCAACCCTTTCAACCAGAATGCCAATAAGTTTCAATTCCGAAAATATAACCAAAACGAGGATAACATTTAAAGCATAAACCTCAGAACAAGACATACGAGACAAATCCATCTCGCGACAAATCGTAATCGCAACGACTACAACCACGTACAACCATTCCAAATAATAAAATTCAAAATCACGTAATATTCCAATCACAAAGATACAAGTATAAACCTCAAATGATATAAAACATGCCTCTGGAATAAGGTTTCTCAAATAAGCAACGGTTCCCACATCGACAACCCTAACAAAGAAAACCATAACACAAAGAAAACTCAAATTACGTTTACAAAATTGCACCATTAACCTTTATTCCCAAATAGATATTTAGATTAAAACACCCAAAACTAATCATTAAAAGGTTCAAAGTCTTAATCATAACCAATACATTTGTCTCGATGTAGTTCGCAACAGCGAGTTAAACTTATTTTCTGTTTAAGATATTTGTTCAACTGAATCAATAATAAATTAATACCTTAAAAAGAAATATATAAATACCCAGACATAAGCATTTTTAATCATTTTAAACAGAATACACCAATTACACTATTTTTCTTAAACATAATAAAATAATACTAAAAAAAATAATTATAAATGCATACAATATTTTCATATTTAATATTCTACTCAAAATATTTACTCATAGTTATGCAACAGGTACACACAATTTATATATTTATTTATTTACTCTATTATTTATCATTTATTATATCTTTTGTTATAAAATACAATAAATTAAAAATACAGTAAATTAAATTGACTAATCAAAATAAATAAATAAATATATATATATACATATTTATGTATTTAAAATGAAATATTAATAAAAGAGTCACTATGAAATTTGAGGGGAAACATCCCTGAAACCCATGCTGCGCGCAGTCCAAGGACTGGCGCAACAGTCCAAAGGACTACCGCTACAGCAGTCCTACGGACTGCTGTGATAGTCGCAGTACGTAGGGGGTGAATGAGTACTTCCCAACGTGGGGATCAATGCCGAGCCTCAGGGTTCGGCCCCCCCAAAATAACTTTTATTTTATTTTAATTTTAATTTATTTATTATTTATTATTAATTTTAAATTTTTATTATTATTATTTTTCTAAAAACAATAAAATTCCGTCCTTTAACAGGCACGGATAAAAAGGCACGAAAACAATTTAATTTTAAAAAAAATACAAAAGATTTATTTATATATTATTAATTAAGTATATATATATAAATATAAAAATTACAGAGAACACAGATTTCTGTGTAAAATAGAATCACTATATTTAAAAAAAAAACATATTATTGATTTCCAAAATAATATTTCAAATTCATAAAAAAATTAAAGATTGTTCTTTTCCACAGGTATGAGAAAGAGATTGAGTATATCCAAACAGCATTCGAAGAGTTTGTTTTCAGTTTGCTTGAAAAACATTATTTCTAATCTCAACATGAAATTTTCTTTTCAAAAGGGAAACCTAATTGTTTATTCATATTCTAATCTCAAAGAAATCATTAAAATCTAAATCACAGACAGATTCTTTTTATTTTAAAACAGAGATTGATTCTAAAATGCCTCTTTATTTCTTTTACAACTTTAAAACCATTAAGATAAGAGAGTGGAACCTGGAGTCCAACGTTTATTCGAAAATATGATGATGCCCGTTTGATTTTGATGACCTCGAAGAGCTCTCTGTTCGTGCTTCCAAATCTCCGCTACAAAATTTCGCCCTCGAACTCGAATCTGATCCTTTATTCAGAAGACTCCAAAATAACTAGTAATAGATTCCCAAACCCTTTCTAGAACTCTCTTCAAATTAGCAAAAGATAAAAAAAAACCCCTATTCTCTTCAGATTCAAAATACATAATAACTTGTGCAACTTCTCAATCCCTAATCTTCTGTGTGTGAAAAAACTCACAAAAATTCCAATTCAATAAAAATATATTGTCCATCTCTCACAAAAACTCTAAAAATCAAAAATAAAAGAAAATCATTCTTTAAAAGCAAGCTTTTTACCCAGATCTGTATTCTCATTTGCTCTCTCAACTTTTTTATTCTTTTATTTGTTTTATTGCTTTAATTTCTATTTTTGCAACTTTACTTGCACATCACATTACTTATTTAATTTAAATAAATTATTCTAATAATTACCCTCCACCAGATAATTGATTAAAATAATTAAAACACATTTAATATTTAATTATCATTTAATTGAAACACAAGACTTTCAAAAATAATTAAATTATTTAAATAATTAAATAGAACTTAATCTAACATTAAAATAAATGACTATTTCAATCACTTAAATCAAATAAATCATAACTTATAAAATGCCATCTTAAATAAAATACGACAAACACATAACACAAAACACGAACACAACTGATGACAATTACACAAAAATGAACAATACCAAACAAACGAGACGATCTGACATCATGGGACGGGAGGACTTCATTGTCACCTCTGTTTCAACATTTAACCGTTGGGCTATTGGTGCTCGCCCTGTCCTGCCGAAGCAGGTGGAATCGAGACTTGTACCTGCAATACCTGCATACAAGTGAAGTTGTGTACATGTGCATACATATATATATAAAAATTGAAGCATTAAATTAAAGTACTGCATTATGAGAAGGAATCACAACATAACAGGGCACTCGCGAACGAGTGATGCCATATTGTCCTTCATCACACCTACTCTAAGAATTATAATATAGCCAATAAATCAACATTTCTAACTAACAATCATCTCATAACATATCAATTAAATCACTGCATCATAATATAATTCTGAAACTCAACTAACATTACCAACCACAGTGTCATATGAAATGATCATGTCCATAATGAAACAATAGCATCATCTAACGTCTAACTAACCAAATCAAACAATATCATCATCGTCACAAGTAGCAAACAACCGCATTGAAAAATACTAAATCCTACCAGTAAGAGGAGGGGTATTACAGTATATGCCATTTGGGAGAGGTGCTAGGCTTTGTCTAGGATACCATTTGGAAAGATTTGAAATTTCTCTCTTCTTGCATAACTTTGTCACTAAATTTAGGTGAGCTTGTCTATCTTTTTTAAAAGTACATGCATTGTAATATTATTATGGAAAGCAATCATGATTTTTGGATTGAAAGGTAAAAAATTGACTAATTTTACCAATTGATGGTCTGTGCATGTAGGTGGGAACCAATTGAAGATGATCAAATATGTTACTTTCCAGTCCCTACTTTAGTAAAAGGTTTTCCAATTCACTTATATGCTCATAAATGACATTAAAATATGCAAGTATCTTCATGACTTACAAAACTTTGATTTTAGCTGTACATGTAAAAATATAGTTCATATAAAGGCATAAGGCTTATATGGACACCAAATAAAAGGTTTGTTGTCAAATACAATAATTATAATACTAAAAATAATGGAACAACTTAGATTTATATATTATATTTTATTTGTAATCATTAACAAATACTTATATATGCACATATATTTGTAGCCCAAGAAATTATACAATCAATAAAAAATGGTTAGATAAAATGTTCTACTCTAAACTTTTATGTAAATTAGATTATATTATTATGTGATACTTATTTAATAAATTAGTGTAATAGGTGTAAAAATGTTGTGCAATTCTAACTAGATCTAGAGTTCAAAACATATTATAATTAAGGGAAAAACATACTAAGAATGTATGAATCATTTAAGAAGAAAAATATCGAGTGATCCACATTCTCATGAGTGAGAAAGAGACACCAAGTTTACTTGGCCTCATATTTTTAAGACCCCACTATTTAGTGTCATAGTCTCTTTTGTTATTTGACTGATATTACTTTCAACATTTTATGTTATGACTTATGATTATAGTGTTGGATATTTGTTTCTTGCATTCCAAACCTTGGTTTCATCATATATTATGTGCATGGGTTAATTTTGATTATGGCTATGATGACACTTATTTTAATGAATAATTAATCAAATTATTCCCTTATGAAATTTATATGAATAATTTAAATTATGATTTTTTTCATGATACACTAGGTTATATTCTGAATTGAAGAATATTCAAGTACATGGCAAGAGTTTATGTTCATATGAAATTTAATTATATTCTAATATGACCATCATGGGTTGTGGAATTATGTGATGGATATATGATTATTATTTGTATGTAGAATTTGAATGCATCTTTATTTAAAGTTTCATTGGCTATTATTTCTAATACAATAGACTAAAAATTGTAATTGAGAATAAAAATGATATCTATTGTCAATAGAAATTTTGAGGTCACATGTAAACCCTAAATATGTGATTAACCAATGAAGCTTGACTCTAGTCCATATGGAGGGACTAAGGTATTTTGTGATGTTAAAATTGGTATTTTTGTGATATATAAGAGTTCCTTTTGTGATGTTAATTTATTGTGAAATGGTATTTGGATGAATGTTGTTATGTTTGATACATGTAATTGCATTGAGTTGGTCAAGTGATGAAGGAAATGTTATCCTCAATGTTAATTTTTGAAATTATTTTTCTAAGGATTTTGAAGTGGTCTTAAATTATATATTTTTATTTTTATTTATCATTTCTAAAGTCCTAAGTCATAGGACTAGTATTTGAGGTCATTTTGGAATGTAAAATTTAAACTAAAACTAAATTTTTACCTCCTAGACTTGGCATTTTCAAAAAGTGATGAAAACTATAAGTTGTTAAGATGAGGATGGGTGAGGTGTCACCACCCTATCCCATCCTCTATATTTCTTCTAGGTTGGTTGATATGAGGTTAATGTCTCCATGATACACCATAGGTGAGGACACATGGAGACTCCTCTTGAGGACTATTTTTGTAACACCCGGGCTCCATTTTGGATATTTGGATCGGTAGTGTTCTCCTTGTAATGCTTTGTTATGTTATGATGTGACTTTGGAACTAGGCCACTTGTGATCAGAATTGTTAAACGATGTGAAAGTTATATTTTGGATGTGATGTTATTTTATTCCGATGTTATCTTTATGACATGTTATGGATTAAATTAGCATGTGTGTGAATTATTGATGTTCATACTTTGATTATATCAGTGATGATTAGATGCGTCAGTTAGAGATGTTGTATTGGTGTAGGGGATGGGATCACATCACTCACGTGCGAGCGCCCTGTGATTCCACGATTTCCTCTTCACGGTGTGTTTTAATATATTATATGCATGTTCGACACTCGTATTGTGTGTAGGATGCAGGTGAAAAACATCGACTCCACCTGGTTGTACAGGTCTGAGTGTGTCCCTTGTCCAACAGAAAATGATTGGGAGATAGTAGCTAGGTTTTCTATGTCGTGACATCACCCTAGCCATAGTGTGTCATCGGGTTGTTAGTTGGGATAAGTTATTTTCTTTGTTTCCTCTTCTCTCCTCACTTGAGTATTTAAATTTGCAAGAAAAATGGTGTTTGTTTTATTTATTTGCTTTGTCAAAATAAATAAATGAGTGCTTATTAATTAATTAGTTAATTTAATTCAATCAATAAAATAATCTAATCATGGATTAGATTTATTTATTGATAAATTAAATTAAAATGTTGTGTTAGCATTATTAAATACTAAGATCAAATCAAAAATAGAAATTGCCTTGCATTCCTTTTTGAAATAAAATTAAAAATGATTTTTATGTAAATGGGTAAATTCAATTTTGTGAAAAGAAAAAGAAAATGTAATTATCATTTGGTTGAAAAAAACAATAGATCTTTGTTTAAAATTAATATTATGCAAATTGCAATGGGAAATGAAAATTGTTTTATTAAATTGTAAAAATAAAATATCTAGTTTAGCAATAAGTTTTGGTGGGTGAGTTCAAAATTAGGGGTTTGACAAATTTGGAGAAGGAATTGCATAAGGTAATTAATGTTTATTTTGAATTTAATTTGCAATTTTGGAGAGCAAACTTGGATTGAAATTCTTGGAAGAAATTGGGAAGAAAAGATTGAAGATTGGTGAAGCTGAATTGAAAAAGGAAAAGGAAAATCTCCATTGAAGGATTTGAAGCTTGGAGAAAACATAAGGTGCAATGTTTGAAATTTTATGCATTTCTTATTTTTGAAAATCTTATTTTTGAAAGTGGTCAAACTGTTGGATTCAATTGTGAATTAGAGGAAGAAAACCCATCAAAAATCTCCATTTTAAATTAAATATGTAAACCCTTTTGTTGTTTGGGAAAATTTGTTTGAGTTTTGCAAAATGTATTGCTCTTTTTTTTAATTTGAGCTGGAAATGTTTATTGAAAATTTCTCTATTCAAAGGAAAATGTTTTATTTTCTTCCCCTGTTAAAATTTTTCATTCTGGTTTTTACTAGAATAGGGGAAATGAAAGTTTTTGTATTAATAATAATAATAAAAAAAAAAAATATTGTTTTGTGGGGTGGGGAAACCAACCCCCACCACCGCCACCGCTGTGGCCGCTGCCAGGTAGGAGGAGGGCGCTGTGTGTAAACACAGCCACCACCGCCTGCAGGGAGGTGGCGCTGTGTGCTTTGCACATAGGCTCTGCCGCCCGACGGGAGGCGGCGTTGTGTGCTTTGCACACAGCCACCGCCGCCATGGGGAGGCAGGGCTGCGTGCCCTTAGGGCTTCGGCCCTGTTTAAAACTTGCATTGTATTAATATTTAACTTTACTATATATGTTATAATATATATGTATATATATTATATATTATAATATTTGTATATTATAATAGATAATATGTGTATATATATAATATATAATTAGATTTTTAGTTATTGTTTTATTTGAATATTTTATATATATTTAATATATATATGTAGTTATATATACATAAGGATATATAACCATATATGTTTGTTAATATATACATGCATTTAAATATGGGTATTTTGTGAGTATTGTAATAATTATATAAAAAAAAATGATTTGAAATAAAATGTTTGTTTCATTTAAAGAGATGGTATTTAAATCCGTTTGTTTGATTGAGCAAATGAAAATTAAATGTTTAGTTTGAGATTCTGTAATGTTTCACAATGTGATTTGAATTCTTGTTCATGTGAGTGCGAAAAGAATATGATTTAATCAATTAGTCAAATACACTATGTTGATGAGTGAATTGGATTTACGAAATCCTAATGTTAGTTGTTTTTCTAAAAATGCCTGTAATACATCCCTAGTGTTATTTCTAGTATTCCTGATGTTGGGCTTTTAAATCATTTGTTTATGTAAGTCTCCCATTGAGGTTGTCTTTTTTTAAAGTAAGGGTTGTCGGTATGTCAGTCAACCTTGTGATTGCTTTGGGTAGTGCACGTGGTGGTAGTTGTGTTATCACCTGGTTATCATAAACGAGATATCTGGTATGTCATGGATATCCAAGTACTACAAACGTGTTGTATGACCTTATGTGTTAAGGTCGAAATTGGTCATCAGTTTGTGCATGTTGTCTACCCTTAGATTGGGGGCTTTGTATCCCAGTGTTGTCAGTAGGAGAGTGGCCCTTTGTGGGGGTCCGACGCCCAAAGAGGTGTTAGGGTAAATATCTTAGGGTTTAATCAAGTGATAATCTAAAAGAATTAATGGGGAACTTCACACTAATAAAGTTAATGAATTCCTCTTTCATGAAGAATGTGTTATTAAGGCTCAAGATGAGATGAGACACATAGTTTTGCATGAGGGTCTGGCGGCCGGTAGAGGCAAGCCAGGGTAACCCATTGTAATGCCCCGCCACACAACCCTAGGGGAAGTTGCAATTCACTAACCAAACACAACAAATATTTTTTTTTTGAATAAGTGCAATAAAATACAAGTTCGCTACACATTGCCAACATCCCCTAAGGCTACGAGACAAAGATTACTTAAACCCGAATTAAACAACCAAGGAATGAAAACATAACATCATTCAATTAAGGAATTAAAGAGCATACATTCCATACATGATATAACATCAAAGACAAATTGATACATCATGATATCCAATAACAATTGTTTACAATATAATTACAACACTCATTCCCCGAATGAGGTAGATCAAATAACATGATAAAATATTACAATTTCCACCTCGATACAAATGAGGGGTAATGAAATACAAGAATCACTGGAATGAAAGAACTAGAAGAGTAACAAGAATCAACGAGCTCCCCAACATGAAAGTCTCATCCACAAGATCACGATCAAAGCCAACAGTGTAAGGTGCACGTTCTACCCAACCAAGTGAAACCCAAAGGATCACCCCCCGTGCTAGGAGATAGCAACAAGGATTTCTGGTCAAGACCAACTACCTCTAGACAAAGGCTAACATAATTGAACTGACTCACATACCAAATAACAACACTTATCATAGTACAAAACTCACAAGACAATACATTGCTTCCAGGTTACATAGGACAAGTACACCATTGTACAACACACAAAACTGACTAACTGTTGACGTAGGGAGAGTGTCATACATAAATTGCCATGACTTACCCTAGCTCAACCTTCCTAGGCTACCAGACCCCCATCATGGGTTACCCTGGCTTGCCTCTACCGGCGCCGGAACCTCATGCAAAACTATGCGTCTCATCTCATCTCGAGTCTTAACAATGCGTGTTACATGAGAGAGGCATTCTTTAAATTTATTAGTGTGAAGTTCCCCATTAATTATTTTAAATTATCACTTGATTAAACCCTAGGTGAGTTACCTTGACACCACTTTGGGTGTCGGATCCCCACAAAGGGCCACTCTCCTACTGACAACACTGGGATACAAAACCCCCAATCTAAAGGTAGACAACATGCACAAACTGATGACCAATTTCGACCTTAACACATAAGGTCACACAACCCGTTCATAGTACTAGGGTATCCATGACATACCACATATCTCATTTATGATAACCAGGTGATAACACAACTACCACCACGTGCACTACCCAAAACAATCACAAGGTTGACTGACATACCGACAACCTTTACTTTTAAAATGACAAGGTTCCTCATAGGAAGACTTACAAAATCTGACTCAAATCCCAACAAGAATGAACGCCCTACGACAAAAGGAAGCTTACAAACAATATAAGGTAATCTACATTAGGATTTCGTAAATCCAATCAGTCATCGCATTAGTGCACTTAATCAAATTAAATAAACTAATATTCAGATTTCCTAAATCCAATCAATCACAGTTTTTCCTTCCCTACATTTATCTAATTAAAACTCTAAATTTTATTCCACGTCATTGCAATAAATCAAGTCATTCCTTCATCCTTAGTTTCACAACCAATTCATAATCAAACAATTTATTAACTAACAATATTTGTCTAAAATAAATCTTTCATTGATTCACAATTTCGCAACTATAATTATAATCAAAACACTTAAATAATAAAGTCATTCAACTAACACCTAAATCAATCTACTTACTCTAAATTTCTTATTAATTCCATATTAAATACCTTTAAATAAATCAAGGCATTCATCTTATTCAATAAAACCTATTTCACAATAAAATTCCTTATTCATTAAAATATATATGTAAATTCCATTTAAAAACGTCTATTTAATCAAATATTTCAATCCTCTTAATCCAACAATTTAATAGCACTTAACCAATTATATAAAAATCATAAATATAAAAATATACATATATATATACTATACATATATATTTGTCTAATTAAACATATATGCATTATATATATATATATATTTAAATTGATTATTATTTAAATAAATATTATTTAAATATTATAATAATATTATATATATATAATATATATATTATTATAATATTAAATAATAGTTATAAAATAAACATATAAAAAAAAGAAAAAAATGAAATCCAAGTTTCGTTGGAAACTGCGAAGCCCTAAAGGATGCGGCTTGTGTGAACTTCACATAGTATGTGGCCGTTTCGGCCGCGGCCTATGTGAAGCTTCACACAGTCCGTGGCTTACGGGCATGGCCTGTGTGGTGTTCAAACAGCTCGTGGCCGTTCCGGCCGCGGTCTGTGTGTTCCTCACACAGTTCGTGGCTTATGGTCGTAGCCTGTGTGGTGGTGGTGGGATTTGACCGCCCACCCCACAACAACAAACAAAAATATAAATTTTTTTTTTCACAGCCATTGACTATGGCAAAAATACAGGGCATTTTTCTAGGTTTATCCCAAAATCTAAAATTTCAAATATAATAAATATATTTGTATATATATTTGTGAATATATCCATGTATTGATATGCATGGGTATATTCACAAATATATATACCCAGATTTTAATTTCATACTTAAATTGTGAAAATAATTCAAATCTATTGCAACAACAGAAAATTATTTTCTAAACAGCAAAGAGGGTTTCAAAATCTAGTTCAAAAAAAGAGTTTTCTTTGATTTTCCTAGTATTTCTTGGGGTAAATTTCTTGTTTGGTTTTCCATTTCCAAAGCTAACTACAAGTTTGCAAATTTGAGAGCATTTCTATGGATTTTTCATTGAATCAAAACTACATTTTCAAACATTCAAAATGAGCAAGAAGAAGAAGAAAGAAATGATGGAACCTTGTGTTTTCTCCAAATTTTGCAAGCTTCAACAATGGAGAATTCCAAGCACTCCTTCACTCCACAAACTTAGCCACCTCCAAGCTCTCCACCAAAATCCAACCAAGAATTCTTCAAAGAATTCAAACCAAGTTTTGCTCTCTCTCCAATTCCAAATTCCAAATTCCCCAATAAACATGAATTCCCTTATGCAATTTCTTCTCCAAATTTGTCAAAGCCCTAAAATGGACTCACCCACCAAACTTATTGCTAAAAAAAAAAGATATTTTTATTTATTTATTTTTAATTATTTTAAAACAATTCATATCTCAAATGTAATTTGCATAATACCATTTAAAGATAAAAATCTATTTACAACCCCAAAGGCAATTAAATTTCTTTAACCAAATGAATTTAACGATTCACAATAAAATTATTTTCAACTTTTATTTCTAAAAGTAAAATATAAAGCATAATTCTAATTTTTTTTTTATTTAATCCAAAAATCTAAATATGCCAACCCAACCAAATTGGTTTAATTTATCACTATTAATTTAATTAGTCAATAAAATAAATCTAATTCAAAATTAGGTTATTTCATTAATTAAATTAAATAAATTAATTAATCACTAATTTTCCAACATTTCAATAAGGCAAAACAATAATCATTTATAAATTTCAAAAGCCATTTAATCCCTTTTAACTTTGTAAAGACCCAATTAGTTCTAAACAAAACATCGCTATTTTTTTTTGTGTTCAAGTATTCATTTACAAGTATATTCGGGAACTTCTATCCATACAGGATAGGCATATCATCTGTTCATACAGAAGAAGAATTCACTTCATCTATTCATATGGAATAGGAATACATCTATTCATATAATCAGAATAGGCATCCACCTAAACGAGGCAGGCATCTATCATATGATAGGTATGTGCTCTGGCCAGAGTCTTGAACTCATCAGGATCATCCGGATCCTGAGTTGCTTCCCTGATGACCACACTTTCTACCAAAAGTGTACCAAGGTCGTCATCCTCAGGGGTATGTAAATCATAATTCTAAACTTGAAACCCGACAAAAAATTTAGCCTAATGGCCCCGGGGAATCAAGCAATCCATATGGGATTCTTCCGAGTATAATTGTATGTATTTTAGTTGATTATCTCTTATAACTAGTTATGTGATCTCTCCAACCTTAAACCCCATTCCCGAATGCCTGAGTACTGGGAGCATCCTTCGTTTCCAAGACTGCCTACATACCTTGCTTCCAAATGGGATCAAGGCAAAAAATATGTAGTTCTATTTTCTAGGCTATGTTTATGTGAACTGTTATAAAGTGGGTACACAACCCTTTCTAGGGTTTTTATTTCCCCTAGACAGTTCCTCTGCAGTTGCTACCCATGATGGGAAGCATGGATAATAAACGATCACCTTGACCATTTATTGTTTATCTAATAACATTCATCTAACCCTACTCCCTAATGATGTTCGTCTCCCTTGACCCATTTAAATGATTTTATAATAAATTATCCACATGATTATATCTTGAATTGAAAATTTCTAAGTTATAGTTTTCTAGGTTGTCACTAGCGGATTTGACTCATTTTTGTTTTATCTTTTTAGATTATCGATCCAGAGGGGATTTCCCTCCCTTTGGATTAAATTAGCTAATGTTCCTTATTTCTCCCCGGTGATTTATAGGGACGATTCCACAGGCGCCATTATTGCAGCTGTATTAGGCTATAGATGCAATAGCTCAAGCGTGACGGCTTTACCCGTAAACATGAACAAGAAGCACCATTAATACCGAATGCTGCTGGTTTTTTTTTTCTTTTCTTTGATTAGGTTTCCAACATAATTAAACTTTCATAAGAGAGGAGCTCATAAGAATCTAACATTTATAAAGTATAACAATTTGACAACAATTAAAGAATAACATTTTCCCAAGATAATTTAGTAAATCAACATGCATTGTTCAATAATAAGTTCCTAAAATAGCTTAAGTACCATTAATTAAATTGATAACTAGACAATATCCATTCATAGAAGGTATTGCCATACAACATAATAAAACGAGTTTTTAAGAATAGCTACACACTTTATTCCTCTTTTCCTTCGGTGTTTTCTTTCCTCTTTATCTTTCAAGAAACATGACCTACGCAATAAATTTTGAGAAACTTTATTGTATGAATTCATATAAGAACTTTTGAATTATCTTAAGTCTTGAACATATCCGAAAACTAAAAATTTAAGCACAATGAGAATCCTACTAACATGTACAAGTCTAAAGTAAATTCATCCATATTCAATTTCTTGTTTTCAATCCAGACTATATGTTGTACTCAGTTCCCAATGTCGCTATATTTAATCCAATTCCATTATATCTACAAATACCACATTAATCTCCTTTCAAGACTAGGATTAAATTATAAGTATTTACAACCAATGGGCGTCATTGTATAAAAATCACTAGAGCTAGAATAAAGTAGTATTATCTCGTTTACTAGGAAAAATGGTTTCATTATTTTAATGAAATGTCCATAATTTAAATAACGTGTTTAGAGAAATTTTATGAACTCTTCTAATTGTACATTTTCCTTAGAGTAATTTTGATAATCCTGAAGTCATTAGATTTACATAGATGACTAAATATGAAAAATTCATCCTAAGACTCAATCTTGGGTATGTTGTAGAATCATGAATTTTGGATAATACTTGTATTGGTATTCCAATTTGAGGTTTTATTCATATACTTATGACTAATTTTTGAGGAACACTTTAAGAGGTTTTCAACTTTATTTTCAAAATTAACAAATTCTACAAGACAAGATTACTAATCCTTGTTCAACATGAAATACAATTATTTGTATAAGAAATAAGACTTCTTTTTTTTAATACCACAAGATTATAACATTTTATTATATCTATTAACAATTGGAGTTTTTGAACTCATCCCAACGTTTTGAAAATTCATGTCTTATTCATAATGTTTTCGATTACTAATGTTAATACTTCATAACCGGATTATGCTTCATCTACATAAAATAAATAAATAAATGTTTCCACTATACTAAACGTAGCAAGTGATTTATCAAAATGTCAAGTAGAACTTACCCCTAATTACATATACAAATGCAATTGTAACTTACGTTTATATATATATATAATATTATTGGAAATGTTGATATGAATTTTTTTTTTAGAAAAAAATAAATCTAAATACCTAAAACAACAGATTCTATTTGCTATGTGATGATTGCCTATTAGGAAAACTTATTTGGGCAAATCAAATAACATAGTCAATCAATCAACATTTCAGCATTATGACATTTAAATATATTAACTAATTTCAGCAACCGACATAGAAATATCTAAATCACATTTGCATATTTATGACCGAATATTTATTAGATTTGCAGCAAATAAATACACTATCAAGTGAAATCAGCAGATTCAAGTTTTATGAACAACAATTATAGTGACCATAAGCATTGGCTATTGCAGCCCCAAATGAGGAGCAGCTGAAAAATGAGCAATTATAGTGACCATAAGCATTGGCTATTGGCGTTCAAGTGAGGTTGCATGAATCTCCTATCAAGTGAAATCATATGCTACCACATCACTAAAATTTGGAGGTAGCCTTGGTAGTTCTTTTGGAAACACATCACTAAAATCTTTAAGGTAAGGAGAATTTTGGAGGGTCGTTATATCCCCTTCTTCCTTTTCATCCATGGTAACCATGTATACTAGAGCCCCCTTTCTCTTTTCTCTTTTCATTTGCATGGCAGATATAATTTCCATACTTATAGGTCTATGTTTCCCTTGAATCACAACCCTTTTTCCTACATCATCTAAAAATTCTACCCATTTTTTGTAACAGTCTACATTTGTTTGGTGGTTTGTTAGCCAACTCATTCCAATGATCACATCATATGATCATAAAGGTGCCACATAAAGGTCTACCCTTGTATTAAAGTTAGGAAATATTATTTCTGCATCGGATAGACACTGGGTCACCTCTTTAACTGCCATATCCCCATACTGGACTTTGCATGATGATTCCATATGATTAACTTTAAATACATTTTTCCTTACAAATTCAGGTAAAATAAAACATTCAGATGATCCAGTATCTATTAGAATTGAGACTAGTTTCCCAAAGAGTGTACCTGTAGCCTCTATAGGCACATTTTGGAATCGAGTGCATCGATTTCTTACTGCTGCATGAATCCTTTGTGGAGGGCCCTTCTGAGGTTGAATTGCTCTCATCTGACCTTGCATCCTTGGACATTCTCTAGCAAAATGATTCCCTCCACACATGAAACATCCACCTGGTGGTCCTCGTTGCATTGGATTTTTAGGCTAGTTATTGCTTGCTTCATTGAGCCTTGGCCAATTATAGTTCCTTGGTTCATTTTTGTTGAAGTTGTTTTTGTAAGCATTATTCCCATTGTACCTTTGATTTTGATTTGGAGGTGGTTTTCTTTCTGATAATTGTTCCTTAGGTTCTTGTTGAAGTTTTGATTCCTTCTCAATTCTTGTTTCCTCTTGAAATTATTACTGCTAAAAGATTGTCTTGCTGAAGTTAAAGCTTGTAACTTCCTCTCTTGCTTTAAGGATTTCTCTAACACTTCATTCATACCTTCCGGTCCATGCATGTCAACCTCTGCTCCTATGTTGGTATTTAATCCCAAAATCAATTTCTTGGTTTGGCTCTTTTCATCTTGTTGATATATTGGCACATATTTTAGCAATTTGGCAAATCTATCCCAATATTGTTGAACTGTCAGAGATCCTTGTCGAAGGTTGTGAAACTTAGTCATCTTCTCATCGAAAAACAATTGTGGTAGCCACCTTTTACGAAAGTGCTCAACAAATTGTTCCCATGTTGTATCCTCCTTGGTGTACTTATTTTGTTCCTTCACATTAGTCCACCAACTAGCTGCTTCACCAACAAGTTGGTAGGACCCCCATAAGGCCTTAGTAGTTTCACTGAAGTCCCTTAACTCAAAATACTTCTCCATTTCATTAAGCCAATTCTCTGCACCTTCTCCTAGTTGTTTCCCATCAAATTTTGGAGGGGCAATTTTTTTCAAGTCCTTAGTCAATTCTAGAATAGGATTTTCCCTTCTAGGTGCAATTACGTTCTCCTCTGGATCATCTCCTTCATGAGGGTTTTGAATTTCAGGTTCAACTATGTTTTCAATATTATCTTGTCTTATTCGAAGTTCTTGTACCGTTTGCTCCAAAGAGTTGATTTTATCTCTCTGTTCAGTTAACAACTCTATTATTGCTTCAATCCCATCCTTATTCCTTCTCTGAGCCTGTGGTTCATCATCTTTGTGCCCCTTTGGCCTTCAGCCGACACCAACTCGAGTTTCCCTTCTCCTTGGCATTTAGATTTCCTGTTTAATTATTCTCATGTTAGTATTATTCTAAGGTTTGAGAAGGGTTGTTTCTAACTTTTTAAAACATATATTTCAATTGCGCGAGTCGTAGTAAGCTCAAGGCCTAGTTTTTGAATCTCGCTCTGATACCACATGTAAAGACCCAATTAGTTCTAAACAAAACATCGCTATTTTTTTTCTTTTCTTTTTGTGTTAAAGTATTCATTCACAAGTATACTCGGGAACTTCTATCCATACAGGATTGGTATATCATCTGTTCATACGGAACAAGAATTCACTTCATCTATTCATATGGAATAGGAATACATCTATTCATATAATCAAAATCGGCATCCACCTAAGCGAGGTAGGAATCTATCATATGATAGGTATGTGCTCTGGCCAGAGTCTTGAACTCATCAGGATCATCTGGATCCTGAGTCACTTCCCCAATGACCACACTTTCTACCAAAAGTGTACCGAGGTCGTCATCCTAAGGGGTATGTAAATTGTAATTCTAATCTTGAAACCCGCCTCAAAATATAGACTAATGGCCTCGAGGAATCAAGCAATCCATATGGGATTCTTTCGAGTATAGTTGTATGTATTTTAGTTGATTATCTCTTATAACTAGTTATGTGATCTCTCCAACCTTAAACCCCATTCCCGAACGCCTGAGTACTGGGAGCATCCTTTGTTTCCCAGACTGCCTACATACCCTGCTTCCAAACGGGATCAAGGCATAAAATATGTAGTTCTATTTTCTAGGCTATGTTTATGTGAACTATTATAAAGTGGGTACACAACCCTTTCTAGGGTTTTTATTTCCCCTAGACAGTTCCTCTGCGGTTGCTACCCACGATGGGAAGCATGGATAATAAATGATCGCCTTGACCATTTATTGTTTATCTAATAACATTCATCTAACCCTACTCCCTAATGATGTTCGTCTCCCTTGACCCATTTAAATGATTTCCTAATAAATTATCCACATGATTATATCTTGAATTGAAAATTCCTAAGTTACAGTTTTCTAGGTTGTCACTAGCGGATTTGATTCATTTTTGTTTTATCTTTTTAGATTATCGATCCAAAGGGGATTTCCCTCCCTTTGGATTAAATTAGCTAATATTCCTTATTTCTCCTCGGCGATTTAGAGGGACGATGCCACAGATGCCGTTATTGTAGCTGTATTAGGCTATAGATGTAGTAGCTCAAGCGTGATGGCTTTACTCGTAAACGTGAACCAAAGGCACCATTAATACCGAGCGCTGCTGGTTTTGTTTTTCTTTTCGTTGATTAGGTTTCCAACATAATTAAACTTTCATAAGAGAGGAGCTCATAAGAATCTAACATTTATAAAGTATTACAATTTGACAACAGTTAAAGAATAACATTTTCCCAAGATAATTTAGTAAATCAACATGCATTGTTCAATAATAAGTTCCTAAAATAGCTTAAGTACCATTAATTAAATTGATAACTAGACAATATCCGTTCATAGAAGGTATTGCCATACAACATAATAAAATGAGTTTTTAAGAATAGCTACACACTTTATTCCTCTTTTCCTTTGTTGTTTTCTTTCCTCTTTATCTTTCAAGAACATGACCTACGTAATAAATTTTGAGAAAACTTTATTATATGAATTCATATAAGAACTTTTGAATTATCTTAAGTCTTGAACATATCCGAAAACTAAAAATTTAAGCACAATGAGAATCCTACTAACATGTACAAGTCTAAAGTAAATTCATCCATATTCAATTTGTTGTTTTCAATCCAGACTATATGTTGTACCCAGTTCCCAATGTCGCTATATTTAATCCAATTCCATTATATCTACAAATACCACATTAATCTCCTTTCAAGACTAGGATTAAATTATAAGTATTTACAACCAATGGGCGTCATTGTATAAAAATCACTAGAGCTAGAATAAAGTAGTATTATCTCGTTTACTAGGAAAAATGGTTTCATTATTTTAATGAAATGTCCATAATTTAAATAACGTGTTTAGAGAAATTTTATGAACTCTTCTAATTGTACAATTTCCTTACAGTAATTTGATAATCCTGAAGTCATTAGATTTACATAGATGACTAAATATGAAAAATTCATCCTAAGACTCAATCTTGGGTATGTTGTAGAATCATGAATTTTGGATAATACTTGTATTGCGATTCCAATTTGAGGTTTTATTCATATACTTATGACTAATTTTTGAGGAACACTTTAAGAGGTTTTCAACTTTATTTTCAAAATTAACAAATTCTACAAGACAAGATTACTAATCCTTGTTCAACATGAAATACAATTATTCGTATAAGAAATAAGACTTTTTTTTTTTAATACCACAAGATTATAACATTTTATTATATCTATTAACAATTGGAGTTTTTGAACTCATCCCAATGTTTTGAAAATTCATGTCTTATTCATAATGTTTTTGATTACTAATGTTAATACTTCATAACCGGATTATGCTTCATCTACATAAAATAAATAAATAAATGTTTCCACTATACTAAACGTAGCAAGTGATTTATCAAAATGTCAAGTAGAACTTACCCCTAATTACATATACAAATGCAATTGTAACTTAAGTTTATATATATATATATATAATATTGTTGGAAATGTTGATATGAATTTTTTTTTTAGAAAAAAATAAATCTAAATACCTAAAACAACAGATTCTAGTTGCTATGTGATGATTGCTTATTAGGAAAACTTATTTGGGCAAATCAAATAACACAGTCAATCAATCAACATTTCAACATTATGACATTTAAATATATTAACTAATTTTAGCAACTGACATAGAAATATCTAAATCACATTTGCATATTTATGACCGAAATATTTATTAGATTTGCAGCAAATAAATACACTATCAAGTGAAATCAGCAGATTCAAGTTTTATGAAAAGCAATTATAGTGACCATAAGCATTGGCTATTGCAGCCCCAAATGAGGAGCAGCTATAAAATGAGCTGAAACAATGACTATTGTAACTTACACAGCAATTTCTGTAATGCCCCGTCTTATTAACCTAAGAATGTTGCATTAATGTTAAAAAGTGTAATAATTTTTTTTTTAAAGTTTAATACTAAGTTAATTAATTGCATACATTCTTAGGTTAAGCGACGTTACACTACTTTGAGTTTTCCATAAGTGACTTAAGTATTTCGCATTGCACATATTAAATCATAACATAAAGTAAACATTGCATAATAATAAATTTCCATTCATGATAACACAATAAAGTACGAACATGTTATTCCATACATTGCTTTGATATGATATTACAATACTCATCCAACTTGATGAGGTAGTTCAAATAATAGTTACAATTACATTGTTCACCTCTTATACAATTGAGGGATGTTTTCAAATACATGTTTACAATATTCAATGATGAAAGTATAGAAGAAATCCATGTGCGAACTCTCCATGCTACGATCAAACTGGGGACCCAACAGAGTAAGGTGCACGTTCCACCCAACCATGTGGTACCCGTAGGTCCACCCCCCGTGCTAGGAGATAGTAATAAGGTTACCTAGACCTAATCTACTAACCCTAGACACTAGTACAAACAAACTGTTGGTTACATTGCTTCCAGATTTTGACAATTGATTGAAACACAAATTCAAGGTTGACTGTTATTTTAGGTGGAGTGTCATCACAACGATGCAAAGGTTACCCTGGTGTTTCTTCCTAGGTTCCGGCCCCCAATCCTTGGGTTACCCTGGTAACCTCTTACGAAACCTGGCCCCTATTGCATACTGTTGCCGAATCGAATGTCTCTTAAGGAAACGAGACACCGATTTGCCATTCCAGGCCTTCTCAACTTATACTCATGACTATAGAAGCTCAAGAGTCATAAGCGAGGCAAAGTATCTTGTTAAATGTTTTAACTCTAACTAATGTGTCATTTAATTATCACTGACTTAGTTAACTATTTGTAAGTTACCCTGACACCACTTTGTGTGTCGGCCCTTACAAATAGCCACTCCCCTAAACATAACAATGTTTCTAGGTTTTCATGACTAGGGTTTACCAAATGCACAATTTACATCTCCCGATGACAAATAAATCATAGTAGTATCAAACACCATGTTTATCTCTTGCACAAACCCAAGTCAATATGAAATACTTTGAAAACAATAATACCCCCATTTTACCCAATTTGTTCTGGAAGACTTACACAATAAAGGTTTTCCCAATTTTGCCCAACAATAACATAATAATAATAAATCAAGAAAAGCAATTATCTCTAGTTTCGGATATACTAAATCCTTTCATACAAAACATTTTACATGTCTTAAATCAATTTGATTTAAACTTTATAATCAAACATGCTATATTACAACTTTCACAATTCAATATTTAAAATAAACATCAATTTACCAAAATATAATATTTTAATTCCAAATTTTCATCAATTAATCCAATATAAAATGACCACTTAAATAGTTTAATTTATAACATTGTTTTATATTATTAAACTACATATAATAAAATTACAGTCAATTAATTATTTATATAATATATATGGGTAAGTGCACCAAGATGGTTCCCAAAAAAGGGGCTTAAGTGGCCACTTTTTTTTTGAAATCAGGAAATACTGACCTTGGACGTTAAATTGAGGATAGCTACACTCAAAATTTTTTGATGGAACAAAAACAAGGACCGCAGTGCTCCGAGTCTACTTTCCAAACTACTAATTTATTTTGAAAATGGTTGAGATTAAGGGGTTCAAAAGAGGGACACACACAAATTGTTGTTGTTTCTGTCAGAAAAACATAACATAGCAACTCTTGTGTG